>JAXIVJ010000237.1:20000-315324 GCA_036785665.1 Chirona hameri | reverse complement strand
TATTTATTTCATTGTTGTCCATTATTGCTCATATATATATATATATATATATATATATATATATATATATATATATATATATATATATATATATATATATATATATATATATATATATATATATAGATATAGATATAGATATAGATATAGATATAGATATAGATATAGATATAGATATAGATATAGATATATATATATATATATATATATATATATATATATATATATATATATATATATATATATATATATACATGTAACCCAGGCCCGGATCCAGGGGGCGCTAGCCCCCCCCCCCCCCCCCCTGAGCCCGGGTCGCGCCCATGTCGTGCTATACAAACACGCCCGTAACTTTTTTGTATGTCGCCTCCCCCCTGACTGAAATCCTGGATCCGCGCCTGTAACCTGCCACCGTCGAGACTATTGCCCGCATCTTCATTTGAGGTCGGCCAAAGCATTGTTTGTCGATTGTGTTTGCGTATTAGATCCGGCGAATTCGACCGCCTTAGGCTTGTGTTAAACCGGCTAATCGTGTCCGGTTCAGGCACGTAGCCAGGATTTTTCTCATAAGGGGGGGGGGGGGCACGTTGGTGGTAGAAACAAATTTCGCTCCTTAGACATAGGTATGTTGTTGACCGGGGGGGGGGGGGGGGGGCGGGCGGGTAGGGTCGGGTCGTCATAGAATCTCGTTTTATCTAGTATATTTGTTTTGCTCAGGGGGGGGGGGGCATGAACCCCGTGCCCCCCCTTTGGTCCTTGGTCCGGTTAGAGGGCAAATACATGCTGACTACTGTTACTGTTAGTCGGACTGTTAGGACTGTTAGTTTTTAGATCATGAAGCCAGTGGCGTGCGCCGACATTCAGAAAGGAACAGGTCATTGCCTTGCGGGGCGCCACCCGATCGACAGGGGCGCCACCAATATTGGCGAAATTTTGCAGGGGGGCGCCTCTCCTTCCGCACCATGCGGAAGGAGAGTCACTGGCCGGAGGGGCGCCGTCACTCGTCGAAGAGGGACAGTCACTAGTCGGAGTCGGAGGGGCGCCGTGGCTGGCTGGAGGGGCGCTGTCACGGGCCGGAGAGGCGCCGCCCTCACTGGCCGGGGGCGCCGTCACTGGCCGCAAAATGACGTTACTGGCCGGAGTGGCGCCGTCACTGGCCAGAGGGGCTTCGTGACCGATCGGAAGGGCGCCAGCTTTGCATGGGCGCCTCGGGTCCAAAGGACCAGGCATGACCTGCATGACCTGATACTCGGTACGCCACTGCATGATGCAATGTGTGAAATATGAATCCAATCCATTACGGACTCATATGGGCTATGACATGAATCATGCGTATTTACTGATCTAATTGTGGTTAGTGTGAAGCAGTCCAGTGCATAGATGGCAGCACATAAAACAGACGAGAAGCTAAGATGATGACAAGTCATGATGACACAACACGTCATGATGACACGTCATGATGACAGATGGCTTATCTAACAGGAAGTTCACTGACAACAAATTGATAGGTGTTCAGCCGTGCCAACAAAACACACAAACTCAGCCACTGACACCTTTATTGATCAGCAGTCAGTATATATGTCAGAAAAAGTGCCTTGAAAATTCCACAATTTGCTTTACTTCGGTGAAAACTCAATGATGATCTCATTCAACACACAGGTCCACGGCGGCACTTGTCTTTAAGGCCTCGCTCATAGCTTCAACTGTATCTTACATTCGCATTGGCTTTCCATCACAGTGTTGCTTCCAATATCCAGATTTGTTCAGCTTTCATCCACTCTTAACTGCAGCTTGGCATGAACAGACATTTTGCTACCAATTTCACTCACCAGCTGCAGACAACTTATACTGTTTGTTCCAGAAGTGATTGTTCACTGGTCACATTGGTCACATTAGCGTTTGCAAGAAGCAATTGAATATGCTATAATAAATGGCAAGCATTCAGCATACCTATACAACAGGCTTAACAAGTTTTGTGTGATGTGATTTTTGACATGACATCAACATTTTTGACATGACATAGATGATTCTGGTTAAATACATTATTACTGGCTAACTCTATGAATAACTAATGATTGGAATCAAATCTTGAGGCACTAGCTGACTGAAATGAGATGTCTGAATGTTCAACTTTGACAACCACAGTTTACAAAAGTAATGGATAGGTTTAAAGGGATTATACGGGTTTTTCCCAGAATAATTGAGTTACATAGTAAAACTTACTTATAAAGGTGGTAGAAGTCACACGGTAGTCACATGTTTATGGAAATTACCTCTTCTGCACGTAAGAACATTTCAAAGTGCGCGGTGATGCCACCGCGTACTTTCTGAAGTACTGGTTGAGGCGGAGTCAGTCATCTCTTTTATGTAAATGAAAACACCTCACTTATGGCATATTTCCGGTTACAATAAGCAATATATTGATTAAAAAACGTGTTTTTTCCAACGACAGCAGCAGTTACCTAGTTTTTCCCATAAAATTCGATGTTTTTCATGAATTTGCATGCCAAAAAAGTAATACGCCACCACCAAATTCTCAACGCTAAAGGCCGCAAGGAAAAAATCCACAAAAACCACAAAACCCGAACGAACAGTATGTAGTTATAAAGAGTCCCGCAAGAATTGAATTGAATAGTCTTTTTGTGATCCAGTATAGGACTTGCAGATAATTCAAAGCTCTAAACTTGATGAAAAACGAACAAAGGCATGACATTATCGTCCTGGCCAAGAGCGTCTTGAATTTAGTAACTCCTACAATCGTCATCCAGATGGCAAAGAGCGCAAGAATTGTCACGTATGCCAAGGCCAAGGTGATCTGCATCGCATATTGTCAATATTGATATTGTACCATGCCCTAACCCACCAAGAACAAGAAGACATTGTAGCAGAGTAAGTATCTACCATATTGTATCATTATTTTATATTTCAAGTATTTTAACTACCGTCAGTAAGTTGTGAAAAGGGTGTTGTAAACCATACAGATCAAACTATTTAATGGTGAGAAATATTTGTATATGACCTTACAAAATACTATTCAAGTTTTAGTGCATTTATATATATATTATATGAATTTTCGGCCACGGGCCATGATCGCATATACAATAAAGCAAAGATGAATGAATATGTCACACCAAAACCTAGCCAGTGGTTACATTATCAGTTTCCCTGCACCTTTCACGTGATAGCATACATGGTACCTATACTTTAATAACACACACTCATCAAAATAACACAAACATGTAAGTCAGTATTGCTTTTTAGTGAACACTCCTCTAAAACCAGTCAAATGATGTGCCAAGATGAAACATTTCTGTTCAGCACCAGTTTATGTTTTCAAATGTGGAGGGATTCATACATTTTTCTGTGCTGATGGTCGCTAGTTTTTTGGGTAAAATCTCAACAGATAAGGGGATTTCCCCATGTAGACATTGGTGCCCCCGGTGAGCCGCTATGAAATGATCTCCAATAGGTGTCTCAGGGGTTTTGTTTTTGGCAGTGAGGATGTGTTCATTAAAACACAGTCTGATTGGTCTTTTTGTTTCCCCTATGTAGGTCACATCTTCCCCCTTGGCCCCACAGACGACACATGGAATCTTATAAACTACCCCAGAAGTTAAACATCTACCTTTAAGACCAGGCTCGCACGCATTGCAAACATGTAAACCAGACGGACACTGGTTGTGAAAAGGCAGAACGAGTAAGACAGCTTTTCGGAGTGTTTGGCCATGCAACCGCCACTCCATGTGAGATTGTTTAGCAATAGAGTTAACTTTTGCACACACACTCGTCAATGTACGGCAAGCCAGCCTTGGATTTTTTTTGCCATTTTCTGGGTTTTTTGGGTCCAAAGAATTTTGCTCTTCATATTTATTTGTTCAGGAAATTTGCTCTCTTTTCGCCTGATCTTACCGACATTGTAGTTAAAATATAATTCAATTTTCCTCACAGTGATTTAATATCTATTACAAATCAGGATTTTTTACTTTCCAAGTAAAATAATTAAAACAAAATGAAAATCTTAACTTGCCTGACCAGCCTTGGAATTTGGGCCATTTTCTGGACTTTTTGGGTCCAAAGAATTTTGCTCTCTTCATATTTGTTCGGGAAATTTGCTCTCTTTTCGCCTGATTTTACCGACATTGTAGTTAAAATATAATTCAATTTTCCTCACAAGGATTTAATATCTATTACAAATCAGGATTGTTTACTTTCCAAGTAAAATAATTACAACAAAAATGAAAATCTGAACTTGCTGACAATACAATTTACTCTCCACCTATGGATTTGTACTCTCCGGGACCAGGTTGTGAAATGAAAAATCCAACACTGGTCAGGTACCCATCAAGTGACTTGTGCTCTTCCTTCTTCCTTTGCTGACCTGGTTCATTCTGTCCAATGTTACGAGGTCGTCCTTTCTGTGACTAGACTACTTCCTGGTGCAGGCGGCGCACAAGCTGCTTTCTATAGCCATTTGCTTTGAATAACTCCTGAATTTGCTGGCAAGAATGGGAGCTAGCAGCTGCATCCCAGTTAAAAGATACAACTATTGATGGCAAAGGCATTTGATGGTGACTCCTACACTCCCATACCAATCCAGTCCAGTATGCAAAACGTGGCAGGAACATCAACAAGATATTTGGGATAGCCAAATCCTGTCCCAAATGGGACAGCAAGCTGTCCCATTTGAGGCAGGATTTTTCCCTTTTTTCCCTGAGGAGGACATTTCTGTCCTCGGTCAGCAAATAATGTTGACCTGGGGGGGGGGGGGGGGGGATGATTCACGATCGCGTTTTATCTATGGATGGATTCACCTTTCAGCCAAAAGCTGGCGGTCGTAATCACGATCGCGTTTTATCTAGTGTGGATCGGTAAATTGTTACTTCTGCCCCAAAAGTCAAAAGCTGCCCAAAAATGCCTACAGCTGCACTAACTTTACAATTCTGCCCCTACATTTAAAAGCTGCCCCCAAATGTTAAAAAGCTGCCCCCAAATTTTCAAAAGCTGCCCCATTTTTTGATGTGTTGGTGCCAACCCTGCCCCGACGAGATCTTGTCGAAACTTGCCACGTTTTGCATACTGGCCAATCCTAATTTGTGATTGTTTGCTGATGTTTGGTCACCAGTGCATAACTGATGTTGTTTTGATTTTCCAGCATCAACTAGCAATGTCTTGCATGATACGTGACTGTCACAGTCAGAAGGGCAACTGGGTACTTCATTGTTCAGACTGCTACAAGCAAATGAGAAACCCAAGAATATGCAAGAAGCACTTCAGTGATCAACAGTTCAATGTAGTTAAAGGGAAATTGTTCCTCTAATCAGGTGCGGTGCCCAACAAAAATCTGCTATGGTGAGTAGCTTCATTTTGCTCTGAGTTACAATTCCCGGTAATAGTTCAGTAATTCACTTCCCCAGTGTTACAGCAGGCGCACAGGAGCCTGAACAAGTGGCGGGCGGTGTTGGCAGCTTGATGTCATTGGGAGGGTATACTTAATGGTGTATGCCTGTCTAACCTAACCTAACCCCGCTATTCAGTCTGATCGGGATGAAACCTAAGATTCGCTTAAGTCCGATTGGGAGAAAACCCACTGCTCATAGCCATTAAGTCTGATCGAGTAGTAAACAGGCCTACGCCATTAAGTATACTCTCTCAATGACGTCATCAAGCTGGCAGCACCCAGAGGTGGAACTTTTTGTTTTTCGTTGGGGTTGTAATTGAGTCGGCGACGGGGGGGGGGGGGGGTGGTAAAAGCGACGAATGATAAAAACGAAGCATGTGCGCACAATTGAAGTTTAACACCTTAGAATGAATATAGGTGGTATTACCTCATTACTGACGTATTTTAGCAACAGCGAGGTGTGCAATCTTAAGAAATTGAAAGTATCATGGTTGGGTCAAAGTAGGCAAAGACTACCTCATGGTAGCTATTATTAAAGGAAATAGTTCACCTTCAACATGGGATTTTGAACTGAAATAGCAGTTTTGTAGCCCGTATTGAGAAATCCTTATCTGCAACTTTTCTTGGCTGAAAAGACTCCAGCCGAAGATATTTGACTTTTTGGCGAAGGAATGCGGCGCATATATGATATACCGTACCGTCTGAGAGTGCCAGCACTGGTCTGAGCATGCGCAGACCAATAACGCACACCATAACATGAATAATTTACGACCTTCTGTCCTGAATTGGCGCGATGTAGGACCATTTTTGAAAAGAAAAAAAGAAACTGTATTAAAAAATATAATAAAATCGTGTTCTGAAAATTTTCCGAAGGTGAACTATTTCCTTTAAAGGAAATAGTCCACCTTCAACATTAGTTTTAAAATGAGATAGCAGTTTTGTAGCCCGTGTTGAGAAATCTTTATCTTGACTGTTTTCTTGACTGAAAAGACTCTCCAGCCGAAGATATTTGACTTTTTGGCGAAGGAATGCGGCGCATATATGATATACCGTAGCGTCTGAATTGTGCCAGCACTGCAGAGAGCATGCGCAGACCAATAACGCACACGATACAATGAATAATTTACAACCTTCTGTCCTGAATTGGCGCGATGTAGGACCATTTTTAAAAAGAAAAAAAGAAACTGTATTCAAAAATATAATAAAATCGTGTTCTGAAATTTTTGCCGAAGGTGAACTATTTCCTTTAAGGTTATACATAAATGGTGTGACTCAGCAACTAGCCATTTCTTGCAAGAAAGGCACCTCCTGGTCATGCCAATGGTCCAGGTCCGGTCCTTTTATATATTACAGTGAGATATAAAAATGCATATAACATATTTGATATTTCCCACAACTCACAAGGCCATGGGTGGATAATTGTTTTCAAAGTTGCCCCGGCCGAGGACAGGGGCGCAACCAAGGGGCACTAGGGGGCACGTGGCGGAGGATGTCCGTGAAGTTAGTGACGGAATCGGATTCGAATTCAGCGTCGAGTAGAAATTTGCTTCAAAATGTGGGAACAGTTCAATTGGGGCACGCTGATCACGCAAATGACATTCATTTTGGCATTCAAGGTCATCTTCAAAATCATCTTCAAGGTCAAAGGACTTCGGCACAAAACGACCCGAAGTTATTGTCCGATCGCAAAACAAAATAATGGTATCATTCTATTCCTCGGCTCAATATCTAGGCGCAGCTTTCAAAACCTCACTGGAGGCAAATGACCTTGACCCTCATTTTCAAGGTCAAAGGATAAATAACCCGAAGTTATTGTCCGATCGCCAAAATAATGGTCTCATTCGATTCCTCGGGTTAATATCGACCCGATGTTATTGTCTAATTGACAAAATAATGGTCTCATTCGTATCCTCGGGTTAATATCTAGCCACAGCCTTCGCAAACTCACTCGTGGCAAATGACATTGACCCTCATTGTCAAGGTCATAGGACGGGGCGGCTCAAAACGACCCGAAGTTAGAAGCCGATTGCCAAAATAATGGTCTCATTCGATTCCTCGGGTCAGTATCTGCCGTAACCTTTGCAACCTCACTCGTGGAAAATGACCTTGACCCTCAATTTCAAGGTCAAATGACTGCAAACGACCCGAAGTTATCATCCAATCGCTATTGATCTTGAAATTGAGGGCCAATGTCATTTGCTACGAGTGAGGTTGCGAAGGCTACGGCTATATGCTGACCCGAGGAATCGAATGAGACCATTATGTTGTCGATCGGACAATAACTTCGGTTAAGATTACCGTGAATGTCAAAATGAATGCCATTTTCGTGATCAGCGTGCCCCAATTGACCTGTCACCACATTTCGAAGCGAATCGCTACTCGACGCTGAATTCGAATCCGAATCCGTCGCTAACTTTATGGACATGCGGGGGAATCACGATTGCGGGCGCCTCTCCTGGGCGTCTGGACACCGAAGGTGCCACTCTCGAGTGTAGGTGGCGCCCCTAGAGTCGTGAGTGCCGGCGGCACCCCTTTAGATCGGACAATATGCCTCCCTTAGACCGGAGATAACGACCCCAACTGTGCCTCCCCCGAAAATATAAGTTTTCTGACCTGCCCGAGGTGTTCACTAAGACAAAATTGGCAAGGCTCAGCCTCCCTTGACTACCCCCCCCCCCCCTCCATTTCGAAAGCGCACCGAAAGCGCAATGTTACCCATAGTTTTCACAGATAGTCGTACCAAGTATGCATTTTTATGCTGGGATTATATTTGCGTTTCTGTATTCTTTTTAAATCATAACAAAGTCTTGCAAAAAAGGTCTCTCAAAAGTGACTGCCCCGGCCCCGCGGGGACAATTTTGAAGTTGTCCCGGCCGCAGCCGGGGCTGCCCTATAGGATTATTCACCCATGCACAAGGCAAACAAATTAGGCGAGAACCAAACAGCATTATTTTAGTAAGGCAATAAATTAATCCCATCACCGAAATGACTAACATTATCACCGTAAATGACTTAAAATCACCGAAACGTCACAACATATTGAGGATTTTGGGCTTCGGCCGATGGACTTCTTTAAAAATATGTAAACTGGCTCCAAGGGTTAGGTTAGGTGAGGTGAGGTGAGGTGAGGTGAGGTGAGGTGAGGTGAGGTGAGGTGAGGTGAGGTGAGGTGAGGTGAGGTGAGGTGAGGTGAGGTGAGGTTAGGTTAGGTTAGGTTAGGTTAGGTTAGGTTAGGTTAGGTTAGGTTAGGATAAAAGCTTGAGAAATAAATGGTGATGCTTTAACATGGAAGTCAATGAGAAAGTGGTCATTTCGGTGATGGATTAACCCTCGCCCTACGGGAGCTTTTTCACCTTCGCCCTACGGGGGGGGGGGGCTGACAGGGCCCCCTGTTAACTTCCAAACCAAGCAACTTAGAGCAATGCGGTAAGAACCAGCATGTTGCCTGTCATGAGAGGAATCTAACAGTATGCTATTTTTTAGGTTTCAGGTCAACGGGTGACCTCCCAGGGCAAGTGAATGACCTCAGATTTACCACGTCCAGAACAGAGATTTTGCTCTGCAGAAAACATCAAAATTAGACATTGATAAATGTAAATAAAAAGGCATGTTCCTAGACCAGTTTTGGCTCAGAAATACAAAAAAGGTAATTATTTGTTCGTATCTTGTCAAAAAAGTCCAAAAGCGTTATTTAAAAAAAATGTCATCAGTTTCTTACACTTAGAGAGCCATCACTCAGTCAAAAATGAAGATATTGCTTTGAAATTTGGTATGGGTATTTTCCATACTCAGTACTCTCACATATATTCCAGTTTTTCTAATATCTTTTAAAATTGTGATTTTGTGGGGATTAAAAAAGAAATAGGGGTCAAAAACCCCAAATTTTTCAAATCCGAGATCGCCATTTTAAAGAGAATGCCATTTTGTATCTTTGGTGAATTGCGTTTGCAATTTGTTTCAAAACTCTGTTTTCTACGATTTGCAAATATTTCTCACTTTTTTACCAACATGACATCATCAAAACATGATTATCTCCCAAACTACTCAACCAATTTCAATTAAAGTTTTACAGCCTACGTCTAATTGTTGCAAACTCAACTGCCAAAAATTTCAGCAAGATGCATTGCATGTGTAAAACGTTATTCAAGATAAACCTCGGGGGGGGGGGGGCTGTCAGGTCCCCCGTAGGGCGAGGGTTAATACCCTGCCTTTTAGGAATAATAAAAGACGTATATAAAATTAGCAGCTGATTGATATTGCCCAATCTATAATTTTGAGGCCCGTCGCCTCAGAATTGCCCGAAACTTGACAGGTAGGTTGTCCTTGCCACGCTATACACGAAAAACGTAAAATTATCCTGGCATACGGGCTACTTTTACAGTTATAACGTTTTAAGTGTTGAATGTCTGTGAGTTGAATATTTGGCTAACTTGACGCGGAAAGCCTCCAATTCCTGCGCAGTCGTTTCAAAATAAAGGAAGACAGCATTCAAAACTTTAAAAAAAAATGTATAACTCTAAAAGTAGCCCGTGTTCCAGGCTAATCTTACGTTTTTCGTGTTCAGCGTAGCAAGGAGGGCCTACCTGCCAAGTTTCAGGCGATTCTGAGGCGACGGGACTCAAAACTGTAGATTTCTAAAACAGTATAACTCTGCAAGTATCCCGCGTTCCAAACTAATTTTACGTTTTTCGTGTTCAGCGTGGCAAGGAAGACGTACCTGCCAAGTTTCAGGAAGTTCTGAGGCTACGTGCCTGAAAATTGTAGATTGATACTACTGGACAATATCAATATACTGCTAATTTGACGTAGCTTAATAAAAGAGACAAATATGACGCAGCTATGTCACCAGGTATATCTTATGAAAATAATGTTTGTCTGGCTAAAAATTGAAGGTGGTTGTGGTAATCCTAAATGTAAACTCATTTTATTTGGGTCTATGGTTATTTGTGGTCTTTTTCCAGCTCAGGATGATTGGTATGCCTTCACGTCTTTCACACACCAAAATATTTATAATATTGTTCAAGTTATTCATTAAGTGTCAATTTCACCAACATATTTTAGCTCAAAATGTAATATAACTTTTGCCAACTGCGTAAGGGTGCATTCTAATGTTAAATGTGTGACCTATCCAGAACTAAGCCCAATGTAAAATATGCTACACTCAATCTTGTTTTGCTCATGTTTTATGTTAACACCTATAGATTGCCATTTTGTGGGTGTCTGCAATTGACAAAATGTTACCCATTTGTCAGTAAGCAGTGTTGTTCTATAGTGTTTATGACCCAACTGAATATGACCCTGCACCCCTGGGTACCTACATAGTCTTTCTCAGTAATTTTGGTATAACATGTACTACCTATTGTTGGATTTTAAATGTTATTTTATGACAAACTTCACTAATATTTTAAAGTTTGTCCTTTTCTGTGTTCATATATTTATTAATTGTTTTGTTATGATTGTTATTGAAAAATCCTTTGGTGAAAAATCCTTTGGTTTTGCGTACCATTTACAGTATTTATTTACTTGGGTAGGCATTCACTGGCAATGTTGGGGTTGTAATATTCATGATTGGGGTTGTAGTTTTTGAGGATGCAGTTGTAGCTACAACCCCAAAAGTATATAAAGTTCCGCATGTGGCAGCACCGCCCGCCACTTGTTCAGGCTCCCCAGTGCTGTATTACTGGGATGTGAATTACTGAACTATTACCCAATTCCCTATGTGTTAATGTCACATATGTCATATGTGTTCTCCAAATAATGTATTAGTTATGCATTTGTCACTAATCAACTTCTCTGCTGCTCCATTTGAACGCAGTTAACCCGCCATTGACAGGGGAGTTGAATGCCCCCCCCCCCCTGATCAGGAAATGTAGCCAGGCCAGCCGTGGAACCAGTTCCTGTACCATAGCCTTTATATGGACTGCAGTTACAATCAGCAATGGTATGTTTCAGGCCAGCAGAGCGACCAGACTCAGCCGCAGAGGACCAGTGGACCGGATAGAAGCAGTTCCAGGGCTGCTACTGCGGTGTCAACCTCGGACGTTGCAGGTCAGTGTGGTGGTAAGAGTTGACAGAGACACATGTCCACGTACCGCGAGGGACTACCAGCAGTGCCCCCCCCCCCCCCCCACACACACACACACACACCACCACCAGCAAGGTCGCTTGCTGGCAAAGACTGGAGTTCTGCTGTGTATTAATAACTGTGTCATGTACCATTTCGAACTGGGGACGACGCGCTAGCGCCTGCAATGCATGCTTGATAACGAGTGCTGAGGTGTTGTGTTGCCGGGAGCAGAACGCTGTGTTGATTCATTATAATACAGCCCTTGACCGGTTGTATAATCATGCGGCGCCCATAGTCGTGATTTGTTGAATTTCAGGTATCGTAACTTTTAAAAACATCGTTACGCGAATATAACAACTACAACCATCACAGAAGAAACAAATTGCTTGTGCGTAAACTTTTGGTTGTGACAATCCAATCCCTATGATTGCCAAATAGTCTGAGTTCGGTGGCATATCTTTTAGTCTCAGTCGGGATCAGCTGGTAACACGGTTGCCACACGGCTAGTCGGAATATCGACAACATTCTTTTTTGTCCCACTTATGATCTTTCTCGCGGTTTTACGTGTCGGCCGGAGCAGAGCTCCCACTAGCAAGAGAACAGTGAGTCTTGGCCTCCCTGCCCCCTCCGCCATGTTAGGAGGGCCGTGTGTGACGGTGCCTGTGCCTGGGCAGGTGGACGGCAAGGATCTCACGCTTGCTGAGGGCGTACATAAGCAGTTCAGCAGTCGGCTGGGCGGGTCGCCGCTGGCCGCCAGTGTGGAGCAGACGCTGCGCGTGCGGTTCTGGCCTGTGACCTGGTGCTGCTGGAGACGCTGATGCTTACCTTGCCGGACCGCTGCCGACTCAGCCCGGACGAGCAGATCGCCATCCGCGCCAAGTTCGTGTCCTAGACTGTGCTACAGGTAAGCACGACCCAGGAATGCGGCTGGTTAGAGCGACATGACGGTTTGTCGGAGTTTGAATGAAATCTTGGGTGACTGTGGCGATGCGTTGATGAAGATGGGGTGCTTTATCAGGTGTTTGTGTAGGCTATTGCGGAATTCGAGTATTTTGCTGTATGGATGATATTTGTCGCATTCGTCACCGGTACTTACAAAAAAAGAATTTACATAGTTTTACATAGTGCCAGTTATTTGTGAAGGAAAAGCCACTGCTGGTCGATCCGTTACTGCCGGTACCGAACGTGATTCAGTTTGGAATAGTCTGGTTGGACATCCCATACTTCACCATTTACACCAATCCCGAGTTGCATTCAGCTAAAAATCGACATTTGTATTGTCGACATGCACGTGAGGTTATAGTCGTATACGTTTCATTCCGCTCGTCAATGGCTCAACTATTGTACGTATATGTAGATGTTATCTGTCGCGTTATGCCGGTGCTTGGTTCGCCCACCGGCGCCTGGTGTGTCTGATGTCTGCCTCTGACCGTCCCCAGGTGCAGGCATACTTCGCGCTTATCTGGCTGGTGGAGACGCCCGCCGAGCCGGTCACCACCGACCGTCAGGAGGCTCCGCCAGCTGGCCGCCCTCAGCGTGGAGGACGTGGCACCGCCGGCCGCCACCGCCCCGTCGGACCGGCTGACCCTGCTGCAGCTGTTCACGGCGGTCATGGGCGGCGGCGCGTGCCGCCTGCTCGCAGGCCGCGCCCAGGCTGGTGCGATTGGAACTCGGCCTCGCGCTGCCTCCTGCTCGGACTGGTGCTGCTCAACCTCAGCCAGCCGGACAAGGTGTACGGTGTGTGTGTCGTCTCGGCCGACGCCGTCGGCAAGGAGCAGCTGCTCGGCCGGCTGCTGTGGCTCTAGTGTTGTGTTGATTAATGGTAATTGCCCTGGACCGGTTCGATAATTATGATGTTTTGTCGTGTCATGTTGCGCGTCTCAGGTTATACTTGCTGTGCCTTGGTTTCGCACTGATGTTATTGGAAGCCATGCAACATACCTCATTGTAATGAATGTAATATGCGGCATTGTTTTACCCCGTACTCATGCTGTTTGCTGTTTATTATTGTGGTATGCGTGATGTATTGTTACATTTGACGTTTGAAGCTGTGTCGTCCAATGTATGTGTTAAGCCTTTGCGATGAGTTGTCCTGTGACGTAAATTCATCATTTCTCCTTTGCAATAAAACATTTCATTGTACCAAAGTAAGTCATTATTTGCGATAACAACAAGAACAGTGGACCATTACGTAATACAACTTGAAAACGAAAACATTACTCATTACAATAACACACAAAGTGACACGATATGACATACACAACATGATACATAACGACACGCAGACTGAACGCGGGAGTCGGCGCTGAGCAGGTAGTCATTCAACATGCGCACAGGTGGGGGCAAGGCAATTTGACCCATCCCAAAGGTTTTCCAACGCAGTTTCCCGACGGTTCGACATAGCACCACCAACTATGCATTACTGTAGACAAATGAATAGCCGATCTTTTGATACAAAACACAAATATGATATAGGTGCCAAGGTCAGATTCAGACTTAGAGCGGGTCAGATTCAGGTAATGATTTCCAGGAAAGTTAATTCGCAGGGCATGTCACACTAATGTGACAGTACGAACAAGTACAAGCAGTGACATGTGTTTCATAACCCGGAGCAATGCTTGCTATTTTCGAGATCACAGATTGAACAACCCCCCACCCGCGCTTGTCACATTCACCCAACCAGCCGGACATCAACATCAACCAACCAGTGGCGCATCATCTACAACGGAATGTCTTTATAGCCACTGTAAAAACCTTGCGGGCTTTGGTACGCGCGTCGTATCCCACAGACGACGCACGAAGGGATGACGCGCCGATGCCCTCGTCCAAGCCATCCCCACCTGGCAAGGACACAGCAAAAACAAAGCTGTTCATAAAACAACAAATTAATTGTTATAGTTGCCTTCTGAAACATTTTATTACCAAATAAATGCAAACAATAGGCTCACAGTTTGTTAACTTTGTTATTAATCATAAAGCTACCAAAGAAGTTGGAGTGATAAATTGTTGACCGGGACATGGTTATGCGATGTCATCTGGGTAAACTGCAATCCGAAGAATTGTATACTTTGTGTAGGTCGGATCCCACAGCAGACCCCCACCCATCAGCTTTAAGTATTCTTTACCAGGGCTTGCTGTTTTTCTGACCTTAACTTAAAACCTAACTTGAAGGCTAGGCAGCAAAGAATGCTCTGGACATGGTTACTAATTTGCCTGGTGAATATCTTTCAAAGACAATAGGGAATGAACTACTTTATTATAACTGTCTGTCAGAAGCGATTGTGATCATTGCCAAAATGACACAGTCAATGTAGCGAAAATTAAGTCGTTGGCGATGAGCGAAATTATGATATAAAATTGCTTACCACCACATGGCATAGTGGCGGATGCCTGAAACCGGAACTGCCGGTGAAGGCCTTCCACGTCGCCTTGCACCGGCTCCGCCTCCCCCCACCGCTCGCTGTGCTGGATACGACCCAGTTGCAGCATGATTGGATCCAGCACAAGTTGTAACTCCTGGAAAACATTGCAGGACAGATTTAGGACAACAAATGTAACCAGTTTTTGTTTTGTTTGGGGGGGGGTCTGCTGATGGTGTGGTAACAAATTTATACAACATTCGATGTACTATTACACGTATGTAAGGCTCGGTTATTTAGCCACACGCAACTGCTATTGTCATTAGCGTCGTTACACCGTGGCGAAAATCGGAGCCTGCGAAAATGTTTGCTGCTGGGAATCGAAATCGGGTCTTTAGATTCCGAGTCTGACACACCAAACCACTCGTCCACATACGTCATACATTCCCACATTTGATAAACTAACATCATCAAGCAGTACATCATTTGGACATTGACTACCTATCAATGTGACTCCTGACTGAATATCGACTAATATGTTTGTCTAATAAGCAGCTACCTATCATTAGCACAACTGCGGGCATGTTCCACCATAGCAAACAGCACACAGACATGGTGTTTGAAGACAGGTTGTGGAGTGGGAAATTCAGCCAAAAATAAGCATTAAAGGAAATAGTTCACCTTCGGGAAATATATCAGAACACGATTTTATTATATTTTTTAATACAGTTTCTTTTTTTTCTTTTCAAAAATGGTCCTACATCGCGCCAATTCAGGACCGTAAATTATTAATGTTATGGTGTGCGTTATTGGTCTGCGCATGCTCAGACCAGTGCTGGCACTCTCAGACGTTACGGTATATCATATATGCAAACACTATTCTCGCATCAGCACACCAGCACATTCCACGCACACACACACAACGCCACCCGAGGCAGCGTACTGCCCCGTGGTGGAACACAGAATGCCAAAGAGCTGTTGCCCTCCGGAAAAGAGCATTTCGAAAATTTCAATCTTGTATAACTGCAGAAAACGAACACGAAGCGCGGAAAACCCGCTCTTTGGCTAAAACAATCATTGACAAAGCAAAAAAAGAATCTTGGCAGGAATTCTCATCTACCTTTAATCGATTTACCTCCCTCTCAAAAATTTGGACATTAATTAAATCGTTTTCAAATAAAAGACCACCGGCATACAAAATCCCACACTTGCAAATACACAACACATCTTACACGCTTCCCCTAGAGGTGGCAACACAATTTGCACAACACTACGCTAACATATCATCAACGCAACAATGTACACCAACTTTTAATAACCAACTTAACGATCAATTCCAATCTATTAGCTTTGACTCTAATAATGTAGAAATCTACAACTCTCTTTTTACCAACTCCGAGTTAACGTACGCTATAGGTAAATGTGGTAAAACTTCTGTAGGACCAGATCAAATTGACTACTCCTTCTTCAAAAACTTGACAGAGACTGGTCTCACCAACTTACTAACAGCCTTCAATACCATGTGGTTTGATGGCACTTTCCCTGAATCTTGGAATAATAGTACGCTAATTCCTATAATCAAACCTCGCAAACCCAAATCTTCTCCCGCTAGCTATCGCCCCATTTCTCTAACTAGTTGTGCATGTAAACTATTCGAACGCATGGTTAATGGACGCATCAGGACATACATTGAAACAAATAATATACTTTCCCCACACCAAAGTGGTTTCCGACCTGGTCGCTCCACTGCGGACAATTTAGTTGGTCTTATCGACTCTGTCCAGCGCGGCTTTCAAGGGAGAGAGGTCACAGCTGCCCTCTTTCTTGATTTGAGAGCTGCGTTTGACAGAGTCAATAAGACTGCACTTCTAGTAAAGGTCCATAAGGCCGGAATTCGAGGTCGACTCGCTAAATTTATCCAAAACTTTTTAGAAAATAGAACTTTTAATGTAAGGTGCGGCAACACATATTCTCCAAATCAAAATCAGGACCACGGTGTCCCACAGGGATCGGTCCTCTCCCCGACCCTATTTTTAATTATGATTAACGACATTTTCAGTAATATTAACAAGATCGACAAAGGTCTTAAATTTTCAATGTACGCTGATGACCTGGCGGTGTGGTTCTCGCACCCGAGTGTCGATCAAGCCAGCAAAATGTTACAACTAGTACTCATTGATATAAAGGTATGGTGCGACAAATGGGGTCTGGAAATTTCTCCAAGTAAATCTGCATCTCTAATTTTTTCAAAGAGACCTGCATATGTGGAACCCTACATTCCATTAAAATATAACAATCAAATTATCCCTTTCGTCAAATCATTCAAGTATCTGGGAATAACGCTAGACACACGTCTCTCGTTCATCCCACACTTCAATGATTTAGTGCAGAGATGTACGAGACGAATTAATATTATGAAGTCACTGGCTGGTCGAGAGTGGGGCGCAGATCGTGTCACTCTTCTCCAACTATATACTTCCCTGGTACGCCCAATACTGGACTATAACGCATTCTTATTTGATGACATATGTTCCAAACAAATTAAAAAATTGCAAACTGTCCAAAACGCTGCCTTGCGGATCGTGACTGGAGCCTGCCGCACCACCAACACCACAAACTTACACATCGACACAAACATTCCCACACTCTGCCGCCGACGCAAATACACACTACTTAGATTCTACACCAGAGCAAGTTCACACCCCACACGCCCAACATTCCACATCTTAAATCACCCCGCACCCACAAGACGACAAACACTACTACAAAAACGACACCCACTCATCAGTCACAGAATCAGACAAACACTCGCACTATTCAACATTCCACACATCAACACAATGCCAACGCCACCACTCACATCTCACTGGCTCGACACAACACCAGACACACACCGCCTCTTCACACACAACAAAAACACAGTCACGGCGGCAGAGACACACACACTCTTCAACGAACACAAAGCACAACATAACACATACACTTACATATACACAGACGGCTCTCGAAGCGACGGCCGAACCGGTGGTGCATTCTACACAAACACAGTTAGCAATAACTTTAGACTTCCCGACATACATAGCGTATACACAGCGGAATTGTCATCCATTTTATTAGCATTAATATATGTCAGAAAAGGAAAACTTAAGGAAGTAGTCATTTGCACAGACTCGTCCGCCTCGCTCACGGCTATTTCCTCGATTAGTGAATGTAGAAACCCGATAGTATTTAAAATCAGACAACTAATCAAGTATTTAAACAGTAAAAACAATAGTATTGAATTCCTCTGGATCCCAGGACACGCAGGTATCCCGGGAAACGAGGAAGCCGACAGACTTGCGAAATTGAGCCTAGAATTACCTTCAGTAAACCAACTTCCAAGCCCAGTATCAGACGTGTTAAATTTTATTAATTCTCAACTTAGCATACTGCGCCAGAGCGAGTGGGACGCCGCTCCACATTTTCATCTTCATCCAATCAAGCCAAAAGTCCAACATTTTGTATCTAGTCACCAGAATTGTAGAGAGAAGGAGGTAATATTGGCTCGCCTCCGTCTCGGTCATACAAAAATTACACATTATCATATTATGGAGAATCTCCCGCCACCAAATTGCCAACATTGCCCAGGTTATCCGCGATACACAATCAAGCACTTACTTCTTACTTGCCCAGTACACAACGATAAACGACAGCACATTATTAATTACACACAACAAAATAGCATCACACTAAATCTTCAAACACTGTTAGGTGATAGTTATCCTGAATTGATAGGTCTTCTCTTAGATTATCTCTACCAAACACGCTTAGCTAATCAAATATAACAGGGGTTTTTTGGCCTTGCGCATTTTTGGCCCACCGCGCAGGTTTTTTCCCCTTTGCCTTAGACGCTGGGTTTTTTATTATTTAGGACTTTTCGCCCAGCTAAATACACCCCACAACCAGGTCTCGCCGAGGCGCCGGAGCCAGGGAGACTGGCAACAGTCTCCCGTTGTTGCAATGACGGCACCGCCATGGCTCCATCAACACTGACACTGTACAGGTGTATTGTAATAAAAATATGTATGCATGTGTGTCTCGTGTTTGACTTATTTTTACCTTAAACGAAATACTTAACGTAATGCTAGATACTATATTTGACTTTGAACGAAATACTTAACGTAATGTTAGATATTATATTTACTTTGAACAAATAATTTCTCCGGGTACATATAAACCGGTTAAAGTAATTAATTAACGTAAAATAGCTCCCCTTCTCCCTAGCTTGCCCGGGTCCACATAAACCGGATAACGTAACTCTTTGCCTGGCAAATTGCCAGAAGTAATTCCCCAAACCCGGGATATGGCTATAGGCCGGTCCGGGGAAAAAAAAAAAAAAAAAAAAAAAAAAAAGCCGCATTCCTTCGCCAAAAAGTCAAATATCTTCGGCTGGAGAGTCTTTTCAGCCAAGAAAAGTTGCAGATAAGGATTTCTCAACACGGGCTACAAAACTGCTATTTCAGTTCAAAATCCCATGTTGAAAGTGAACTATTTCCTTTAAGAGTAGAATATTCAGCCTAAAATGACCATATGATTAACTAGGCTTTGACAAAACTGACCAATCAGAATTGGCTGTTACAAATGGCAATACTTTTCAGCCTGTGGAGGAAAACGGTTAGTATATGCTAATGCTTCTAGTTATCAAATACATCTTAGTTTAGGGAGTGGAAAATTCACAGTAAAACTGAGAGAAAGAGTGGAAGAATATTATTCATAGGGTGTCATTTTCCCAATATTTTGAAATCCTAGGACACTGCTCCATGCACGCCAATGATTTAGATACCAGTGGTACCAGTGGGTCCAATGATACCCAGTGGATATGAGCAGCAATGCTTCAGTTTGGCAGCGCATATACTACCAGTAAGACGCCGAAGTTGGCGATGAACGAGCGAGCGCGAAGAAAATGTATGGTTAATTTCAACTCCATCGGGCAAGTAGTTTCTGAGATACAAAAAGGGTGCGCACGTGCAGAAGTACACGACCCCTCACTTGTGGGAAAGTGGCGGCTGAGAGGTCCCTAACCACGCACAAAATTTGAACACAATCGGCACAATCTTTATTGTAGCCGCTCACGTAAGAAAACGTGTCGAAGCAAATAGATGGGACTTACTACAAACTGAGCATGCTTTCAAAGTGTTTTGCTCATAGTCATATCAATGTGATAACTGAAGGAAGCTGAACTTGACGCACATGTTTGGCCAGGGTAAAACATAATTATTCTGTAACTGGCACATCACCAGGGCGGCCAGACTATACAAAATGGCAGTGATGCACAATGCACATGGGTTAACCCTCGCCAGTGCAGGGTGGGGGTGGGAGTTGACACCACCCCCTCGGTTTTTCGGGAATAACTCGCGTAAATATCAACCCATTGCGATGAAACTTTCAGTCCCCTACTTGTGAACAATTTGACACATAGTCTGAAATTTGTTAAGTTGTAAGTCATATGACCCATGACCTTTGACCTGTTTTTCAAGGTCAAGTCAGGCGCAACTGGCGTCCCGTAGTATTGATCCTTGTAACTTGTGCAGTTGCATAGTGTTTGTTGTTCAGGAAGCATATGCATATGTGTTTTCAGGTGACAGTTGTGGTTTCCATTGAGATTGTGACTTCGATTGACTTTTTCCGAGGTCAACCGAGGTCACTGACCTCCAATGACATATTACTTTTTTGGCTTCTAGCAGTTTCTAGGACATTTTGTGACGCTGATTTCAAATATGGCATCCATTTTACATAATTATATATTCCAGTGGGGTCATGCGCCCCAACAGGTCAACCGAGGTCACTGGCCTCAAATGACCTGACATGACCTTTTTGGAATTTGGCAGTTTCTAGGACATTTTGTGACGCTGATTACGAATTTGGCACCCATTAAGCATTATGATATGCTCATTCACGATTCTAGCTCGATACAATTAAATTTATACGCATTTTCAATTTTGATGACATTTGGGTCATTGACATGACCTCAGAGGTCCCCTAATGACCTAGGACCTTAAAATCGTGTATCAATGGCTTCCTCTCGTGACAAGCAACACGCTCGTTTTTTAATCGAAGCTCTAGCCCAATTAGGGGCGAAATGCTAGGAGGGGGGGGGGGGGGGGTCGTACACCGCCCCCCCCCCTGCACGATCACGCACTGATCGGACGCTGCACGGGCGAGGGTTAAAAGGACAGATAACGCACCTCGCTGCGTGTGATGCACTGCTGATTTCCACAGCAAGTCTGCTCCGCCGCAGACAGCATCGGTCGGCATCTGATGGAGACAGATTCATGTTGCATGCTATGTAGCTATCAAAATTATATCCACACGACCTTTTATGAGTGAAGCAAGTAAAGTGAACCTGGTGCGCCAAACTATGGCACTATGTCAGAGCTCAACAGCATTTAACGTAAATAAACATATTTTGTGCACAGCAATCTTTACATGAAACCTCAATTAATATCCGGATTATTGCTCACGATATGCATACACAGTGGTCATCATTGGAATATGCGCAACAACGCAACCTTACAGTCAAGCATGCATGTAGCAGTTGTGAATTCAAATTGCAAGGTTGTATGAATGCAGACCAGCACCAACCTGGTACAGCGGCACCACTCAGGTCCTGGTGTAGCCGGCACAGGCGAGGCTGGCCGAACAGCTGTTGCTGCCGGCCGCGGCTGGGTGGGGCTTGCAGGCGCTGCTTCTGCAGCGGCTCCTGGACGAACAGGAGCCGCTGCTCGAGGCGCTCCAGGACGCCTGGGCGCCGCGGCAGCTGCCGCTTCAGGCCTGGGCGATGGTGGTGGCAGGCGGTCGGCATACGCCCAACGCACGTCTGGGCGCTCGATTAGGATCGCGCCGAGCTGGTCCAGCACTATGGCTGTCGGCGCTGCCTGCAAAGACGCCTCTAACAACGTTTGATGCAGATGAAACATACATGCAATGTCATGCTAAGTGCCTATCACATATTCATGGAATTATGAAGCGTTAAAACGTGAAATTCAATTAGGGACTTTTTCAGGTACACAATCGGCAAAACAACATCAATACTTGTATTTCCTACTTTTTTACCAAAACAAAATAAGTAAAACACTTGTTCTTACATATAACATATGGCTTGTAAGTGCTGGACTAAGTCAAACAAACTGGACTAAAAGACACAAGGGACGAAAATAATCACGCTGGCTGATTGATGTGAATATTTATGTCTTCTTGAAACAGCGAACGGGAGCCAGCGACACAGATATAGCTTTAATAATTCCTGGCGGTTGTGCAAAATACAGGCAAGAAATTCCAAATAAAGACTAAGTACATGGATTCGGGATTGGACTACACTATGGAAGAAACCACAAACTAAGCTACAAGCATGCAAACCTGGCTAATGTGAACAAAATGTGAGCCATATGACGTAATAGTCGACAAAACAGAAAGCTAAAGTCATTATCAATGATACAAACATGCATGTCATTTGCTGCTAATATATGATTAATAGTAGTACACTCTCCCTGTAATACCAACATCATACATGACGAAAAACATAATAACTACAACACATGTGCTTGATCTATAAAGCTCTAAAATGCTACTGCTACTAAAACAATGGGCAATTAAAATGGTGCGAACTGTTTGAAATGATTACTCTGAGGTCTGCTGCATGAAGCAGCACCGACTGCTGTCTTCTGTGTCTGTAAAAACAATAATCAGTACTAATTTGCCTGCTGGCCATCTTACAAAGACAATATGGAAATGAATGAACTACTTCATTATATATGTATGTAACAGTAACAACTGACAAGGGATTGTGATCATGGCCAGAATGACATATATTTTCATGTATATGTCATATATTCTTTTTAAACATATTTATAAGAAACACGCATGTAAACTGGAAAAAACATATACCATTAGGTTCGGATTAGGTATATGAATTCAGATTAGGTGCTTAGGTTCATTAATATAAAAATATAACCAAACACAGGATTAGAATACATACATTAAGTCCGGCTGGAAAAGCTGACGTCTTGGCCCCCTGCTCCTACCACGCCTCTGGGGCCTCCTTTCAGACATGCTGCATATAGAGGGGGCAAGTTAGGTTGGTGTGAAGTGATTTTACTCAATTCAACTTCTATCTGCAATTATGTAGTGAATAAGGGAAGTGGAGTAACAACTGTTCTTTCCAGTTATGTAGTGTTTCACACTTATTCACAAATAGCATGCAAACTCATTCAAGGTGCAATGGTTCAGAGGGCATAGTGCACTGCGAAAATATGATGAAGCTGATACTAAATATTGTTGTGCTTTATATGCGAGTGCAAACATAACTTGATGAACAACATGCCCTACCTGTACTGGACATTAGCTGAAGGAGCAAATTCACAGACTGCCTCCCAAAATGGTACCTGTCTGTAATAATGTTTAGGTGCACTTGCAGTTATGTGTAGACAAATAAAACAAAGGCATAAAAACATTATTGAATGTTCCTGCAACATGCCAGACTGCAAAGCATAGCATGTACATGCCCAAGATGAACAGTGATTATCTAGACTGCAGGCAAGGTTATGGTCAGTTTAACCAGTTTTTAGTGATGGCATACACAATCCACTCCTGAACATCTTGGTGCACACACACTCAGCACACACCTGGAAATAGCCAAATGTATGCCTGAGTTGGTGCGCATGCTGACAAGATCTTGTCATGGCCTACGATGCAACACTTGCATGTCAAAATGTTTAGGTTTAGGTTGGGTGAGCTGGGTGTAGACAGGGTCTATTTGGTGCTCCCTTCTTCATAGGTTTAGACATGTCGCCAGGGTACTTTGTGGCCCAGTGTTGGTCAAGTCTGTTTTTGAAAGAATTGGTGGACTCAGCAGTTACAACTTCTTGTGGGAGTTCATTCCACGGTGTAACGACTCTATTTGCAAAAAACTTGAGTCTTGATAAGTGAGTTGACCCCTTTACCAGCTTCTTGGTGTCCTCTTGTTCTTGCATCCTCGTTTAGTTCAACAAACTGGTTGGGGTCCATGTTGGTTTGTCTTGTCAGGATCTTGTACATTTCTATCAGGTCGCCCCTCAGGATCCTCTCTTCAATACTAAGTAGTTTGAGTTTTCTCAAGCGTTCCTCATGTGTTAGATGTTTTATCTGTCCAACCATCTTAGTCGCTCTCCAGTCCTCTGTACCTTTTCAAGTGCCCTGACATCCTGTACCATGTATGGACCAGCTGCCTGTATACCATACTCCAGATGTGGCCTAACATATGTGGTATATAAAATCTTGAAGTTTTTCATATCCAGTCTATTAAATGTCATCCTCAGTCTTTGAAGTGCTGATGTTGCTTTGCTACCTGCCCTCTTGCAGTGTGTTATTGGCTTGAGGTTGTTTGTTACATACACTCCAATGTCTTTTTCTACTGTAGTTACTTTATGTGTTCTTTGTAAACTTTTTTTCTTTCTTTCATGACATATTTTGTTTTACTGTTTGTTGCTCCACAATGCATTATCTGATACTTCAGATGATCAAACTTGAGGAGCAACTCTTCAGACCACTTCTCCAAAGTAGTTAAATCCTTTTGTAACAGTTTGGCATTGTGTGGGTTAGCGAATCATCTGTACATTTTGGTATCATCTGCGAACATCTTTGTGACTTTTCACCATTGTTGGCAATTCATTGACAGATCAAGAAAAGGACAGGTCCCAAGACTGATCTTTGTGTGACTCCACTGGTCACCATACCCCACTCGGAACTTCCACCACCCAGTCACTTGTTGACAGCGCTCCGACAAGAAGGCTTTCACCCAGCTGAGTATTTTGCCCCTACTCCTGTAGCCGCTCAGTTTTTTTTTTAGTCTTCTATGTGGTACACTATCAAATGCTTTTTGGTAGTCAAGGAACACAATATCCAACCCCTGACCTTCATAAATTATATCAGTCCACTGTTCAAGTGCTTCTAGTAGTTTTGACTGGTTGTGCATTGTGATGGTTGGGAAATGTGGACAGAATAGTTTACAAGGTTACATGTAATATAATGGAAATAAGCCAACAAGACAGTAGTTTCACATGATGAAGATGTGAGATGGTAAGCCAAAAAAAAATTGCAGAAGACACCCATATGAATTAACTGGGTGTCTAATGCAATGCATATCGGCCAAAACCAATCATGTACCTAACTTGAAGAAAACAGTAATGTAAGAAAGGAAACAGTATAGCTTTGTCTGCTAGTGTTATGAGTCTGAGTAGAATTGTAATGTTTCAGGGTAAGGTAGGTTCCAATGATGACAAGTGACATATCATGTTTCAATTATCAATAACATTGAAGCCACCATGGAAGCGTCCCTATATCTTGAGAACTTCGGTGCCATACTGACAATAGAACTATATAAACTATGTATGACTAAGATAATAAAATTGAAAGAAACAAATTGTGACCTGTGGCTTATGCGAATACAGCGTTGCAAACTTGGGCAGTCAGTAATCCTAGTGCAAGTACCGACAGAGCTAGGTTATAGGTACCTACCCTGAGTCTGATAATGCACGTTTGTTTACTGAGGGGTTACTCCACACAGCCTTTGGGCTCAAGTAGCAAAATCCTTACTTTACGTCAAATTTGCTGCTGAACCGAGGTCGCCGCACGTCGCCAGTAGTGTGTCCGATCAAGGCCGTATAAGGTTTGGTCTAGTAATCTTGGTATAAGGCAAGGCGATTTATACCGTATAAGGTGTCTGACAACTCAAAGTACGGCAGCTTGCTTCCGAGTTCGTAGCCGCTATTTTGTCTCAGCCGCGCACATTACTGCACCATCGAATTTCATGCAGATTCTAAGATGAAAAAGTGGTGGACAGTAATGCCGATCAAGTACTCGTTATCTGATACAAGTCTCGAAAAACGTCGACGTTTTAACGCTGATAATTGCTGAAATAATGGACTAAATGAGGATTGAAGTCCCTGGTATATGTCTTAAACGTGTTTAAAGTTCATACAACTGCAGAAGAGTGCATTTCCTTTCAGGGCGGAAACCCGTATAATCCCTTTAAGGATGTTGGTCATCGTGCACCTAAGATGCATGGTGACCAAAATTTGGGAAGTTGGTCTCAGTGGGGAAGATTGCAGCGTCAACACATCCATGTCTCACCACAGTATCTGCTGTAATGCTCAATGTGCGACGGTCGTTAGTATTGCATTAGTAATCATATTGGCATTATCATTGGTAATGCCAGAGAAATAAAACTAACCCCAGGCTTGGCTTGCATTAGCATTTCCTGAATATTGACGTTGGTAAGGGTTAGTTACGCCTTAGTTTGCATGAGTTTTACCGGGCGGGCTTAGCATTACATGATTATTACCTTAGTAAGGGTTAATTTTGCTAGTAAGGGCCTGAGTGTTACTGTCGTGAGTATGTGAGATTACTCACGTAAATACTCAGGCAAAACTCATCCTTGCGTAAGTTTCGCCTTGGTATTGCATGAGAAATACTAAATAATTGTGAGTTTTACTGTTGTGGGTTTTGACAACTCAGGCAAGGCATGAAATGTGATCATTTTTTTTCCAGTGTACATATTAACCTGGCCAATTCACAGCTTACTTCAAAAACATGAGCTCATGAAAATAAAACAACTTGAACCGGTGCACTTGTATGTTTGTGGCTTAATTACCTGTGAGCCATACTTGTGTCTCCCTGTATCATGGTCATCATCCCTGTATCATGGCCCAATGTGCGACGGTCGTTAGTATTGCATTAGTAATTGTATTAGTATTAGCGTTGGTAATGCCATAGAAATAAAACTAACCCCAGGCTTGCATTAGCATTTCCTGAGTATTCATGTTGGTAAGGGTTAGTTCCGCCTTAGTTTGTGTGAGTTTTACCATACATGAGTATTACCTCAGTAAGGGTTAGTTTTGCTAGTAAGGGCCTGAGTGTTAAGCAGAGTTCACACCGGACACGCCATACGTCAAAACGTATACGTCAACGTCAATCTGACGTACGCCGATACGTCGATGAGCGAGTTGAACATTGGCAGCTGACGTATCCTTTGTCCTAGTTATCCCAGTTAATATGCACTATGCACGTGCACATTTAAACAGGGCGCTTCTTTCAGGGGATCGGCATGAATCCATTTCAGAGCTGGCTTTCGAAAAACAAATATCAATGGGGTGAGCGTTCAACCTCTTTACATGGTGCGACATAGCTGTGTGGAGGGGGGGGGGGGGGGGGGAGGGTGCGCACGGGCACGTGTATTGATGTGGGTACCTGCATCCAGGAGACTCTAGACCATTGGGACATAGTGAGATATACTGACCAACATAGCTAAGCATGGATGCATGGTGGGGATGGGTGTTCGTGTGTGTGTGTGGGGGGGGGGGGGGGGGGGGCACGTGCTCTTCTTTTGGTGTGGGTACCACCATCCAGGAGATACCAGCTAATTAGTACAATGTCCTGGATGACCAGTGGAAGGGTACATTGAGTGGGTGACTGTCACGTTTGTGCCAACAGTGCTCCCTTTATTTTATAGCGATCTGCCGTTCCATTTTTTTTTTTTATATCTTTGGAAAAATTGATTTTGTTCATTTTTTTCTTCTAAAAAAAATGAGGGGTCAAAAACCAACATTAAAAAACAAACGGAGATAGCCATGTTGTAGCCCTTGCCATTTTCTATCTTTTGACGCTTTTATGAATTTTCTCAAAATATGGCATTAGTACAGTATGTTAGAAAACAAAAGATGATTTAGTAAAAAAAAACAAATATATAGCAGCAGCGTTCGGCTTGCGCCTTCATCAGCCATTATTTTTATTTTTGTCCGACAATATTTGTTTGTATTTTTGATCTGAGACAACAAATACAAATAATGGCTATTGAAGGCGTAAGCCGAAAGTTTCTATATATTTCTTTACTACATCATCTTGTTTTGCACTATGAGTTATCTTGCATGGGTTTAGCACTGTTTTGAGACATTATGATAATAATAAGGTTAACCGTACTCTGCCAAAAAAAGATGATTTAAAAAATAAAAACAAGATATATATAAATTTTCGGCTTGCGCCTTCATCAACTAGTTAGGTTACACTAATTTACACTTATTATCAGTGATCTCAAAATTATGTCTCTCAAAACAGTGTTAAAAACCATTCAAGAATCAAGATTATCAACAAACTGAACAATTTCCACCCAAGCAGGCCAAAGATCCAATATCACTATCACAAATACACAACAAATACACAAATAATACACAATAAATATCCAATATCGATCAAATTCCAACTTGTTTTCTCTCTACTTACCTACCTATCAGTTATCACCTATAAATATATTTGAGCTACGACCAGCATCCTCCCCGAGCTATAATCGAAATATAACATTTCTAGAAGCATTTATTACCAAAACATAAGCATATTTCTTTTGAAAAATCACATAAATACTGATCCATGTCGCCTCCCGACGCATACGTCAACGCCAAATGTTGAACACGGTTCAACATTTGACGTACGTCAAAACTGGCGTACGCCGGTCGCAGTCAGCTGTTGGCGTACGTCGAGTTCACACCAAAAACCGGCAAATGACGTACGACGTTCCGCCAAATTGACGTTGACGTATACGTTTTGACGTATGGCGTGTCCCGTGTGAACTGGGCTTTACTGTCATGAGTTGACAACTCACGTAAGTACTCAAGGCAAAACTCATCCTTGTGCATAGGCGTACACAAGGGGGGGGAGGGGAAAACGGGGAAATTGCCCCCCCCCTGAAGGTCTGTTTGTGCCCACTTTGGTCCAAAAAATGAATGATTTTTTTTTTAAAGAGACAAATGGTGAAAATATGCCCTTTTAAAAATATAGTGGGCCAAATCCGATGAGTTTTTTTTTGGTGGGGTACTTAACCCGGCAGTCACTGGGGTATATTCTGTAACACGACTCACTGGGGGGTTAGCCCCCCTGGTATTTTCAGAACCAATGATGGCACAGCGGGACGGGCAAGGCGGCATTCGAATGCGCTCAATGAGAGAAGCCTAACGCAAACTTTAAAAAAAAAATCAAATTAAGGTCACATGTCAGGTCACGGTCAAGTCAAACGTCAAAATCGGTGTATTTGAGTTTATGGACAATACTTGCCATCCATGGCCTTCGATTGCCCCTATAAACACCCAATGTGCTGACAAAGGTATGATACATATCTCACATGAGCTAAAGTGAGATTGTTGGAAAAGATCAAGGGTCACAAAAGGTCAATACACAAAATATCTACGAAAGTCATGCAGCACATGTTTTATGGATGATTTTACGCGTTTTTCGATAGTGGTAGTCATTTTACCACTTGACTTCATTTACGTGAAGTTAGTGTCAAGTTCAGGTCAAGTTCAGGTCACTGAAGGTCAAAATTTGAAATTGATAAATCGAAATAAAAAAGCATGTTTCTATATCAGTTTTATCTATAAATGAAAGGGCTGGCATTTATTTGTCTGTATGCGGTCAATAAAAGCCAAAAAACGCAATTTCAAAATATGACGTCATGATTTACCCATACTTGATATGCCATGACAGTCTAAAAGGATATCATTTTGAAATTTGGTATGGTAGTTGCCCATATGTCGTTATCTGACATATATTCCGTTTTTTCAATATCTTTGAAAAATTTGATTTTGTGAGCATTTTTAAAAAAAGTTTTTTTTTGAAAAAAAAATTGGGTTAAAAACCAGTTTTTTGAAATTTCGAGATGTCCGGTTTGTAGCCCTTGCCATTTTCTACCTTTTAGCGTTTTTCGATTGCATTTTGCTTCAAATGCGGCATTTGTACGGCCTGGCAAAGTTTAGCGGATTTTGGTGTCAAAATCGTGTTTAGTGACGTCACTAAATTCACTATATCTAAAACTATCTGACGAAATTTGATTTTTTTCTGAAAAGGTGTAAAAATGATGCCCGGGTAGGTACTGAAAGTTTGGCGTCGATATCTGCATTAGTTATTGAGATATTCCTAATATTCCAAGGGGGGGGGGCTAACCCCCCCTCCCCAGTGACTCGCGGGTTAATGCCCCCCTGAGCAAAAATTGCCCCCTCCTGGAGTAAATCCTGGGTACGCCACTGTCCTTGTGTGAGTTTTTCCTTGGTATTGCATGAGTAAAACTAAATAAATGTGAGTTTTACTGTTGCGAATTTTGATAACTCAGGCAAGGCAACTCAGGCAATGTGAGCATTTTTCAGTGTACATGTTAACCTGGCTAATTCACAGTTTACCTCAAAAACATGAACGCATGAAAAGAAAACAACTGGTGAACTTGTATGTTAGTGGCTTAATTACTAGTGAGCCATGCTTGTGTCTCCCTGTATCATGGTCATTAACTGTTACATGTTACGTTCAAATTATTAGTGTGGCTAATGTACAAAAGAAACCATAATACAAATAACCATGGACAAAAAAAAAACACCATAAGTATGATACCCAACTGCCAGTCGGCATTCCTCTATTACCTTGTTCACTACTACTGGTCCGAGAAGTCTCGCAAATCATGTTAATTCATTGAAAACAATGCTTGCCATCTATTACAACATTGTACAAATGATGCGAGAATACCGTGAATAATAAATCAATTATTACAAACACATGTATGTCATGAGGTGGTCCGCATGGTATTTGAGACACTCAAATTCTTCAGAGATTCAACTCATACTTCAGTTTAGTACTTCACATAACTATCTTGCTATGCTCTTGATGTAAGTTGCAATGTAAAATCATCACACCAGCTTTCTAATATCGTCGCCAGGCTCACAAAATATGCCAGCAAGCCAATCAAAACAAGTTTCAAGGCCATCGGTGCACTAAAACGCCACAAATCCTTGCGTTGCTTTTTACCGAAAATCAAGGCCCTGAAATATTATTTTGCATAACCTACGACCTTTTATGAAACGCAAATGCCGTAACTTACGAACAATTCGGTGCTTTGACGTAAATGAAGTGGCGTAGTTTCAATGGCGTAGCTTACGCCGGTTATTTCTTTATTAAACGGAATCGGCGTAGGTTACGCCAAAATCGGCGTCTACTACGTAGGTTCGTAGGTTACGCCGCTTTATGAAACGAGGCCCTGGACTCGCCTATTATCTTATAATCGTTGGTAGAGTACCGTGTGCGTGTTTCATCCAAAAACTGCAGTATGTTATGTCATTGTAGGCCCATGCTTCTTAGTTTCCTTGCAATAATATGACACCCTTTCTTCCATTCCTGAGCACGCCTCTGCAAAAAGAATGACTCCATTCCCTCTCCTGGCCTCATATGTGCATATATAATTATAAACTAACCGTCTATTGCGCCATAATCACTTGCATCTCCATCGAGTTTGTATTGTTTTACGTATACACCTTATATTGTTGCATAGTACTTTTTAGTGCCACTTTATATCCTTTCCCCTCCCTAATGCAGCTCTTTGTGCGCGGCGCCTAAATGGCTGATGCGCCGCACTGCGCCCTCCTTTTCCTACATCACCTGATCATCTCGTATAACATCTCGACAGGCACGGAATAGCCACTAGTGCATCGTTTGGTAATATCATGCAATGTACGGAAGAGTGGATGTGTCGGCACGTATAAATAAATGAAATATGTCCATTTAATTGTTTTCAATTCTATCAGAAGTTATGGCACAAAAAGTGATCGTAACTTCAAGTGACCTCGGTGACCTTGGCAGTCATGCCCCCGCTCGTTCACTGCCTGCTGCGACCACTCATTCACCGCCAGCTGCTGCTGCTCGGAGTTCGTGGCTGTGTTGTGCTGCCGCACCGTTGAGTTGAGCTTGTGTTGATACCTTGTGTCGAACCGCGAGTTCGCAGTTACAACGTGACCGCAAGACCACCACGCCGGTTTTTTATGCGATCCATCTGCCGTTGTTGAATCTCCCTGTTGCCGCCGTTCCGACTCCCTGTTGCCGCCGGCGCGATTGATTGCTAAAATGGTTAGATTTTCGAAGTAATGCTTCGAGTGGGAAAATGTCGCATTTTGTCCTGGTTAGTTTTTCACAGTCCCATGTTTTGTATCCTACCTTTCCTACCAGTAAAATTACTTCACTTCGTTGCTCCTTCCTGCATCTTTCACAATCATGTGACGTCACCCCTGCCAGGTTTTTCCCGAGCCGATTTCGATTTTGTTTGTCTGTTTCTGCAGCAGCAAGTTCGTCCGCCGCCGTTCACCGATCGCCAATGTGTTGTCATTGTAGTACGTCCTACCGCCTTAAATAAAGGAATTTTTAAGTTGAAATATTTTCAAGTCAGTCAACCGAAATCTCAACATCACACTAGAAAATAGACATAATATTTCACCAAAGTATCGACCGTGTATTGTTTGACGTTCAAAAAGCGCAACATCAGCACGATGATTAAGTTTCTCCGCCTCGCACACTTCGTAATTCCATGCGACGTTTTGTTTAAAGCTGATAGTAATGTTACAGTGTTGCCCAGCAAAATATGAAGAGTGGAAAATAGCAATGAGAACACATTCAGTTATCTTAGTGATGTGAAAGCGACCAGCATGCTCTGCATTATCGCAACTTGTCTAAAAGTATGGCAACTTATTTGTATTCATTTTCATTAAACATGACCAAACCTAGTCATTTAGTGAAATTCAGCAGTATTAAAGGGAAATAATGACCTTTTCTCACACAAATGGAGTTAGCACTTGAAATCGCCAGACGAGACCAAAATATATTGTAAATTCATCACATTTTGCATGAAAACTTTCCTACCGAAAGATATTTCAAGTTAAAGTTGATAAGCGTTCTACACTTAACGATCGGTACTTGCAAGTACTTTTGGTCCTCATCAAACTGCGGGCTTTTCCCGTATTGCTTTTTTACGCAATGGAGTGGAAAATATATTGTGCGTTCTGCTTGTTGTGATTATATACCCGGCGATCTTCTAAAACTAACAGCGATTGGAAAAAGTGGCAATAAAATCGGAAGCTCATCGATGCACATCAACGGCGTCATAGTTAGTGGTTGTGACACTCAGTTTTTGAAAATCGAGTCATTTGTTTTCAACATTAGGAGTTTTGTATAATTTGTATGTGGCTGTATATAACACTATGCTTTATATTATCATGAAAAATAATAATTTTTCCCCAAAGAACTAACAAACAGTGACACAAAACTGGCAATGAAATCGGAAGCTAATCTATGCACATCGACGGCGACCTATTTAGCGTCGGCGATTTGTTTACAAAGTCATTGTCATGCTTCTCGGCGCACTTAACCATTGTGGCGAGGGGTTCCTGATTAGTATACCAAAGTTCCGTAGCAGGCTTTGTTAATGACGTCACTGGTGCCATTCTTGTGTAGCATTGCAAAATATATCTGATTTGTGAGTTGAAAGATAATTAAAGACTTATTCAAATTATTTTGTTAAGTTGAATTTTCTTGTTAATCATTATTAAAGGTATTTTATCACTGTATTTCATAGTAGTTGACACTTCATAAACTTATGACGTAATAATATTGTATCCAATATGCATTTCCCTCGCCTTTTGCTATTGTGGCGCAGTGCAGAGTGCTTTGCGAATACTTGCTTGCCTGCCTGGGATTCAAATAATTCCGCCCTTATTTCATTCGAGTTGGTATAGTTTGCATGTTGTGTTATTCATGACTTATACTGATAGTCAGTCATGCATCACGGATTGCTTCACGGATTGCTTCACGGATCAGTTTGATCGGAAACGTCACAGAGCCTCCAAAAATGTCGCACTCGATGTAAACAATGGTAGGGAAAGACGAATTTGTCAATGACCTTCATGAAGTACACAAAGTACTTGTTTTGTATTTTTTCCAAACTTACAACTTTGAATTTGGGAATAATTTTATTGAATTCTTAAATTTAAATAAAATAATTTTAAACCCATAACGGTAGCCTAAGAAATTGTTGCTAACAAAATCAAAAGGTCATTATTTCCCTTTAACCCTCGCCCTACGTGAACTTTTTTCACCTTCGCCCTCGGTCCTAAAAAGACCCCCTCCTGTTAACTTACAAACCAAGCTAGATAGAGCAACGCAGTAAGAACCAACATATTGCCTGCCATGTTTGGAATCTAACGCTATGCAATTTTTAGGTTACGGGTCAACGAGTGACCTTCCAGGTCAAGTGAATGACCTAGATCGATCACGTCAAAAACAGCCATTTTGCTCTGTCAGAAAACCTCAGAATTAGACATTTATAAATGTAAATCGAAAGGCATGTTCCTAGACCAATTTGTCTCAGAAATACAGAAAAGGTAATTATTTATTCGTATCTGGTGAAAAAAAAGTCCATAAAGTTATTTTAAAAAAATGACGTCATGAGTTTTTTTTTTCTTCCTAACCTCCCGGACCGGCCTATAGCCATTTCCCGGGGTGGGGGATTACTTCTGGCAATTTGCCAGGAAAAGAGTTACGTTAACCGGTTTATGTGACCCGGAGCTTGCTAGGGAGTAGGGTATCTATTTTACGTTAATGAAATGTTCAAAGTAAATATAATATATAGCCTTACGTTAAGTCTTTCGTTCAAGATCAAAGATAAGTAAAACACGAGACACACGTACATATACATTTTATTACATACACTGATGAACACACATACACTTGTACACAATGTCAGTGTTGATGGAGCCGGGTGGTGCCATCATTGCAACAACGGGAGACTGTTGCCAGTCTCCCTGGCTCCGGCGCCCCGGCGAGACCTGGCTGTGGGGTGTATTTAGCTGGGCAAAAAGTCCTGAATAATAAAAAACCCAGCGTCTAACGCAAAGGGGAAAAAACCTGCGCGGAGAGCCAAAATTGCGCTAGGCCAAAAACCCCTGTTATATTTGCTTAACTAGTCGTGTTTGGTAGAGAAAATCGAAGAGGAGGCTTGTCAGTTCGGGATAAATATCACCTAACAGTGTTCGGAGATTTAATGTGATGCGGTTTTGTTGTGTGTAATTAATAATGTTCTGACGTTTGACGTTGTGTACTGGGCAAGTAATTAGTAAATGTTTAATTGTGTAGCGCGGATAACCTGGACAATGTTGGCAACTTGGTGGCGGAAGATTGGCTATAATATGATAATGCGTAATTTTTGTGTGACCGAGGCGAAGGCGTGCTAATACTATTTCTTTTTCTCTACAATTCTGATGACTAGATATAAAATGTTGGACTTTCGGCTTGATCGGATGGAGATGATAATGCGGAGCAGCGTCCCAGTCGCGCTGGCGCAGTATGCTAAGTTGAGAATTTATATAATTTAAAACGTCACATACAGGACTTGGAATGTGGTTTTCTGAAGGTAATTCTAGGCTCAATTTCGCTAATCTGTCGGCTTCCTCGTTTCCCGGGATACCAGCGTGTCCTGGGATCCAGAGGAATTTTATACTGCTATTTAAATGCTTAATTATCTGTCTAATTTGAAATACTATCGGATTTCTACAGTCACTAATCGAGGAAATGGCTGAGAGCGAGGCAGACGAGTCTGTGCAAATGATTACTTCTTTAAATTTTTCCTTTTTAACATATATTAATGCAAATAAAATTGATGATAGTTCCGCTGTGTATACGCTATTTGTGTCTGGAAGTCTGAAGTTACTGTTAACTGTGTTTGAAAAATATGCACCGCCGGTTCGGCCGTCGCGCCGTGAACCGTCTGTGTATATGTATGTGTATGTGTTGTGTTGTGCTTTGTGTTCGTGGAAGAGTGTGTGTGTCTCTGCCGCCGTGACTGTGTTTTTGTTGTGTGTGAAGAGGCGGTGTGTGTCTGGTGTTGTGTCGAGCCAGTGAGGTGTGAGTGGTGGTGTTGGCATTGTGTTGATGTGTGGGATGTTGAATAGTGTGAGTGTTTGTCTGATTCTGTGACTGATAAGTGGGTGTCGTTTTTGTAGTAGTGTTTGTCGTCTTGTGGGTGCGGGGTGGGTTAAGATGTGGAATGTTGGGCGTGTGGGGTGTGAACTTGCTCTGGCGTAGAATCTAAGTAGTGTGTATTTGCGTCGGCGGCAGAGTGTGGGTATGTTTGTGTCGATGTGTAAGTTTGTGGTGTTGGTGGTGCGACAGGCCCCTGTCACGATACGCAAGGCAGTGTTCTGGACAGTTTGCAATTTTTCAATTTTTTGGGAACATATATCATCAAATAAGAATGCGTTATAGTCCAGGATTGGTCGTATCAGGGAAGTATATAACTTGAGAAGAGTGGTGCGGTCTGCGCCCCACTCTCTTCCAGTTAACGACTTCATAATATTTATTCGTCGCGTACATCTTTGTACTAAATCATTGAAATGTGGGATGAACGAAAGACGAGTGTCGAGCGTTACTCCCAGATACTTGAATGATTTGACAAAAGGGATAATTTGATTGTTATATTTTAATGGAATGTAGGGTTCCACATATACAGCTTTTTTCGAGAAAATCAAGGATGCAGATTTACTTGGAGAAACTTCCAGACCCCACTGGTCGCACCATACCTTTATATCAATGAGGACTAGTTGTAGAATTTTGCTGGCTTGATCTACACTGGGGTGGGAGAGCCACACCACCAGGTCATCAGCGTACATTGAAAATTTAAGACCTTTGTCGATCTTGTTAATATTACTGAAAATGTCGTTAATCATAATTAGAAATAGAGTTGGAGAGAGAACCGATCCCTGTGGGACCCCGTGGTCCTGATTATGATTTGAAGAATATGTGTTACCGCACCTTACATTAAAAGTTCTATTTTCTAAAAAGTTTATTATAAACTTGGCAAGTCTACCTCGAATTCCGGCCTTATGGACCTTTACTAGAAGTGCAGTCTTATTGACTCTGTCAAACGCGGCTCTCAAATCAAGGAAGAGGGCAACTGTGACCTCTTTCTCTAGAAAGCCGCGCTGGACAGAGTCGATAATACCAACTAAATTGTCCGCAGTGGATCGACCGGGTCGAAAACCACTTTGGTATGGGGAAAGTAAGTTGTTTGATTCAATGTATGTCCTGATACGTCCATTAACCATGCGTTCGAATAGTTTACATGCACAACTAGTTAGAGAAATAGGGCGATAGCTAGCGGGAGAAGATTTAGGCTTGCGAGGTTTAAGTATAGGAATTAGCGTACTACTATGCCAAGATTCAGGGAAAGTGCCATCAAACCACATGGTATTGAAGGCTGCTAGTAAGTTAATGAGACCAGTCTCAGTCAAGTTTTTAAAGAAGGAGTAGTCAATTTGATCTGGCCCTACGGAGGTTTTACCGCATTTACTAATAGCGTATGTTAACTCTGAGTTGGTGAAAAGAGAGTTATATATTTCTACGTTGTCAGAGTCAAAGTTAAGAGATTTAAATTTATCGTTAAGTTGGTTAGTAAAAGTTGGTGTACATTGTTGTGTAGATGATATGTTAGCGTAGTGTTGTGCAAATTGTGTTGCCACCTCTAGGGGGATCGTGTAAGATGTGTTGTGGATGTGTAAGTGTGGGATTTTGTATGCCGGTGGTCTTTTATTTGAAAATGATCTAATTAATGTCCAAATTTTTGAAAGGGAGGTAAATCGATTAAAGGTAGATGAGAATTCCTGCCAAGAGTCTTTTTTTGCTTTGTTAATGATTGTTTTTGCCAGAGAGCGGGCCCGGCGTACTTCGTTTTCGTTATCAGCGGTAATACATGCTTGAAATTTTTTAAAAGCTCTTTTCCGGAGGGCGACAGCTCTCTGGCATTCTGTGTTCCACCACGGGGCAGTACGCTGTCGCGGGTGGTGTTGTGTGTGTGTGTGTGTGTGTGTGTGTGTGGAATGTGCTGATGTGCTGATGCGAGAATAGTGTTTAAAAATGTGTTAATGTCGGTCTGGGAGTCTGCGGGGTGACTAGTGTCAATGTGTTTTTGAAAGGAGGACCAGTCTGCTTTGCGAAGGTTCCATCTAGGCAGGGAGTAAAAATTTGTTTGCCCTGAAGGGGCTTGCAATTCTAAGTGAATTGGAAAATGATCGCTAAAAAGAGGATCAGATTGCACGTTAAATGTGAAAAGTGTCGCGATGCGTGGTGTGGTGAAGGCGAGGTCAATGGCGCTGTAAGTCACCTCGCCTCCTGAGTGGTGTACGTGTGTGTTTGATTGATCGTTAAGGAAGACCAAATTATGCCGGTCCAGTAGGTCCAGCATAATTTGGCCGCGGCGAGAGTCCAGAAGGCAGCCCCAAGCCCGACTATGCGCGTTGAAATCGCCCATAATCAGACATGGGGTGTTAATATTTTTAATAAGCTGGGAAAAAGAATCAATGTCTATGTCCTCATTTGGACGGAAATAAATAGAGATTAAAGTCATTTCTAGCTGAGCGATTTTAATATTGACGCCGACTGCGTCTAGGGTTGTTTTAAGATCAATTTGGTGATGCAAAATATTGTTTGAAATGAGTAAGGCCGAGCCGCCTCGGCGCGGCTTTGTGTTTACGTTATGTGTATATAGACTGAAACCGGGGATTTTAAAGGTATATTTAATAAAGTCGGCGTCAATAAAATGGGTTTCCTGAACGGCGGCTGCTAACGGATTGTTATTTAATATATAATGTTTGAATTGCCCCCAGTGGGACACCAGAGATCTAGTGTTCCACTGGAGGACAAATTCCGAGTGTGGGGAAGCCATTATTTAGGTTTACGGTCCAGAGCGCGCCTCACTGCGGCCCTGGTGTGGCGGTGTCTGTGGGGGGATAAGGATGGTTGAGGGATGCGTGTTTTTTGTGTTAGGATGGGAGTCCCCAGCTGCCCGGCTCCGGGCGGCGTGTCGGCGCTACTATTCGCGGACATGTCGTCATAGCTGTAGGACAGCTCAGAGCCGGCCCCGAGGCTGGCTGGCGAGGGGGGGCTGATAGGAGGGTTGGAGGACTGGCTGCAAGTGCTGCCGGGGGACGATGGTGGGTCTGTGCGCGGAGCAGCCAGACCCGTCTCCGGGAATGACGGCGCACTCGCGGCACTCACATTGCAGCGCAGCGATGGCGGTGGCGAGTCAGAGATAGTTGGCGCGTGCCTTGGTGGCGGTGGCGCATCTGACGTAGTCAGCGCGCACGGCGGTGGCGGTGGCGCATCACGTTGGTCCCGTGTTTCGGTGTCGCGCTCCGACTGGGACTCGACGTCCTGAGCCGGAGTCCCGGGGGCGGTGGGTCGTCCCCGGGACTTTGGCAGCGCTTCGGGGCGCATCGGTTGGGTGGGAGGCGGGGGAGAGTTCCCCATCGCGTCCCGAGAGGTGTTCGGGCTGGTTCTGCCCTCTGGGCCTGCGGTCGGACTTCCGGTCTGGGGACCGTGTCGGCGCTGACCTCGAGAGGGGGGAGGCGACCTCGCAAGGAGGACTTCGGCGTAGGTGGCGGCTGGCCAGCTAGCCTGGGGCTGTGCCACAGCTCTGTCCTTGACAGGAGCCTCGGCCGCCCGCTTGCGCTCTTCCATTTTTGCCAGCTGGTCTTGCCAGGCTGGGCAATCACGGCACCAAGCAGCGTGTCGTCCCGAACAGTTGGAGCAGCGTGGTGCTGTTCCAGTGGGGCAGTCGTCGGTCAGATGCCTGTCGGCACAGTTGAGGCACTTGGGCTCTCGGGCGTGACAGGTGTGCTCGGTGTGACCGAAGCGGCCACACCGGTAGCACTGCCGGGGGTTGGGCACCCAGGGTTTCAGCTTGAGGACCTCGTAACCCGCCACGATGGAGGGCGGGCAGATGAGGCCGCGAAACCTGAGTTTGAGGAGCGGGCTCAGTTTCCCATTTTGTTGGGGACGGAACCTCGTCACCTCAGTGACTCCTTGGGGGTGGAGCTCGTACAGGAGCTCCTCCTCGTCCAGCATGGTTAGGATAGGGGCGTAGCACACCGCCTGAACGGTGTTCATGCGGTCTGCAGCCTTCGTCGAGATCGGTAGGTCCAAGAAGGTGGTTTGGCCGAGCAGGGTCAGAGCCTGCGATCGGTCCTTGACCTTGACCAGTAGAGCGCCCGATCGGATGGACCGGGCAAACTCTACATCTCCGATCAGGTGGGATAGGGCCCGCCTGATTCGGAAGGGGCTGAGCCCCCCGAACGAGTTTCCACTCGTGAGTTGCAGCAGCAAGAAGCTGCTGCCCTCGGGGATGTCGGGTGGTTCGACAGGTGGCTCACGGTCGGGAGGGTGGGTGCGCGGGTCTCGGGGACGAGCCTCAGCGGTGGCCATGGTGGGAGAGGAGCAGGAGGGTGTCAGACGGTCGCGCAACTAAAAAAACGCTGCGGCGCCGGCACGTTGTGGGTGAGTGGTGTGGTTGTGTGGTGTGGATGTGGGTTGCCTTAAGGGCTGAGTGCGACTGGAGCAGCTGAAGGCCGTGATGGGTGCATTGTTAGTTAAAAATCGGTGGTTAAAATTGGCGGACCGCGTGGAGTGCGGTCGGAAATGTGACGTTTTGGCGGGAAACTGAAGGTCAAGTGTTTTGGCGGGAGACTGAAGGTCAAGTGAGGAGGAGGGTGTGAGGCTGGCTGAAGGCAGGGATAGATAACCCGTAGAGATTTAAGAAAGAGTTAGAGAGAGAGTAGGGTAGCGTGGTAGAGAGATGGTGAAAAGGAACTCCAGGCCGGCTTGTTAAGTGACGCTGCCACCCCTTGCGGGCCAAGCAGGGCAGTGTCACCGTTAGGTTGCCACCGGTGGAGAGAGTTTAGGAAAGATAAAAAGTAGAATGAAAAACAGTGAGGCAAGGCGCAAATCAAGTGAGTGAGGGGGGGTTAGGGCTAGGGGGAGGCGGGGTGGAGGGATGGGCGTTGCGAATTTCGCACTGCCGGGATCTGTGATCAGGGGGAAGGGAGGGCGGTGGGTTCAACTACTCCGCTCTTATAAGAGCGGAGTAGTGGGGAGTGGAGGGTTGGGAGGAAAGTTACGTTAAAAGAGTTAATTATCACGAATTCCAAAGGAACCTTTCGCGATCGTCATGAGTTGCTTACACTTAGTGAGCCATCACTCAGTCAAAAATAGAGATATTGCTTTGTAATTTGGTTCGAGCATTATCCATACTCAGTTCTATCACATATATTCCGTTCTTCTTAACATCTTTGAAAATTTTGATTTTGTGGTGATTTTCCCCCAAAAATCAGTTTTTGTTCATTTAAGATTAGGATTGTTTGCGACGTCATAACACCCTGGCTTACTAGCGGTCCCTGGCGGCCAACTGTTGCAACAACTCCAGCTGATAGTGCTAGCCAATCTAGACACCTGCTCAATAGATGTCAACACAAAATTGTGCCATGCATTTGGCAGTAGAAAGGATTTCCCGTTATACAAACATCCAACCACTATACTGTTCGATTTGACGCCAAGTGTCAGTGTTAACCACATACGCGGAGATGATTCAGTTTTCACATATTTCCTTTCCCCATATAATTGAACTATCAAGACATGAGCGTACGCGACTTATCATGACAACGAACGAACCTTTATGGCTTCAATCGTTTGACGAATCGCATATCGCATGTCCTCATCAGCAGATCCACAGTCGAGGCCGGTGGCTGCCACTGCTGCGTTTTTTTTTTTTTTTTTTTTTTACCCGGACCGGCCTATAGCCATATCCCGGGTTTGGGGAAAGTACTTCTGGCAATTTGCCAGGCAAAGAGTTACGTTAGTCGGTTTATGGGAACCCGAGCAAAAAAGGGAATAGGGTAGCTATTTTACGTTGAGTTAATTCTTCACAGTAAACATAAAGTCTATCTTACGTTAAGTATTTCGTTCAAAGTCAAAGTTAAAATAAAACACGAGACACATACATACACAATATATTTCATACACACACAAAACAGAATACTTGTACAGTGTCAGAGTTGATGGAGCCGTGGGGTGCCGTCATTGCAACAGCGGGAGACTGTTGCCAGTCTCCCTAGCTCCGGCGCCTCGGCGAGACCTGGTTGTGGGGTGTGTTTAGCTGGGCGAAAAGTCCTAAATAATAAAAAACCCAGCGTCTAAGGCAAAGGGGAAAAACCTGCGCGGTGGGCCAAAAATGCGCAAGGCAAAAAAACCCTGTTATATTTGTTTAGCTAAACGTGTTTGGTAGAAATAATCTAAGAGGGGACCTATCAATACAAGATAACTATCACCTAACAGTGTAAAAAAGGTTTGACAGGGTGGATACTGCACCGCAGCGCAGTGGACACTGCACCGCAGCGCAGCAGCCACCACACCGCGGCGCAGCATCGGCGAGTGATCTGGTTTGGCAGGGAATCATGCCGCCGCCAACGCAAAATCGCACATCAGCCATCGGCGCCCCATCGCAGAAATCCCCCGCCAAATCAGCCACGCCACGAAGAGCCACGGCCAGAAACCCTCGCCGCGGGGCCGAGATCCAGCAGGGAGCCCCCGCAACAAGGCACCGGCAGCCAACTCGCATCCCCACGTCGGCAGCAACATGATTTAATATACTGCACCGCAGCGCAGCGGACACCACACCGCAGCGCAGTGGAGTGAGCACCGCACCGCAACGCAGCGGCCACCACACCGCAGCGCAGCATCGGCATATGTTATCAGGGGCGGGTGTTCAATACTCGGCTTTGGCAAGAGCGGAGCAGAGGGGAGAGGAGGGTTGGGAGGAGCATTACGTTAAGAAATGAACAACGAATTCCAATGGAACCTTTCGTTGCGAGACTGATTTGGCAGGGAATCATGCCGCCGCCAACGCAAGACCGCACATCGGCGTCCATCGGCGTCCCATCGCAGAAATCCCCCGCCAAATCAGCCGCGCAACGAATTTCGCCGCGCGGCCGAGATCCAGCAGGGGGCCCCCGTAACAAGACACCGGCAGCCAACAAGCAGCCCCACGTCGGCAGCAGCGTGATTTTAACATAATTTAACATGCTGCACCGCAGCGCAGCGGACACTGCACCGCAGCACAGCAGCCACCGCACCGCGGCGCAGCACCGGCGTGTGATCTGGTTTGGCAGGGAATCATGCCGCCGCCAACGCAAATCGCTCATCTACCATCGGCGTCCCATTTCAGAAATCCCCCGCCAAATCAGCCACGTCACGAACAGCGCAGGCCATTCGCCGCGCGGCCGAGATCCAGCAGGGGGCCCCCGAAACAAAACACCGGCAGCCAACACGCAATTTCCACGTCAGCAGCAGCACAATTTAAAGGTTAGTCAGAAACAACTGAATGAAGTATTTGTTGGAGGTGATTTATTATTTCTTGTTGAACCGTCTCAAATTGCGGCGGTAGCGGTTACTTTCAGAGGGGGGGGGGGGCTATCCGGTATTATAGGGCGAGGGAGCTGGGAAGGAGGGTGGGGGGGAGGGGAGGGATGGCGGGGAGAGGGACCGACTGTCTTCAGAGAGTGGAGGAGGGTGGGAGGTTGGGAGTTGGCGGGTGACGGCTCTGATTAGAGAGGCGTCAGAGTCCTCAGCGTCAGCGTCAGCGTCAGCGTCGGAGGACTCGACCGGGGACTCCGCCAGAGATTCGGCGGGGGTGGGAGTGGGTGCCGCTGGGACACTGCCAGAGTCCAGAAGGGACTCGGCTGAGATGGGGTGGGGCTCGGCCTGCTCTGCCGTCGGTGGGGGTGGGCACTGCCGCCGCTGTGACGGGGCAGGCGGTGGCGCCGGTGGGGTGGACCCACTTGAGGTCCGACGGGTGGGCGCGGGTGGGGTTCGGTGGGATGGGGGCAGCGGGGGCCAGACGCTGGGATGGGAGGTGGGGTGGGGGGGACCGCCTTGCGGGCCCGGGTCTGCTCGGCGGCTAGCGCTCGGGCAGGGCAGTCACGGGACCATGCGGGGTGGGCGGCCCCGCACGACACGCAGCGAGTGGCTGCGGTGTCGCCACCGACACATTGGGCTGTGTCGTGCGTCTCGGCGCACTTTCCGCAGATGGACTGGCGGGCGTGGCACTGACGCTGGTGGTGGCCAAACCGCCAGCAGGCTCTGCACTGCAGTGGCCCTTGCGTCCACTCCTTTACTGTGACTACTATGTAGCCACAGTAGATGCGTTCCGGGAGCTGTAAGCCCCGGAAACGCAGCCGGACCATGGGGTTGGGGCCTGGTCGCTTAGACCGCATCCGGACCACTTCTGTCACCCCCTGAGTCACTAGCTCCTGGAGGAGCACGGTCTCAGTCAGATTGCTGACTTCGGGGCACAGGATGAATCCCTGGCAGGAATTCATGTGGTCCGGGGCCGTCACCTCACAAGCCTTGTCCATGAAAGACGGGATGGCTAGGAGGGTGGCAGTCTGCTGGCCAGACAGGGTCTGAACCAGCAGAGCGCCGGAACGGATGGGGCGCGCGCTGGCCACCTCTCCGCAGAGGGCGACCAGTTGGCGGCGCACCGCGAACGGGTTGGAGTACCTCATGGTAACTCCGTCCTTCCTCTGAATGAGGAGGAGAGCAGGCCCGTCGGGTGGCGAGGTGTTGGGGGGGAGCCAAGCACCGGGTCGGTCCAGGCGAGGCTCCCGAGGGGAGCCGGGGGTCCAGGAGGACCGTCCGGGGGGGCAGACCCCTGAAGGGGGTCGGGTGGCTTCGGAAGGAAGCCGGGGGGTGGCCGCGCGCCGGGACGGGAGGGGAGAGACTCCTGAAGGGGGCCGGGCGGGGGGGTCGCCATGAGGGGGCGGAGGGGCGGGGAAGTTGCCATGAGGGGGCGGAGGGGCGGGGAGGTCGCCATGACCGGAGGAGGGAGGGGAAAGTTTAATTAATAACCTAAATTACGTTAACGTGGCACACACGGCAGAACGTGTTGCCAGCTGCAATTAATCTACAGAATGAAGCGGGTTCTCTACCTTGCAAATTGTGGAAATTACGTTACCTACTTAAAAATATCTAAAAGCTACCTATCTAAGGGTCTAACGACCCTGCCACAAGCACGTGGACAGGGTCCCGCACCCGGAAGCGGTGGAGAGCTGAAGAAGGCTGGCTAGAAGGCGTCCGTAGGTCCGATGCACTGCTGCGTAGTAGCAGACGCGCGGTCCGCACGAATAGCAGTCCGGCTGCCGTGGCGTTGAAGCAGGAACTAGCTGCCACCGGGCCCACTCCCTCTCGCTGGTGTCACAGCCTTCCCACGTCTTGTCTACTGACTCAATCATCGTCTGGATGAAGGCGATGGCTTGGCTGTTTGGCCGGTCCTTCAAGGAGTCCAGGTGAACGAGCCTTTTCTGAGTGAAATCCACAATGAACAGTGCCCAGTGGTTCCCGCGACGATTGTAAGGCAGGAGCCACATGTTCGCTCTTTGTGCAAACCAGGAAAGGAGGTATTTTCTTAGCACTTGCCTCGTGCGGCCAGCCATCATCGCTGTTTGCCAGTGAGTATAAAAGCTTGCTACCTGGCCACAGGTGGAGGCGGCCACGACCAGACGTAGCCATCAAGTACGTCATCGAGCAGCCACTCCTTTGCCTCCAACGACGTTTTCTCCTTATAATCTTCTTTTCGTGCTCTAGTAAGTTCAGTTAAAGCCATTTATTGGTTGCAACGCGTTTCGATGAATACTTTCACCATCATCAGGCATGACTGCTGTGACACTAAAGTAGTAATTAAATGAACGACATTAATGCAATAGACATATATAAACATATAAACATATCGATTGATTGATCGTTTCGAACTAAAGCGTTAAATACATCACTGTTGGGAACAATTCAAATATTATTTTCCCTGCAAAAGTTTCGTTATTCCTCGCACTCGAATAATCAAAAGGTCATCAGATGGAAGATCATCACTTTCACCATGGACCTACATTTTAGGAAGGATGGAAATATATAGTGTGACTATTCCATCATTCTCAGTTTGCACGCATATGACGACACTGATGGATGTGCACTGCCTCGAGTATTTGTAGCCGTCTTCGGTTGCTCTCTCTAACAATAATTGTAGTGTTGTCATCCATATCTTTCCTCTCGAGTTTGCGATTGTGCTTGTTCCTGGTGTGGTTGAGTGGGGTTCCTTCTTGTAAATGGAAGGATATTCTTGTGGTCAGGTAGTCAGTTGTGTGGCCTATATAGCATCCGGTTTTCCGGAGCTTGCAGTCTCCGTGGGAGCATTGATATCGGTATACTACATAGGTTTCCTTCTTTATGTTTCTTTTCGGTTCGTTATTCTTCATGACTAGTTGTGATGTTTTGGCTGACTTGTAGTAGATGATTGTTACCACCTTGCGACCTGGTTTAGGCGTCACGTTCTTGTGAATGATGTCTTTCAGTGTTTCTCATCTTCTTTAAAACCACTGTTCATCTGATTTCTGTAAAATAGTTTGTGTAACCAACATTTCAAAGAACGCGGACATGACCGATATCCGAGTACCGGAGTGTGAGACACGCCGGTGAACCATGACATGAGGGGACCATGTGTAGAGAGGGGATGTATGCTAATTGTATGCTATAAGATAATAAGTTCGTGTCGCTCCTCAAGTCAAGGTTCCTCAAGTTCCTCAAGTCAAGGAAGGTAACAAGCGAGGACCACAATTTTGTTTTAGTACACATTCGCATACAGCGTTGCAATTAGTCCATCACTACACTGTAAACCAAATTGACAAGTCTTGTGTAATGGTGGATAGTCGTATCCTAGTACGGATACCATTTACATCTACGAAAACGAGGGTCAAGGTGGTAGCTGACTCGTTCGGTGACGAGCACAAGTCATGTGTTTGCACATGTAGTAGTTAGGACACAATTCCGAAGACGGTATTCCTTGTTTATGCCTTGTTTGAATACAAGCTTTCTAAGTTAGTCGGGCGGGTGTTTTGTTCACCAATGGTTAGCTTGTACTGGTTTCATACTACAAAGTACATGCTTGTATAACAGCTGGGAGCAAACAAATCAACTTGTTCGCACCAAGCACTGCGTTTGTAGGGGAAGTAACCGTTCGTTCGCACCTAGCATTCAGTTTGTAGGCTACTAACTACTAAGTAACAATTGGTTTTGTGCCAGCGGCCCAGCGGGCACAATGTGCAGACGCTGCCTCAACTGGCGTCATTTTGAAAACCGCGTCTCCGCGCCCATTCCGGCGTGCCCGTCGTCCTCGCTGTGTGGCTTCGTGATGGCGGAAAGGCCGATATAAGTGTGTAATCGGCCCAATTCTAAAGACGGTATTCCTCGCACTCAAGGTTCCTCAGTATTCCTCGCACTATAGATATAGATAGATATACCGCCCCCGCCCCCCCCCCCCCGGCGCTGGCTACGTGCTTGGGCACCAGTGAGTAATATAATAAAACTAATAATTTGCATTGTGTATGATGTTCCCCTGTTGAAATATCAATTAGATGACATGATTGTGGTTGATATTGCAGTACTGGTGCGCCAGGAACGTCTTACGAAGTATGTTGGGGGAGTGGCGGCAATGCTGTTTTGATGTTAATTCCTTCTATTTGTTGTCTAGCCTTTAAATATAAAATAAACATTACTGCCGTGTTATTGATCATCATTGTTTACTTATTATCATTCATCATGGCAGAAATAAGCATCGAACGCATTAAAAAAAAAATATGGTACGACGTATGGCCGTCTCACCCCTCAGCCAGACCGAGCAGCGTATGGCCGTCTCGCCCCTCAGCCAGACCGGGCCAGCGTACGGCCTTCTCGCCCCTCAGCCAGACCAGGGCAGCGTATGTCCGTCTCCCCCCCCCCTCAGCCGGACCGGGGCAGCGTATGGCCGTCTCTCCCCTCAGTCAGACCGGTACAGTAAATGGCCGTCTCGCCAGTCGCACATCACACACTATAGGGAATTACAAATAATTTCAAAGGTGGAAGGGCTTTGGCACATGATTGCAATAATGTTTTATTTCTGCAATCATTGCTATTTAAGGACGTCAGTCGTACAATTATCTGCGTTAACATCCACTCAATGCTTGACTTCTTATGCAAGGAGCAGCATACTTAAAATTAAAACATGTATCAAGCTGCCTATCATGCATATTGCATACAGTAGAAGATGGCCACTTTTGTGAGTTTTTTTATTAATTAATATTTACTTCATTTACTGGCCGGGAAGCTTTCAGGCAGGTATAGCTTAATACAAATGTGATAGCGGTTATCCATCAACCCATTTCCATTTCACACTATCAGATAGATGCACAAATCGTGTATTATAACAATAATGAAAAAGAACTGGAATAGTTACATTGAATATCCATTTAGTATACATGTCAAAACACAACCAAAGCAATACCGATTAAAGGGTAGCCAACTGACTGCATACCAAACCAATTTAATTTATACATTAAATAACCAAATATTTACTGAATTTAAGTTGGACAAAATCCTACATATGTAACTGCATTTTTAGAGAAAGAAATAGGTCAGTGTTAAAACATATTCCGCATAGGGTTCTACTTTCGGGTCACACTAAAAGCTGGAGTTTGTACAGCAGTTGGTTGCCGGGGACCGCTAGTGAGCCAGGATGTTATGACGTTGCAAGCAAATGGTACCAGTTAACGCTAAATATATATTTATTTATTTATACATAAATATTTAGGCATTAACTGGTAAAGCTGGAGTTTTTGCAGCAGTTGGACGCCAGGGGCGGTCCCTGGCGTCTAACTGCTGTGAAAACTCCAGCTTCACCAGTTAATGCTAAATATGTATTTATTGATTGATTTATAAATACATACATATTTTTAGTATGTTCCTGGTTCCATTTGCTTGCAACGTCATAACATCCTGGCTCACTAGCGGAGTGAGCCAGGGTGTTATGACGTTGCAAGCAAATGGTACCAGTTAATGCTAAATATTTATTTATAAATACATTTATTTTATAAATTACTTTTACAAATTATGTATTTATTTATTTATTTATAAATACATACATATTTTATGTTAACTGGTACCATTTGCTTGCAGCGGCATACCAGCCTGGCTCAGTAGCAGTCCCCGACAGCCAACTGCTGTGAAAACACCAGCTTTTAGTGCGAGCCCTACTTTCCTGTACGGAGAAATCTGCAAAGCAAAACATGATTATTCCTTTTGTAAAAACACAGCATGGTGCAGTCAACAGTTCAAAATTATTTGGCTGCATAGTCAATTGCTACACCCTGTGTGTTTCTAGTGTGATTTTATCCTTTGATTAGTCAGCAAATTTTTATTTAAGTATGCCACCTGTTCCACACATTAATTTCCCATTTCTCAGGGGTTCAATATTGTATAATACAGGAAATATACAATTTAACTTCTTCCGGTTGAGGGCGCTTGAAGTCCAGACCAGGCGCATAACCAGGATTGTTTTGCCAGGGGGGGGGGGGGGGGGGGGGCACGTCAGTGGTATAAACAAATGTTTGCTCCTCAGACATATGTTGTTGACGGGGGTCGGGTCGTCAGATGATCTTATTCTATCCAGACTGGTTATTTATTACACTTTTTTGGAATGATTCAATCATGATTTATTTTGGAATCTGAATGATTAAATCTGTTCGATTCACAAATTTTGTTTACAATTGATTCTTTCCGATTCAAAGAAAAAACATATTTTAATCGATTCACGTTTGATTCATCATTTAAATATGTGATGAATTTATGTCGAATCAATTAAAATGGAAACATACATATATATATGAACACTAAAACATTGTTACAGCAATACTATTTCAGTATACATGAATGTAGCCATTGGGACAACATATATTTGCACAATTTACCAGTGTGCTTGAATCGTTAAGAATCGTCAAATCTTGTGATTCAATCGGGCTTGATTTGATGCAGGTTTTGATTAAATCACGATTCATGAATGAAAAGATATGGTGGCGAATCAATTATCTTTTGAGTCAAGGAATTTTGAATGAACTATTCCAATCGATTCAATCGGTGTCGAATCAATAACCAGTCTGATTCTATCTAGTGTACATTTTGTTTCGCTCAGCCCCCCCCCCCCCTCCTTGGCTATGTCCCTGGTCCAGACTTGTGCTTGATTCCGCTTCAGCGGAATCAATTCCGATTCCATACCAAGCCAAATGCATCTGATTCTGAATCTGATTCCAATAAATATTTTCCTAGAGGAATCAATTCTGCTTCCGGGGCACCTAACAAGCTTTATTCTGAATCCAATTCCACTGATTCTGATTTAAGTCCATGGGCTCCATTCTGCATCCAAATATGCTTGATCATACATATGTATCGTAAAGATGACTCGAAAAGCACAAATAGCCATATTAAATATATTACACAGGCATATTTAAGATGGCTATTTTAATCAAACAAAGTAAAATCATTCCATGAATTTTGTTGAAAAACTGAACTATGCTGCACAATCGTGACAGTTAAGAAATGTCCAGCTATAATGAAAGAAAACAAACAATATAATCTAGACATACCTATTGGGCTATTAGCTATACTAATAAGGTGTGAAGAATTGCAGGCCCAACATCACACAAAGTAAAAAACCACAAGAAACTGCCAAGGCCAGGGGGTGTCATCCCGGGATTCCCCATGTATCGGCTGCAGAGCGGCTAAGCCTTAGCGACGACGTCACTGGTGCTCTGGTCCAGTCGTGGCCAGCCCCGTCGAGCGTTTTGCGTTCTTTTGCCTGTTGACTAGAGCGGCAATTTTAATTCGTCGTCGTTAGATACATAAGTTATGTTACAAGTGTATTTTTTAGGGAAAAAATGTGTGTTTTAGCATATGTTTCTTTAGCCAGAACAATGCCTTTTGCAACATTTCCAGGTACGTAAACGAGGATGTTCAATAACATGGCAGTAATGTTTATTTTATATATAACGGTGAAAGCTTATTCCTTATTGTCTAGCCTTTAAATATAAAATAACCATTACTGCCGTGTTATTGATCATCATTGTTTACTTATTATCATTCATCATGGCAGAAATAAGCATCGAACGCATTTTAAAAAAAAAATATGGTACGACGTATGGCCGTCTCACCCCTCAGCCAGACCGAGCAGCGTATGGCCGTCTCGCCCCTTAGCCAGACCGGGCCGGCGTACGGCCTTCTCGCCCCTCAGCCAGACCAGGGCAGCGTATGTCCGTCTCCCCCCCCCCCCCCCCCTCAGCCGGACCGGGGCAGCGTATGGCCGTCTCTCCCCTCAGTCAGACCGGTACAGTAAATGGCCGTCTCGCTAGTCGCACATCACACAGATTGGGGCAGCGTATGACCGTCTCCGCACGAATTAAGGGAGGGATAATTATCCGCGGTAAACGTAATTGTAAATAGGATCGTACCTTTGGCGCAACTATCCGTATCCCGTTCCAAATATTCGCACCGCACCGAGCCGCGTTTGGCGACAGCCGAGTCGGACCAGAGCACCAGTGACGTTACGCTATTGCTAAGCGATTGGGGTGCTAAAATCCCCGGATGACTCTACCTCTATTATACGGCCTTGACTCAAGGCTATATAACAAGGTAGGCCATTCCGGCCAAAATCAGGGTCTCAGGGCATCTGATTGTCGATGATCGTGACGTCAACGGTACATGACTTTTGCTAGCCGGCATGATCAGCGTGCAAAATCCCATTGGGATCCTCACCTCTATCGAACTCGAGAACTATAAAGGCTAGGAAGACGCGGAAAACAATTTTGGAAAGGTATCTGCAAGGCCATTCGAAGTTATTGTGTATTATTTGGCTCAAGTCAATATTGAGGTCACCAGAGGTCATCAAAGGTCACATTTTCCAAGTGAAGGATTTTGCTCTAGAAACCCCGAAATATCTCGGGAGTCGGGAACCATGAGAGCTAGTAACAAACGAGAGAAGAACAAAACCAATGGAAAGCTCATGAACATTTCAATCGCCATAGTTATTTTCAAATTTAATCTCAGGTCAATAGTTTAGGCACCAGAGAGGACACCAAAGGTCACGAGGACATTTTTCCTAAAAGTTTTTCATAATAACTGTATTGGTTAGACATATAGCAGTAATTTGAACACCATCATGTTTTTATCGTAAAGGCGCTTCGACACAACATATTAATGGTGACCTGGTTAGGTCAACTTAAAAATTTGACCTCAAGCCAAGGTCATTTGGTGACCCAGGCAAGTCATGTTGCATATGGGTGACGCGACTCGACGAGACAAGCACAATGGTATATTTTGCACATCTCTATCTTTATTCTATCAAGAGTTATTGTCAAAAATGTGCTGGTGACCTGATATGACCTTAGCCGACCTTGCAGAGGTCACTGAGCAACAATTGCACCTGGGTCATCAATAATGAGCTGCTAAAATAACATGATTCTGAAAGAATTGGCCTGATCCAATGCATATTCTCCGAAAAGGAAGCATGTGTATATTTTCCCAAATTGACTTATGGGGAGGTCACGAAATTGACCTGACATTAGGTCACCGATACAAAAACAGAGATAAACAAATTGTAGGTATTTATGACCTTATGAAATCCTGCGAGTTTCAAATTTCTAGGGAGAAACACTGTGGCTTTGACATGACCACAAATATTTTTTGGAGGTAAGGTCACTTGAAGTGACCTTTTGACCTGACTTGAGACGACCTGAAGTTAAAACTTTCACACAATGTGGGTAATTGATGCACACATAGCCGTGCCAAATTTCGCGGCGCTGCACGAGGCTGTTTTCTCCCTATTTTCGAAAACCACAGGGTTGGGGTGGTCAAAATGACGCCCCACCAGATCTCCTCGGATTTAGGCCACTATATTTTGCTGGGCCTCTAAATGGTCGCAAAAAACGTCGAGAAGACCCATGTTGAAATATCAGGCCTTCCGAGGGCCCCTCAGGCCTACCGAGGGCCCCGTCAGGCCGACTGAGGGCCTTCTGGCGACCATTAGAGGGTCTCTCAGGCTGGCTAGAGGGGGGGGCACCTCGGGGCCCCAGCCAGCATTTAGCATTTGGCCCCCATTATAAAATGGGCACAGCTATGTGTGCATCAATTACCCACATTGTGTGAAAGTTTTAACTTCAGATCGCCTCAAGACAGGTCGGTCACCAGGTCACGTCAAGTGATCTTACCTCCAAAAATGTTTGTGGTCGTGCCGAAGCCAGCGTTTGTCCGAGAAATATGGAACTCACAAGATTTCATAAGTTTAGAAGTCCTACAATTCGTTAATCTCGGATTTGTTTTTGTATCGGTGACCTAATGTCAGGTCAATTTCGTGATCTCCCCATTAAAGTCAACGGGAAAATATACAAATGCTTCCTTTTCAGAGAATATGCATTGGATCAGGCCAATTGTCAGAATCGTGTTATGTTAGCTTATTATTGATGACGCAGGTGCCATTGTTGTTCAGTGACCTCTGCAAGGTTGGCTGAGGTCATCTCAAGTCACCCGCACTTTTGTGTCAATAACTCTGGATATAATACAGATAGAGACGTGCAAATGACACCACTGTGTTTGTTTCGTCTCGTCGAGTAGCCCCATATGCATGACTTTCGTTTCCGCTGAGGACCCCCCCCCCCCCTCCCCCGGTCAACAACTTTCCTCCTGATGAAATGTAGCTAAATTTGCTATTGCATCCCTCCAAACTCTAACCCTAGATCCGCCAGTGCCTGAGTCTTTGGCCTCCCCCAAACGGAGTGGAGTGCTGAGAAGTGCTGAGATGCTGGGAAGTTCCAATCTGAGAAGTGCCGTTTAAAAAGCAATGAATCGAATCAATTCTTGACTCAAGTGCTGTTTTAAAAAAGACTCGGAATCGACTCTTGACTGAAGTGCCGTTAAAAAAAATGTATCAACTCGACTCAAAAATATATTAGAGTCGACTCAATTTGACTCATCATCACTGATCACAAGTTTAATCATGTTGACGTGGGGGGGGGGGGGGGGTCGGGTCGTCAGCAGAACCGCATTTCATATAGTATAAACCTCGAATTTGTTTGAGTCAACTCAAGTCTGACTCAACAGCCAATGACCTGACTGGACTCTGGACTCAAGTGCTGTTTCAAACAAATTGAATCGATTCGACTCTTGACTCAAGTGCTGTGTTTGTATTGAATGGACTCGACTCTTGACTCAATTGCTATTTTTTATTGAATCGACTAGACTCATGATTCATCTACAAATGTCCGACTCCTGAGTCGATGCTTGACTCAACTCTGATTGGGTTACAAGTATGCATCTGTATCACTTTTCTGTTTCTTTTTATGCGGCCATTGGGTTTGATTGGGGCACCTATTTAACACGCGCCCTGGAGGGCCTCTGAAAATTACACGCACGGGGGGGGGATCCTGCCCCTAAGATCTCGGCCCCCATAAGAGATACAACGAAATTTTTAGGGTAGGGAGGGTCTGTAGGGAACTCTGTTGTTCAAATTGAATGACCCTAAGTCAATATCGTCAAGGTCAAATGAGGTCAAATATGCTAAATTTGCTTGTTATGCGCTCCTTTGCTTGATATTGTTATGGAACACAGTGAATGCATGTATATACCCCAAAATGGGCTTAAATGATTTGTTGGAAAGTTTAATGATACAATAGGTATGATAGAAGTTGCATTTGACCTCAGGTCATTAATCATTTACACATCAACATTTCATTGCAGTCATCTTGGAGTAATTTTAAAGTTTTTTTAAACTTTGATGACCTATAACTCAAAAAGTGTTCTGCCAATTTGTATGTTTCTTACTTTAGACGACGCGCCATTCATTTTTAGGCAGGTACACCAAAAATGATGCACATTGACCGGTAAAATCAAGAAATATTCACACACACACACAAACAAAAAAACAGGAGGGGTGGGCGGATTTCGCCCTCAAATTCAAATTAAAAGACAAATTCTGCTGAAAGTTAGGCTTCCAGCCTTCGACTATGAGTCATGGGTTCTCTTGTGCAGGGGCGAAACCAGAGGTAGCCACGTCCAAACCACGTCCAAAAAAGTGGTACGGGCAAATTTTCGTTGGGGGCACCATCGCTCAAGGAGGGCGTCATCGCCAAACAAACTCGCAATATCACAAATGTGTCATTTTTTTAGATGTAGTGTATGTATGTATGTACCTGTAATCTACTGTAGTACTGCAAAATAATGCCTCCATCCCCATAATCAATATCAGACCACCGGCGGATCCAGCCTCTCTCCGTGAATAGGGGGGGGGGGGGGCATCTTTTTGTGGCAAAAAAAGTGTCCCATTTTTTCCCTCCTCGGATTTAGGCCGGTCACCTTATTTTGGTGTTCGAGCTTAAGCAATTCACTTTTTCAGAGAAACCCCCCCCCCCACAAAAACGCGATATTCCGTAGCATATTGTACATATATAAGTAATAATAACGTATATATAATACCATAGGGATACCCAACGGGGGGGGGGGGGGGGGAGTTCAAACAGGGCAATTGCCCCCTCCCCTGAAGGTCCGTATGTGCCCCCTTTGGTCGAAAAAATGATTTAAAAAATGGAGAAAAAATGCTGAAAATATGCCCCTCTAACAATATAGAGGGCCAAATCCGGGGATTTGTTTTTTGGTGGGGGTACCTTATGCCCCTCCTAATCAAAATGTCCCCCTCCTGGAGAGAATCCTGGGTATGCTACTGTCTCATACCAACTCTCAGGGGCGTCGCCGATAATGTTTTAGGTGGGGGGGGGGGGGGGGGGGCGGGGGGGGGGGGGGTCAGCTGAAATGGGGAAAAAATCACCCCCATTTTTGTCTGCGTGTATTTAATCCTTGCGTTCGCGCCGCCTGTTTCGGAACTCGGCAGACTAGCTAGCTAAACATGTAGCCCGCTTGAAAGTTAATATTTTATGAAGGGATTGGGCCCTGGGGCCAGCAATTACCGCCAAGGAGAGAGACCCTCTGACAGACACTTAACCCTATTAGTGGCAGGGAGGGGGGGGGGGGGGAGGAGATTCTGCCCACCCCTCATGTTTTTCGCAGATATCTCCCGAACGGCTAAAAGCAGACCCATGGAATTTATTTTTGGATTTTTCCTAAAATTTAATTCCGCATATGGAGTCAAAATTTGGAGTTCCTAACCAGGAACATCGAGGCCAAGCAGATGCAGATCAAGCGATGGCCAAACAATTCGATTTCAATTCGACGGAACGAGGAAACGACGTTATGTCACTGACTGTGGCCTTTTTGAAATATTATATTCTTGCTAATGATATCATATCAACTATATAATTAATGTATTATATATTCATTAATGCATTTATTATTTAGTTATTATCATGTGAGAAGACCATTAGTAATGCAATAATATTAAACGTAGGTATCGTACGTGATTAGGAATATCATATTTTAGGCAACATACTGTGGTAAAATATCCGATCTAGACATCAGTATTCTTGATTTGCACTATATATTATATATATATATATATATATATATATATATATATATATATATATATATATATATATATATGTACAAAGTTCTGCAAATAACCAATGAGTACATACAAAATTATCTCAAAACTGTGTCGCCAAATTCAGCCAGTTAGGTGTTAAGGATGTATATTACGAACGAGGCCGAAGGCCGAGCGAAGTCTTACCAAACTTGCGAGGAAAACAATATTGAGCGGCCTGATATGAAATATGAAGAGAGCAAAATTCTTTGGACCCAAAAAGTCCAGAAAATGACACAAATTCCAAGGCTGTTAACACGACAGTGACTGATCACAGAGCTGACAAAAATTGCATAATTCAATTATCCACTAACTAACCAGAACTGGAACATAAAGCGAGACGCGGACCAATAAATACCCTGCCGTCGGTGACGAAGAATGCCACTGCACGGGAGTGAATGCAAAGGCTGTACAAATCTGTATTATTCTTGATTGAAACACGAACGCCATACTTGCCGCGAATGTCGTGCATCCATATTTGGTATATTATTCCAAATCTGGTAGTGACCTTCATTTGTTGGTACGTTTTCTAGTTTTTTTTTTACAGTATATTTTTAGTATATACTAAACAAAACTTTGGAGTACCCAGTGTTCTATTGCCCTGGTCCAGACCCCTCTCCCACGCCCCCTCCCTCCACGGAGTCGGAGATTAACAACATACCCTCCCCCTCTACGGAGCCGGGGTGGAAGACGGTGGGAAGGAAGATACCACTGAAAGAGACCACAGACCAACACCAAAGCCGCAGCCCTTCGCGGGCCCGCGACACGTCCCTCTCCACCACCAGTGAAGTAGAGACTGGCGCAGCACTGCCCCGCAGCCGAGCGCCGTACAGGACCAGGGAGACTAGGTCACACAAACATAAACACTAATGACCACACAATCACAAGCAGCACCACCAACACACTTAACACACGACAATGACAAACACCACATTATCCAATGGAACACCAACGGTCTTATTTGTCACTGGCATGAATTTAAACCATTTGAACATCTAAATTCTTCCATTTTTTTTTGCATCCTCAAACTTTCTGACCCATACAAGCTAGATATTTTCTCATACACCTTATTAACTAGAATCTTCTACTTTTCTGTATATCCCTGATTGTGTGTCGAATGTCTGTGTTCCCTGTTTCGGCCTCCCTCTCGCTATTAGCACCGGACGATCATGAGCCGGTTTAACGTAAAACTTTTGTCTTTGCTCTTGCCTCTGCCTTATGCATTCTGCGCCGGACAATATTAGCCGGCATAACGTAACATTAAAACATTTAACCTGGCTAAAATCGCCAGTTAACTTGCCCCCCGGCAATAGCCTTGCGGCTAGCTGGCAAGAAGAAAAAAAATGCAACACAATTTCCAACACTACGCAACGCACCGGTCACGGCGTTTTTTAGTTGGTTGACCGGAGCTCACCCGGAAAACTCACAACCATGACCACCACCGACCCACGCACTGTCCCAGCGCAGCTGCCACAACGCAGACCAGGTCCCACAGTCTCTCGAAGCCGAGACACCGTCTCCGGCTGAGTCAGCCGCGACTCCTCCCGCCACGCCATTGGCCGATGTCAGCCCGCGGGACCACCGCCGCGGGGGACAGACGAGCCCGCGGCCTACCTCCCCAACAGCACGGTCCCCCCAGAGGGGACCAGCTTCCTGCTCATAAACGGGATGGATGGTCAGAATTTCTCGCGAACCAACCCGTTCGCGCTGTGCCGCCATTTAGTGGTAAAGTGCGGTGACGTCCTCACGGCAAAGGCCCTGAGGTCTGGCGCCCTCCTGGTAGAGGCCCGATCCAGCGGCCAGGCCTCAACCCTGCTCACCATGGCGAGTTTCATGGACTTCCCCGTCCAGATTTGCCTGGCCGACCGCCTGAACGCGGTGCAGGGGAGTGTCCGCAGCGAACAGCTGCTGGCACTATCCAACGCTGAGCTCCTGGACGAGCTGAAGGAGCAGGGAGTCAGGTCCAGCGCCTGGCAGAGATGGGCCCCAACCCGACGATCCGGATTAGTTTTGTGCATCAGTCCTGCCGCAGGCTATCGTCTGCGGCTACTCGGTCATCGAGGTGAACCCGTGGGTCCCGGCTCTCCCGCAGTGTCGCAACTGCTGGGACATCGTCTCCCATGAAACCCGGGGGTGCAGGCGACGGTTCCCCACCTGTGTGGGGGGGGGGGGGGGGTCCGGGGCACCCGGACCCCCCCCCCGGTAGCGACGCCCCTGCTCGCAGCAGCCTCAGCGATTTAAATTTTGATACGCCACCTGACTTCGCGATCTAAAATTGGATTAGCCGGCTGACGACCGATCTAAAAATGTATTTCACGCTGTGGTCGTTGCGTCTCGGAATCACTATTTAGATCGTCATTTACGTGGAATAAGGGCAATTACCGAATCTGGGCCCTGTTGTTCATCTCTTATAACTGCGGGTTTTTTTCCTATCTGATTCATATCTGGGTCTGGTTCATATCAAGCTAGGATAACCTGTCACTTTGAGTTGCTGATGTATTTTATGGTGCGAACGCAAAGACCGATTTTAGGAGTAAAAATGTATTAAAATGTTTTAAAAACTGACAGTTTCGGCAGATATCATGTTAACATTGTTTGTGAATACTGAGGTTTAGAACACGAGTCCGTGCGATCAGTGTAGACACGGGTATTTGCAAAACAGATTGCAAAACACCGAGTTATGAGGGTTTCGGTTGCTGATCTACAATTATCATAGCAGAGAGGGGAGGGGAGGCTAGGATAGAGATTGGGGTAAACAAGCTGAATCCGCCCTCCAGATCGCGAACAAAATGGCGGTTATTGTCGTAACTTTAGGACCAGCGAAGAGGTCTCTTAATTTTACGAATATTATATATAGATGACTTCTCGAGGTCAGCCGTCCCACGGCAGGCTTGTACTTGGTGTGTGACGGGAGGAAATATAAATGGATATATTCCCGTGGTAATTAAACCACCTTTCCCGTTATGGCAGATAGAAACGTCCGACGTTTACACAATAAATAAGGCTTTGTTAAGCGACTTTTTGCAATTATTCTGAACTTTTTTGGAACATTCAGAATTCGATGGGAGTAGGCATTTTCAAAATACATTCTCTTGTATGTCTAATGCAATTTCATATTAGCGACGGAAGACCGTAATGGTTTGTTTGTTGTTAATTGGGTGAAAAGATGATTATAGGTTGCGTCCTCTGCGTCCTACCATCGTGAAATCAATGCAGCTGACTTGCGCTGATATCGCAGCCGCTGCTCCGCCACGTCTACGCAGGTGAGCGCATTGGCCGAGGTCCGAGTGGGGAGGGTGGAGTCCTAGTTATGATAATTCAAGTTCTAAAAAGATGAGCAACGCGTTCTAAAATCGATCTTAAGCTCATACGTCAGAAGTGCCGATTGCGGCTACCACGCCAGCCTTGTGTGGGGTTGTACTAGCCATGTTATACAGATGCAGAGGCGGCTTACCCATGGTAGAATGCGGTCTCTCTCTCTTTCTTAACCAACTGATTGTGCCGTGAGATAAAATCGGACATCAGTAACTGGCCACATCTTTTATCATAACATGAAGGGCATGACCTCAGGTTCCACCTGCTGCAGCTGGACGTGTCATTGGTGAATCACCACTAGTACAGGGGTGGAGTCTAACGTTACGAGCTCCCGCTTAGGATGAAGATCAGCAACGTTAGGTAACGGTATTTTAGCGTAATCGGATCCCAGATCAGTTAGGAGGTATCTTAGCTAAAATCCCTAACAACAGGGCCCTGTTCACATTTATTATTCCGATATATTGATGGACAACATGTTCTCCAATACTTTTTAACCTCCGAGTATGCGTATGTTGCTCCGAATTGGCCTAATGACATAGGCCTCACAGTTTGATACTGCCCAAATATGGGCATCACAAAATATAAAAATTTATTGATCTATTTTGTATCGCCTCTGTAGTTTACCCAACTGACATGTTGAGAGAAGACGTAAAATGGATGCAACATAAGGTACGGAACGTTTCACGTCAATATCTATCATAGTTTTCAAGATATTGAGAAAATCCGGGAGGGGGCAGATTCTGCCCCCCCCCCGGGGGGGGGGAGGTGAAGGAAGAGGCATATTTTACCCATTTAATTGACATATTGGATTGGCGCCCCTCTGGACCATGCCGCCCCTGTCACCGAGGAAATATGCCGCCCTCGGGCATGAACCCCCTGCCTTAGAAAATCCTGGATCCGTCACTGGCGCTGCTGCTGTGCAAGGTCAGTGTTCCGTCCCGCACTGTTCCAGGGGCCCGACTAGCAGAGATGCTACCAAATACCGAAACTGGTCTTCATTCATATTCCCCAGATGCCAATTATCCATCGAGAGACTTTCATAGCATGCATTTCCAAGCTTCTGCCGTCGTGAAGCAGGTTTTCGTTTTTTCCACTTATGTGGCCAGAGCGAAGCGTTTGAGTCAGTCGTAGCCTAATGAAGCACAGCTTGGTTTCATGGTGTACCTGACGGTGTCGCGGCCTCTGGTTTCAGGTTCTGGGAGCGTGAATACTCTCAGCCGGCCGGCGACGGTTCGGCGTGCTCTCACAGCTGGTCCCGCTGCCAGAGGCGGTACCTGTACAGCCTCCATGTATAGCCATGTACGGTCTGGAGGGACGCCGGGTCGTCCTACTCGTGCCAGAGAGACTACAGGTGAGAGGGCGCTTGGAGGAACAATCACGGACACGGGGATGCTGAATTGTCCTTTGGTCACTTCGGGACGGTTGGTTACAAACTGTTCAATCGGGATTGTAGCCCAAGGGAATGGTCGTGCAGGCTGCTATGTGCTTGGTTGGTCCACTTGGGGTACGATATGCATTTGATATTTGACTTGTTTTGACAATTGACTGTTTTGTTGGCTTCGTGTGTTTTGATACTGTGACCCCGTCAGTCGTGGTCGCTGACCGGTCCGACAGGAGCGGTGTGGAGAGAGCCTCTCCAGCTGCAGCGGCTGTCCTTTCGTCGGCTTCGACGCGGTGTCGCTGACGACGCTGCTGATGTCAGAGGTGGGGCTGACGGTGGCGGAGATGGCGCCGCTGGTGTCTGGAGGGCGCAGAGCCCGGCGTTCACTGCCGCCGGAACGGGGCCCTGCTGCTGTCGAGGCGACGCCTCCTCGGTACGGCGGGCCCGGGTCCGAGGCACGGGGATATTTTTTCCCCGGAGCGGCTAAAGCCATATTCAGGGGGGACGGGGAGATCGGGAGAGCGACAGAGGCGGACGGCGGAGTGTGACTGGAGGGAACTGAGCGCCCCGCTCAGGGGACGACGTCGGCGACGGTAACGGGTAGATGGGGAGAGCGACAGAGGAGGAGGCGTACGACGGAGTGTGACTGGAGGGAACTAAGAGCCCCGCTCAGGGGACGACGTCGGCGACGGTAACGGTAGACCACTGACAGATGGAATCAAGAAGTTTTTTTTAAATAAAGTAGTGAGGTTAATAGAGGCGAGACTAGAGAAGCGGTTCTGGATGGCTGCAGTGAAGCGAGGGATTTTAATAAATATGGAATTAGTGGAGAGGATGGCAGCTTTGTTAGGAGTGGACTGATGAGTGCATGCATATAGTGCGGAACAAATGCCTCGGGGCGCTTTGGGTCTCAAATGTGAACTGTGATAACATATCGGGGCATACGAATATGCTGACGTGATAACATATCGGGGCATACGAATATGCTGACGTGATAACATATCGGGGCATACGAATATGCTGACGTGATAACATATCGGGGCATACGAATATGCTGACGTTTTCTGCCAGCAATTTTGTATTATTTGTGTCGCGTGCGATTCATTGTTATTTACTCAAATCTGACAATAAACATGTATGAAGATATGGATGCAGTTCTTTCTACAATAATATGGTGACGCCGGGCTGACCGCCGCAGGAGGAGCCGGTGACGCCGGGCTTAAGTTCTGAATTACATACATTCCGTTTTATTTGTATGTGTCATTCAACAATGGTGTATCACCATGCGTTGAACTACGCGTCAGTCAACCGGCCGTCATTCAGGCAACCGGCATAATTACGGCATGCTGTACAACCGTGAAACCTTGAAAAATGAAAACTATTTTAAACCTGTTGAAACCCGCTCCAAGCGTTATTTTATTGTACTTATTTAATACGGTAATGAGTCCGAAAATGTCAACTTCTCGCTAATATATATTCGGTATGATCAGTATGACACGCCCACTATCATCGTTGCTTATTTGAGTTACCTTACAGTGCAGAACCTTAGAAGTTAAGTCAATGACGTATCGTTCGTATTAATGTCCTTCGAAGTTCGATATAAGAAAAGCGCAGTAATATATATTATATATATATATATATATATATATATATATATATATATATATATATATATATATATATATATATATATATATATATATAATATATATCTGCAGCGCAATGGCGGCGGTGAGGTCACCATGAAGGTGGCACCACTCCCGGATAAAGGCTCTTGTCGGCCACATACATATCCTGGCACTACACCTTTTCTTAATGCGAATCGGCATATGTTCAACTGAACGTGGCATAGGGCAAGTCATATTGTCAGGCACACTCGAATTTAGACACCCTTTTAACACTTCGACACATTTAATTAAATAAGAATATCATCTGTTCATCTTCGAACGGCGTCAATGAACATCGGCAGGGTCATTCAATATCGACATGGACATTAAGCTGCGTTACATTGCATTTTGTTGTGCCAATTCTCAATTAATTTAGACAATGCAAAATGTATTTAGTTGGTGGATTTTTATTTATTTATTTCAAACAGATGCATGGGAATTAATCCGAAAGTAAAAATGAATTACTTGTTGCTTTGGTTAGGATAAGGCCGCTTCGGTCTACTTGGACCATTGCGCATATAATGTTATGCGCATCGGTGTATTTTTCGGAGGTGATTTAAACGTAATTTCAGTGAACGAAGAGACTGCACAACTCTGGTCACTTTTTTCCGCACCATAGATCAAATAAGTATCTCGTAAGGTCTGGTGCAAACCGATAAAACAAAACGGTCCTTGATATCCCAGTCGTCGAGTTTTGCGATGCACGCCAGCGTTTGGTTCTCTCCTGTCCCCCGGCCGATCTTTGGGACAGTGAGAAGTTGCTCCACACCTCCGCCAGTGACGAGAATGGCAATGCGGTCGACGAGGTGGCGTCCACCTGCGATGTTCGGCAGGAGCTTGCCGTCCTAGTGCAGCAATAGGGGGCTCGTTGGGCGAGAAGGCCTGCTTGATACCGCCGCTGCTTTCTTCCGGGTGGTCATTAATTATAATCTATGATATATCTAAATAGACCCAATAGACCCAAATTTTGCACGTGAAATCAGACACGCTTAATCGACGGATACACCTACAACTCCATATTGGCACGCGAGGTGGCAATATCTCTTTAAAGGGAATGTTTCACCTTTATATTAGTTTTAAACTGAGATAGCCATTATCTTAGGCCGTTATTGAAATGTTTAAGTTACGAAGGTAATTTTTCCCAAAAGTTAACCGTTTTTAGGCAATTTAATTTCCCATTTGCAAAATGACTCCAGGCTGGTGCAGCCGCTGATTGGCTGACAGCCACTTTTTCAGCCAATCAGCGGCAGCTCAATAATGACGTCATTCGCCCAAATCTAAAAACTTAATTTGTATAAAGTTTCGAGTGAAAAAATATAGTTTTCAGCAGCACTTACTTCATATTTTCAACCAGTTAATACAACCAGCGTAACAACTTTGACAACTTTCAGAAACGTGAAACATTCCCCTGAACCCTCGCCCGTGCAGGGGGTTGATGCCACCCCCTGGTTTTTCGGGAATAACTCGCGTAAATATCAACTGATTGCGATGAAATTTCAGTACCCTACTTGTGAACAATTTGACACATATTCTGAAATATTTAAACAATTTTACACATATTCTGAAATGTTTAAGTTGTAGGTCACATGACCCGTGACCTTTGACCTGTTTGTCAAGGTCATGTCAGGCGCAACTGGCGTTCGGTAGTATTGATCCTTGTAACGTGTGCAGTTTCATAGTGTTTGTTGTTCAGGAGCATATGCACAGGTGTTTCCAGGTGACAGTTGTGGTTTCCATTGAGATTGTGACCTCGATTGACTTTTTCAGAGGTCAACCGAGGTCACTGACTTCCGATGACCTCATTTTACTTGTTTGGCTTCTGGCAGTTTCTAGGACATTTTGTGACGCTGATTTCAAATATGGGATTCATTTTACATAATTATATGTTCCAGTTCAGGAAGATATAATTATGTAAAATGTTCAGTAGTTTATTATTTTTTGTTCATATTTTGTTCAGTAGCCATGACTATCACTGTACTGGTGGAAAACAGACCGACGAAAGAAGATAGAAGCGAATGAAGCTGCAGAGTTGATGCAAGCGTGTAGAAAGAAGTTTGAGATCTGGGATCAAGGGCACTTTGTTCTCGAGATAATGGAGACATGAGATAATGGGATCACTTCCGTCAGCTGGACCAGTTCTCCGCGCTAGCCACCATCCCGACACACTTCCGGTCGTGGAGGATGACCGGAGGAGGTGGAATGCCAGGATAGAGCAGCAGCTGGCATTCCGACACTAGAGACCGACTCGTCGACCGGCTGGAGCGACCGTCACCAGCGCACACCTGCGCAGGGGCGAAGACACTATGACCTCACTCAGGGGATGGGGGGAAGTGAGCGGCACGCGTACGCTCACCAGGGCCACGTGTATCTGTAATCCCTGTCCACGTCGGTGGTGCAGGGGTCTCTCCAGATGATGATGCACTGAAAACATTTGCACCCTGGTACTGCGAGTTAGCCCGCCTAACGCAGATATTTGGGTCGGATTATCTGTTGTGCAAGTGTTAATACCACCGGGTAAAATGATTACCCGTTAGCTTACCTGTATTTGTCCGACCAACTCGTTATTAGCGGCACCTCCACCCGCATCTTGCGAGATAGCTGCCTGCCACACTCGGGTAAAATATTTACCCGGCATGCGCGGTTTCAGCTTCCTTTCACCAACGGTGCCAAGCACTCGCCAGCAGCGGGTGCATTTGGAGCCGCACACGATGGCATTGGGTACACGCTTAGCGCGGGTGCCGCGTCACACTTACCCGCTGTAAGCGGTCACGGTAACTTGATGCATGCGTGGTTTTTAACGCGTCTCACGCAGGTTACCTTCAACGGTCAAAATGTGAAAATCGCGCTCTTAGGTGTTGCCATGGTGACCGTCGCAAATCACAACGGTCGCAACATCGCGAGTGCGGCGGTGGAGGCGCAGGGTGTTTCGGAGAGTGATATCGTGTCTGGAGGTAGGTTTTCAAAATATTTTTAGTTACATCATGTTGTGTATGTTATTAGATATAAGCAAGTGTTTTTGTAAATCGATTGATGAAACCTATATAGAATGAGCATAATCCGTTTGAGTTGACATGCATTCATCTGCGCTCCTTGGTCTGCAGGCTGTAGCTATAACTATTGTGCAATGGACATGCATATGTAGGTACGGGTTGATTTCCGCCCGCCCCTTAGGTTTTTCAAAGATAGCGAAAGAACGGCGGCGCGCAGCGCCGCCGGGTTTTGACCCACCTGTTAGGACATCAATTGCGCACACCTTGAAGAAGTAAAAATAACCTCGGGTCATCTCCGGTCAGGTCAAGTGACCCAAACTCCAAAAATGTTTGCAGTTGTGCCAAAGCCAGAATTTTTCACCGATCAGTTTGGAATCGTTTATCTCGGAATTTTGATATCGGTGACCTAAGGTCAGGTCAATTTCGTAACCTCCCCATAAGTCAATGGGGGAAATATACAAATGCTTCTTATTTCAAGGATATGCATGATATTAGTCCAATTACTTCTGGATCATGTTAATAAAGGATATTCTTGATGATCCAATTGTAAGTTTTGTTCAGTGACCCCTATTGGGTCATTTGAGGTCGTGCGAGGTCACAATCCTTTTTTGTCAATAACTCCCGACATAATGAAGATAGAGAAGTAAAACAGGCATCAGTGTGTTTGTCTCGTCGAGACACGTCTTCCCATATGCAATTATGCCCTATTTGGGTCACCACCTGACCTTGACCTGAGGTGAAACTTTTATGTTAACTTAACCCGCGCACTGCAGGGGCTTTGCGCCGAACACGAACTGCAGGGGGGGGGGGGGGGTGATTTCCGCCCCCCCCCCCCCCTGAGATCTCGAAAACTACGCAACGTAGCCAGAAGTGGAAAAAGGCATTTGCTAGCTTCATACATGTTCTATCGAAAGTATTTCAGTGTTCTTTTAGGTCAGGTCAAAATTGAGGTCACTAGAGGTCATCAAATGTCAAATTTTCCAGTTTTTCCTGTTTTAGGATATCGCTTCAGAAATTCCCATATATCTCAGAAACGATGATAGTTAGAAACAAACGGAAAAAAGCAAACGCCAGCCAGTGAAATTTGTAATCGCTAAGGTGTCCTCAGATTTGATCTCAGGTCAATATTTGAGGCCCCAGAGGTCAAAAAGGGGAAAAATGCATTTTTTTTTTGCTACATCGTTTTTTGCTATCAACTTTTTACTTAATAAAGATAACGGAAAACTGTTTACGCCATTGTGTTTATCTTGTCAAGGCGCTTTGAATATATATGGTGACCTTGTTAAGTCAACTTAAAAATTTGACCTAAGGTCAAGGTCAAGTGGTGACCAAAGTAGGGCATGTTGCATATGGGAGGACGTGTCTCGACGAGACAAACACATTGATGTCTGTTTTACTTCTCTATCTTCATTATGTCGAAAGTTATTGACAAACAAGTGATGGTGACCTCGCATGACCTCAAATGACCTAATAGGGGTCACTGAACAAAACTTACACTTAGATCATCAAGAATATCCTATAATAACATGATCAAGAAGTAATTGGACTAATATCATGCATATCCTTGAAATAGGAAGCATTTGTATATTTCCCCATTGACTTATGGAGAGGTTACGAAATTGACCAGACTTTAGGTCACCGATATAAAAAATTCCGAGATATACGAATTGTCAGTTCTTACGCCCTCATGAGATCCTGTAAGTTCCAAACTGATCGGTGAAAAATTCTGGCTTTGGCACAACTGCAAACATTTTTGGAGTTGGGGTCACTTGACCTGACCTGAGATGACCCGAGGTTATTTTTCTTCTTCAAGGTGTGCGCAATTGATGTCCTAACAGGTAGGTCAAAACCTTTTTTAGCTATCTTTGAAAAACCTGAGGGGGGGGGGGGCGGAAATCACCCCCCCCCCCCCCCCTGCAGTGCGCGGGTTAACAATTTCACCATGTATATCATTCGAAGCGCCTTGACAAGATACACACAATGGCGTACAGTTTTCCGTTATCTTTATTAAGTAAAAAGTTAATAGCGAAAAACGATTTAGCAAAAAACGGCATTGTTTTCTTTTTTTACCTCTGTAGCCTCAAATGTTGACCTGAGATCAAATTTGAGGACACCTTACCCATTGAAAATTGCACTGGCTGACGTTTGCTTTTATCAGTTTGTTTCTAACTAGCATAGTTTCTGAGATATATGGGAATTTCTGGAGCGATGTCCTAAAACAGGAAAAAATGGAAAATTTGACCTTTGATGACATATGGTGACCTCAATTTTGACCTGACCTTAAACAATACTGAGATACTTTTGATATAACATGTATCAAGCTATCAAATGCCGTTTTGCGCTTCTCGCTACGTAGCGTAGTTTTAGAGATCTCAGGGGGGGGGGGGGAAATCAACCCCCTGCAGTTCGTGTTCGGCGCAAAGCCCCTGCAGTGCGCGGGTTAAGGTCATCAGTCTTTCCTCTTGCATTTCACTAAGCTGTGATGCATTTCAATTTAGAGTATATAATTCTTTTGTCGCCTTTTTAGCACTCACTGCCAACTTAAACAATTGCAATTTACATAGCCTGAACAACTTTTCTGCCTAAGTCTAACTTTTTTCCTTGAATGCCATTCTTTTGCATAGTTACTATAAGTTAGTTTGGGTAAATTTGGGTAATGTTAGGCAAGTTTAGGTTGGGGTAGGTTCTGTAAGGTTAGGTTAGGTTTGAATATTTTAGATAATATATTCATGGACATCAAAACAGACCCACTGCACCATAAATCAGTATGCTTTTCTTGCGCGACTTCTATTGTGAGACAAGTTAGAACCAGTATTCGGTCAAGGGAGGGGCCACGTAGCAAAGTGGGCCCCCAGGCCTTGGTGGGCCTCCTCAGGCCTTAGTGGGCCCTCTTAACCTTGACCATAAATGTAGGCCAGAATGCAACTTTTTAGTGCAAAATATGCCTTTGACATGCCAAAGTGGGCCTCTGCAAAAATAATTGGCCCTCTTCAAGCCAGAATGGGCCCTGTGGAGGTCAAAATGGGCCCTCTGGAGGTCAGAGTGGATAAATTTACTTGCGATTTGTTTGAAAACGGAGTGAAATTCGTTTCGAGTCACTTCGATCGGCTATTGGGCTCAATTCTTGTTTCCTCGGGCTATTGGGCTCAAGGGGGGGGGGGGGCATTGTCCCATGCCCCCCTGGATCCGCCACTGACAGAATGAGTTCAAGAACAAAGCGAAACGGCTGCCAGTTTTTTTAACTTGCTCTAGAAAACTGCTATCAGAGTTTGATATCCTATACTTAGGTGAACGATTTCCTGTAATTTGTGCGTGACCTGTGCCATCAGGCTTCCGTGTTCCTGAAGAAGTTCCAGGGCGATACGCTGGAGCCACTCGCCACCGATGATCTGGCCATCGGTTGTACAAGTCCATTTCAGATGCGGATGCTGTCAAGAGTTCGGCGGAAATGTCGTTTGTATGGACAGCACGCACAACACGGCAGGTATGTGCTGTCAACTTTGCGTTACATTTTCACAGATCCCATACAATTTTCCAAAGCCCTACAATGGTATTGACTTGATATCTTTGTTTCACACAAAGCAGGTCCGATTTACATATGCATTAAACTTCACTGTCTAAATTCATCTCCGCCACAGAATGTTTCTTCTTGCCAACCGACGAATTTCTAACCAAATTTAATTGTACCATTCACACAAGCTGAGGTGGTTAAACATTAGCACATTTCCTCCATATTTGAGTCAGAAATTAACAATTATACTGAGTATATGCAATTCAAATATCAAATAGGTGTCACTTCCCATTACACTACGTGTTTCATAGGCTTGATACTCACTTCGGTACTGGTCAAGGACAACTTGGGGAAAGGCTGTCCGGTGGCGTGGCTCCTCTCAACGCGGGAGAACACCACCGTCATCACCGCCTTCCTGAAGATATTCAAGCAGACAGTCCTCGCCGCCGATATCACCTTTCCTGCACCGAAGGTGTTTATGTCCGACTGCGCAGACGTCTACTTCACCGCCTGGCTCCGTGTCGGTGACGCGCTGCAGCCGCGCCCCACCAAGCTGCTGTGCCTCTTCCATGTTGCGAGGGCTTGGCGGAGCAAGCTAGACCTGATCAAGGTAATTCTGAAGGTCTAAGGCATGCCACATTTGTGTCGTTGATGGTAATTGTGATGCAATGTTTGATTTGTTAATGATCAGTTGTCGACTGCTTCGTTACACTTCATGACACATGAACGCCTTATATATATATATATATATATATATATATATATATATATATATATATATATATATATACATATATACATATATACTATGTATACATATATACATATATACTATGTATACATATATACATATATACATATATACATATATACACATATACACATATACACAAATACACATATACACATATACACATATACACATATACACATACACACATACACATATACACATATACACATATACACATATACACATATACACATATATATATATATATATATAATATGTATATATATATATATATATATATATATATATATATATATATATATATATATATATATATATATATATATATATATATATATATATATATATATATATATATATATATATATATATATATATATATATATATATATATATATATATATATATATATATATATATATATATATATATATATATATATATATATATATATATATATATATATATATATATATATATATATATATATATATATAATAGGTCACTGACCACACTGTCCGAACCTTCAACTGACTCTAAAACCTTAACTTGTCGGCTACGGTGTCATTCGGTATGGCCTTACGGTCATGATCCAGGTTACTGTGCGATTCCTCTTATTCAGATGCTCGGATGCTCTTTGTGGATTATGCAATGCTTAACAAATAATAAGTATGTCGTGTACTGTCATAATACTGTCATGATCCAATAACGGCAATCAATGTCATTTCTTCGTCGTTACCACATTGCCCTCATTACAGGTCATCTGGCGCCTCCAAATAGTCCTAGCAATGCCGTGATTCTGCCGTCTCGTATGGTGCCGGCATGGGCGGAGAATGCGGTATGGCAGGTATGGCCATGGCCACACCATCTTAAAAGTTGGTGTGGCAGTGCCACACCAACTTCCTGACTTGATTTTTACTTTTGAATGTGACATTTTATGAGTTATTGGTAAAAAAATGTTAAAAATAGCCTAATGCAAGCCTGGCAACCAAATTTATCAAACAATTAAACACACATTGTTATAGGTAAAATGTATATTGACACCTCAAGGTAAGTACTTATATTAAAATTGCAATTCAATATTGGGAGTTAGTCTTGCACACTAAAAATGGAACAAGTAACTTAATACAAGCCTGGCAAAACAATATCAAGCAACAGAGCACATGACGACATAGGGATTTCCTAAATACAGAAATAGATCACAGAACATAACAAATCGAATTAAAAATTCACAGCTAGTAAAAAATGTATCTACCATTCCAACAATATTATCAGTTTCATTCAAGAAGCCTTCAAACTCATACTCATATACCAAGGTATCAATTTATATTAGGCACAAAGTATTTCCCAAAGCCTCAAATTGATAAATAAAACAATAATATTCAAGCGAAGCATTACATAAATATCCCCTAAGTTCATAAGTTACCCATAAATTTGTACAATAATGCATACATTTTGACATCTAATATAAAATAATGCATATTTGTGTGCATCTTAGTCCCTCCAATCTTAGATGTAGTGGTTTACACGTACCAATAGCAATGCAATATTTCGTCTTTCTTGCGCCAAGAGAAGTGCATTCTAATGCTATCAAGTACTATAGAAATAGTTTTTTTTTGGAGAAAACAAAGGCGAGAATTTGTGCGGGGAATAAAGGAAAACCGAAAAATAATCAAGTTTCTCATTCCAAAGTGTTTCCAAAGTAAAAACTATTATATGAACGTGGTAAAAACCAAGGTTCTATAACCAGGTAAGGACACGAGCCATTTGACCTTGAACTCGGCGGACCGTCGTATGACGTCACTGCCGGCAGCCGGTTGGAGGCCAGCAGCCGCCGGCCCACTGGCGGATCCAGGGGGGGGGGGGGGCATCAGGGGCAAATCCCCCCCCCCACACACACACAGGAATCTAGGAGGGCATTACATACAAGTATGCCCCCCCCCCCACACGCGCGTTCCCAATGTATCGTACAATCGTAAAATTGTCTTTGCAGCAGTCAAAATCCAGCTATACACAGTCGAAAACCGGAAAATTTCGCACCGCTTCGCGGCATGACACAACTTTCGCAATTACTTATGCAAATTTGAAAAATGGGAAAGTGAATAATTCCATTAAGTGTTTGACAGAGGCTCTACTTGGCGGTCATTGCTGGCACTGGTGGATCCAGGGGGGGGGGGGACATCGGGCAAATTCCTCCCCCCCTCCCACAGGAATCTGGGAGGGGCATTATATACCAGTATACCCCCCCCTCCCCTCGCGCGTTCCCTGCACTGAATGTGAAAAACAATGAAAAACAAACAATGAAACTTCATGAAAACGGAAGCTGTTTTCTCGAGTGATTGAATTGGAAGTTTGTATGTATCCCTTTATTTCAATGATAGACAAAACAACGCACCTGATGCAATTCAAGCACAAATTCACTTAACCCTTAACACGCTTACCCGGTGACACTTAACCCGCGCCCCGCTGGTGGGTGGGAGGGGGGGGGGGAAGAATCTGCCCTCCCTCCCGGATTTTCTCAATAACTTGAAAACTATGATAGATATCAACGTTAAACTTGCAGTACTCGTGCTGCATCCATTCTACGTCTTTGCAACAAATTCCAATGACATTTATGCAGTTTTTGTGGGAGATAATGGCGTTATAATGACGCCATGCCATGCCATTTCTTTTGTGGAAAAACGATAAATGTTTGAACAATCGTAGAAAATATAGGTTTGTAGAAAATTGCAAAACAAAAATGTCAAAAGAAAATAAATGGCATTCTCTTCAAAATGGTTATCTCTGATTTTCAAAATTATGTGTTTTTGACCCCAAAAATGAAAATAAATGTTTTTTTCCGGAAACAAAATTAACACGATACATTTTCGCAAATTTGAAGTTAATTTCTTAAGCTCGAATACCAAAATAAGGTGACCGGCCCAAATCCGCAGATAAAAAAAAATGAGGGTACCTTTTTGCCACAAAAAGATGCCCCCCTTCCCTCCCCCACGGAGAGAGGCTGGATCCGCCAGTGCGCCGGCCACACCAACTTTTGAAACGATTCTCCACCCATGGGTAAGGTTATATCTTAATGATCATGTAATTTGTTAACAATAAATGTATTACCCCCTACTCAAGATTAAGAAGCATGTCAACAGAAGGTTGAGCAATGCTGATCCCTTATGTGTGGTTGTTTTGGGTGGGCAAAATTACGTACTGTGTTACTGGAGATTTCATCTCTTGTCTTGGTTGCTTGTACACACTGATATGTTAATTAGGCACACTGGGCACCACATACCTAGGCAGTTTCGGCGCCCTTAAACACCAATCATCATCATTAATTAGGTGCCTACATCATTGATCATGCTCTCCTAGATTATGCTAAACAGTCTAAACCAACAATGAAACCAGCAAAATAATATAGTTTCATATTTTTTAGTCCGAATGTTTTGATGGGATTGATTTCCGAGATCAGGACCCACGCTAAGCTTGTTGCACAGGCACTGACCCACCATCAGAGCGCGCAATTCCAGTCACCGCTAGAATTTAGATACAAAGTTTAACGTCCCCTTACGACTGAGGCTCGCTGGCTTCGTCTGACCTTGAACGCGGCCGCTGTCACCGGCCGCAGGTCATCCCCGCCAGGAGCAAATAGCAAGCGCCGAAGCGACTCGAACCCACCTTGCCAGGGTGGGTCAGATCTGTAGTCCAGCGCTCTCCCGACTGAGCTACTCGGTCTCTGTAATTCATATCATGCTCTTTTATAAGTACGTAAGCAATTGTGTACTAGGTATGTTTTAATCTGTTTTCAGCCATGGCTCGAGGCCAGCAGAAGATCCAGTCACAGCAGAAAGCGCAAGCTAAGCAGTCAGCTGCCAAGAAGCAGGCTGGCCACAACCTGAAGGACCAGAAGAAGGCTGCAGCTGTTGGACTATCGTTCAACTGTGACATCTGCAAGGTATTTGACCATCATCTTATCTGGTGGCTGTCTGGTTAAGGCCACGTTCTTTAGAACATTCCGAATCGGAATTCCGATGGGAATGACTTCACAGACTGTTCTATAGAAATTCCCCGACGGGATTTGCCGGAATATTCGGGCCATTCCGGCTGGAACGAGGGGAAGGAAAAAGCAGCCCAAGCCAATATGGTGGCGCTGTCACCATAGCAAATACATGATGGGGACGCATTTGAGCCAAACATGCCACGAAATAACTGAAAGAACGCTCCGAGAAGTGTCGGAATTCAGACTCGAAACGTGACGTCACATTCCTATTCGTCATGGTCTAAAGAACGTGGTCTTAATTCATCAATGTCATTGCCACTTTATTTCAGTTTGCTACCTTTGCTTATTATGATTCATTGCCAGCCATTAGTTCAGTCCTATCACAATACGTCAATCACAATACAATGACCTATGGCCAATGTGGGCTTAACCCTCGCCCGGGTAGGGGGTGCCACCCCTCGGTTTTTCTGGAATAACTCTCGTAGTTTCCAACCGATTGCGATGTAACTTTCAGTACCCTACTTTTGAACAATTTGACACATACTCTGAAATTTTTGAAAGTCTAACCCACGTGACCTATGACCTGTTTCTCAAGGCCATGTCAGGCGCAACTGGCGTCCCGCAGTATCGATGCTTGCAACTTGTGCAGTTCCCGAGTGTTTGTTGTTCAGGAGCATATGCACAGGTGTTTCCAAGTGACAGTTGTGCTTTCCACTGATATTGTGACCTCGATTGACCTTTTCAGAGGTCAACTGAGATCATTGACCTCCGATGACCTCCGATGACTTTTTTGGCTTCTGGCGGTTTCTAGGACGTTTTGTGACGCTGATTGCAAATGTGGGATCAATTTTACATAATTATATGTTCCACTGGGGTCATGCGCTTCCACAGGTCAATCAGATTACTGACCTCAGATGACCTGACATGACCTTTTTGGAATTTGGCAGTTTTTATGACATTTTGTGACGCTGATTTAAAATTTGGCACTCATTAAACATTATGATATGCTCATTCACGATTCTAGCTCGATAAAATTCAATTTATACGCATTTTAATTTTTATGACTTTTTACCTAGACCCCATTTTGCAAATGAGAAATTAATTTGCTTAAAAACGGTTAAGTTTTGGGGAAATGACCTTAGTATTTTCGACATTTCAATAATGGCCAAAGATAATGGCTATCTCAGTTTAAAACCAATACAAAGGTGAAACATTCCCTTTAACCCTCGCCCCACGGGGGATCCTAAAACGACCCCCCTGGGGTTTTTCTTGCATAACTTTTTAGACATGCGGCGCATCTTGCTGAAATTTGCAGTATCTTAGTATACAACAATTATACGTCTGCTGTAATAATTTCATTGAAATTGGTTGAAAATTTTGGGAAATAATGATGTTTTGATGACGTCATGTTGGTGGAAAAACGACAAATGTTGGAAAATTCGTAGAAAACAGAGTTTTGAAGCAAATTGCAAACGCAAGTAAGCAAAGATATAAAATGTCATTTTCTTTTTTTTAAGCAATCCCGGATTTTCGAAATTTTCGGTTTTTGACCCCTAAAATGAACAAAAACTGATTTTTTTGGGGGAAAAATCACCACAAAATCAAAATTTTCGAAGATGTTAAAAAAAACTGAATATATGTGAGAGAACTGAGTATGGACAATACTCAAACCAAATTTCAAAGAAATATCTATGTTTGACTGAGTGATCGATCCCTAAGTGTAAGCAATTTATGACATCATTTTTTTGACTTTTTTTACCAGATACTAATAAATAATTACCTTTTTCTGTATTTCTGAGCGTGTAATCTTGGAGGCCATTGCGCACCCTCTAAATATCAATATTTTTTTCCAAATAATTTTACAGGTGATGTTTTTGTTAGTAACATCACATTTTGCAGGGCGTCCCAATACAAATGCCAAACTTCGAGAAACAAAAATGTCACCCTGACGTACACCAACTGATATATTGTCATGTTTCAGTCACAAATGCCAGATCCGAAGACCTACAAGCAGCACTTTGAGAGCAAGCACCCCAAGAACCCTTTGCCGGAGGCTCTGAAGGAGGTCTAGCCTGCGGGCTGCTAGTGACACTGGGCGTGACTTACAGTGGTGAGCGTTTGGCCGGCTGGTTGACCGTGGCTGAATACGGAACGTGCATGTGATGACTTCGGCGGCCCCTCGGGCCAGAACAATGGGTGCGGTTGTGGAACTGGACAGTGGTGTGGTCTCAATCGGTCTGTCACCAGACAACAGCGGACCTTTGTGAATTCGGGTCCACATGGATTCGAATTGCTGATGACTGTTTGTCTATTTTTTAATCCTCGTTTGCTTCACTTCCAGTCCAGGAAGCTTGTGTTGGCTTGGTCAGGCGGTGATTGCGGTTAGATATAGTTTGGCCCAGTGTCATTCCAAAGTCTACTGAGGCTTCCTAATGCTTACGTTATGTGCAAGTCTTGCGCCAAAGGATTCACTCAGAGCATCTGTCTGTGTACCTCTTAGTCTGTGCTGCGTTTGGTTTCATGGTGGCTCAAATCGGTCATCCTCTTGGCGCATTTTTCCCTGGCACACTTGCTTGTCCATTTGTATGATGTTCGAAAATACATAATGGTGGGTGTAGCTGGAGTGTGTTGAGTATCATTCAAGTTCATACTTGTCGAAAGGGAGTTTCAAGGCCTCGACATGTTTGGACATGTTGGCTGAAATCCAGTGCATAATTGCATGCTTATTTTCGAAGTATGTGTAGAACAGTTGGTGCTCACTGCTCAGTAAGTAGTAACCTAGTGCTGCATCTACATTGCACGAAGTAGGAGAGGAAGCGGTAGCCCTGTCACTTCCGTGAAGGTGGCGACGCATGCGCATGCGTATTCGGCACAAAGTTGCGCCTTCCAGCACAACACATCTAAAGACGATCCGCCCCCCCCCCCCCGGCAGTGCCGAAAGTGTTGGCGATTCGGCCACACCGACGGCGTCTGCCAGGCACACAGCTTTTTTTTTTTTTTTTTTTTTTTTTTACCCGGACCGGCCTATAGCCATATCCCGGGTTTGGGGAAAGTACTTCTGGCAATTTGCCAGGCAAAGAGTTACGTTAGTCGGTTTATGGGAACCCGAGCAAAAAAGGGAATAGGGTAGCTATTTTACGTTAAGTTAATTCTTCACAGTAAATCTAAAGTCTATCTTACGTTAAGTATTTCGTTCAAAGTCAAAGTTAAAATAAAACACGAGACACATACATACACAATATATTTCATACACACACAGAACAGAATACTTGTACAGTGTCAGAGTTGATGGAGCCGTGGGGTGCCGTCATTGCAACAGCGGGAGACTGTTGCCAGTCTCCCTAGCTCCGGCGCCTCGGCGAGACCTGGTTGTGGGGTGTGTTTAGCTGGGCGAAAAGTCCTAAATAATAAAAAACCCAGCGTCTAAGGCAAAGGGGAAAAACCTGCGCGGTGGGCCAAAAATGCGCAAGGCAAAAAACCCCTGTTATATTTGTTTAGCTAAACGTGTTTGGTAGAAATAATCTAAGAGGGGACCTATCAATACAAGATAACTATCACCTAACAGTGTAAAAAAGGTTGACAGGGTGGATACCGCACCGCAGCGCAGTGGACACTGCACCGCAGCGCAGCAGCCACCACACCGCGGCGCAGCATCGGCGAGTGGTCTGGTTTGGCAGGGAATCATGCCGCCGCCAACGCAAAATCGCACATCAGCCATCGGCGTCCCATCGCAGAAATCCCCCGCCAAATCAGCCACGCCACGAAGAGCCACGGCCAGAAACCCTCGCCGCGGGGCCGAGATCCAGCAGGGGGCCCCCGCAACACCGGCAGCCAACGCGCAACCCCACGTCGGCAGCAACATGATTTAATATACTGCACCGCAGCGCAGCGGACACCACACCGCAGCGCAGTGGAGTGAGCACCGCACCGCAACGCAGCGGCCACCACACCGCAGCGCAGCATCGGCATATGTTATCAGGGGCGGGTGTTCAATACTCGGCTTTGGCAAGAGCGGAGCAGAGGGGAGAGGAGGGTTGGGAGGAGCATTACGTTAAGAAATGAACAACGAATTCCAATGTAACCTTTCGTTGCGAGACTGATTTGGCAGGGAATCATGCCGCCGCCAACGCAAGACCGCACACTACCATCGGCGTCCCATCGCAGAAATCCCCCGCCAAATCAGCCGCGCAACGAATTTCGCCGCGCGGCCGAGATCCAGCAGGGGGCCCCCGTAACAAGACACCGGCAGCCAACAAGCAGCCCCACGTCGGCAGCAGCGTGATTTTAACATAAATTAACATGCTGCACCGCAGCGCAGCGGACACTGCACCGCAGCACAGCAGCCACCGCACCGCGGCGCAGCATCGGCGTGTGATCTGGTTTGGCAGGGAATCATGCCGCCGCCAACGCAAAATCGCTCATCTACCATCGGCGTCCCATTTCAGAAATCCCCCGCCAAATCAGCCGCGCCACGAACAGCGCAGGCCATTCGCCGCGCGGCCGAGATCCAGCAGGGGGCCCCCGAAACAAAACACCGGCAGCCAACACGCAATTTCCACGTCAGCAGCAGCACAGTTTAACGGTTAGTCAGAAACAACTAAATGAAGTATTTGTTGGAGGTGATTTATTATTTCTTGTTGAACCGTCTCAAATTGCGGCGGTAGCGGTTACTTTCAGAGGGGCTGGGGGGGGAGGGGCTACGAGGGAGCTGGGAAGGAGGGTGGGGGGAGGAGAGGGATGGCAGGGAGAGGGTGAGGGACTGACTGTCCTCAGAGAGAGGAGGAGGGTGGGAGTTTGGGAGTTGGCGGGTGACGGCTCTGATCATAGAGGCGTCAGAGTCCTCCGAGGACACAGAGGACTCGAGAGGGGACTCCGCCAGAGATTCGGCGGGGGTGGGAGTGGGTGCCGCTGGGGCACTGCCAGAGTCCAGAAGGGACTCGGCGATACTAGAGTCCAGAAGGGACAGGAGGGACTCGGTCTGCTCTGCCGTCGGTGGGGGTGGGCACTGCCGCCGCTGTGACGGGGCAGGCGGTGGCGCCGGTGAGGTGGACCCACTTGAGGTCCGACGGGGGGGCGCGGGTGGGGTTCGGTGGGATGGGGGCAGCGGGGGCCAGACGCTGGGGGCCAGCGCTGGGATGGGAGGTGGGGTGGGGGGTACCGCCTTGCGGGCCCGGGTCTGCTCGGCGGCTAGCGCTCGGGCAGGGCAGTCACGGGACCATGCGGGGTGGGCGGCCCCGCACGACACGCAGCGAGTGGCTGCGGTGTCGCCACCGACACATTGGGCTGTGTCGTGCGTCTCGGCGCACTTCCCGCAGATGGACTGGCGGGCGTGGCACTGACGCTGGTGGTGGCCAAACCGCCAGCAGGCTCTGCACTGCAGAGGCCCTTGGGTCCACTCCTTGACTGTGACTACTATGTAGCCACAGTAGATGCGTTCCGGGAGCTGTAAGCCCCGGAAACGCAGCCGGACCATGGGGTTGGGGCCTGGTCGCTTAGACCGCATCCGGACCACTTCTGTCACCCCCTGAGTCACTAGCTCCTGGAGGAGCACGGTCTCAGTCAGATTGCTGACTTCGGGGCACAGGATGAATCCCTGGCAGGAATTCATGTGGTCCGGGGCCGTCACCTCACAAGCCTTGTCCATGAAAGACGGGATGGCTAGGAGGGTGGCAGTCTGCTGGCCAGACAGGGTCTGAACCAGCAGACCGCCGGAACGGATGGGGCGCGCGCTGGCCACCTCTCCGCAGAGGGCGACCAGTTGGCGGCGCACCGCGAACGGGTTGGAGTACCTCATGGTAACTCCGTCCTTCCTCTGAATGAGGAGGAGAGCAGGCCCGTCGGGTGGCGAGGTGTTGGGGGGGAGCCAAGCACCGGGTCGGTCCAGGCGAGGCTCCCGAGGGGAGCCGGGGGGTCCAGGAGGACCGTCCGGGGGGGCAGACCCCTGAAGGGGGTCGGGTGGCTTCGGAAGGAAGCCGGGGGGTGGCCGGGACGGGAGGGGAGAGACTCCTGAAGGGGGCCGGGCGGGGGGGGTCGCCATGAGGGGACGGAGGGGCGGGGAAGTTGCCATGAGGGGGCGGAGGGGCGGGGAGGTCGCCATGACCGGAGGAGGGAGGGGAAAGTTTAATTAATAACCTAAATTACGTTAACGTGGCACACACGGCAGAACGTGTTGCCAGCTGCAATTAATCTACAGAATGAAGCGGGTTCTCTACCTTGCAAATTGTGGAAATTACGTTACCTACTTAAAAATATCTAAAAGCTACCTATCTAAGGGTCTAACGACCCTGCCACAAGCACGTGGACAGGGTCCCGCACCCGGAAGCGGTGGAGGGCTGGAGGAGAGAAGTCTGGAAGGCGTCCAAGGTCCGTTGTCGTTGAGATCGATGTATATGCACACAGCCACACGTGTGGTCGGTGTGCCGGGCAACACCCGACAGACGGGTGCACCGCCGCAGCTAAGTGCTGCGCCGGATGCGGCGACGCCCACGCCGCCTGGTATCGGCGCTGCCCGGCTCAGGTGGCGTTCGTGGAGGCGGAGAACGGACACCGACAGAGGCCCGCTTCCCCCCCGACGCTCTCCCCAAACTTGAACCCCGCCGCCTGGCCGCCGCTGGCCAAGGACCCGCCCCACCGGACCACCGGTCCGCAAGCCCCGCCCCAGGCAACCCCATACCAGCAGGCTGCCCAGCCAGACCTGCCCCGACCCCGACCCGCCAGGTACGGCTACCCGCCCATGCCCGACCCGCCCCGCCGCTCAGCCGAGTCCACCCCGGCTCCCTCGGACGGACCCTCCCCCGCCGGGAGACCACCCGTCGTTCTTCGGAACTGTCGTCCGACGACGAGTCCCTCCTGCGGACCGCCGCCCTGAAGGCCGGCCAGAACCAGCGCTCCCGCCCCTCCTCCCTCTCCCGCCCCTCCTCCCACTCCCGTCCCTCCTCCCACTCCCGCCCCTCCTCCCAACCCCGCCCCTCCTCCCTCTCCCGCCCCTCCTCCCACTCCCGCCCCTCCTCCCGACCCCGCCCCTCCTCCCACTCCCGCCCCCGGGCCACTGAGGAGAGCCCGACCCCCTCCCCGCCAGCCCGGTCCCGGTCACGGTCGAAGCCCCGCATACCCAGGCACACCCGAGCGACCGCAGGGCGCGGCCCGGACAGCAGCGACTATAAATGAATAATAACCAGCCAGAATTTGTCCTCCAATGGAATGTTAGATCTTTAATATCCCATTGGGGCAATTCAAACATTACGTCTTAAATAATAATCCGTTAGTAGCCGCTGTTCAGGAAACCCATTTGATTGACGCCGACTTTAACAATTATACTCTTAAAATCTACGGTTATAGCCTTTATACAAACAACGTAAATGCATCACCGCGCCGAGGCGGCTCGGCTTTGCTTATTTCAAACCAACTTTTGCATCATCAAATCGACCTTCAAACAACCTTAGACGCAGTCAGCGTTAATATTAAAATCGCTCAGCTAGAAATAACTCTCATCTCAATTTATTTCCGTCCTACGGAGGACATAGACATTGATTCTTTTTCTCAGCTTATTACAAATATTAACACCCCATGTCTGATTATGGGCGATTTCAACGCGCATAGTCGGGCGTGGGGCTGCCTTCGGAACTCTCTTCGAGGCCAAATTATGCTGGACCTACTGGACCGGCATAATTTGGTCTTCCTTAACGACCAATCGCCCACACACGTACACCACTCAGGAGGCGAGGTGACTTACAGCGCCATCGATCTCGCCTTCGCCACACCACGCATCGCGACTCTTTTTACATTTAACGCACAATCTGACCCTCTTTTTAGCGATCATTTCCCAATTCACTTAGAACTCAAAGTCCCTTCAGGACAGACTAATTTTTACTCTCTGCCTAGATGGAACCTTCGCAAAGCCGACTGGTCCTCCTTTCAAAAACACATTGACACTAGTCACCCCGCAGACTCCCAGACCGACATTAACACATTTTTAAACACTATTCTCGCATCAGCACACCAGCACATCCCACACACACGCACACACACACAACACCACCCGAGGCAGCGTACTGCCCCGTGGTGGAACACAGAATGCCAAAGAGCTGTTGCCCTCCGGAAAAGAGCATTTCGAAAATTTCAATCTTGTATAACTGCAGAAAACGAGCACGAAGTACGGAAAACCCGCTCTTTGGCTAAAACAATCATTGACAAAGCAAAAAAAGAATCTTGGCAGGAATTCTCATCTACCTTTAATCGATTTACCTCCCTCTCAAAAATTTGGACATTAATTAAATCGTTTTCAAATAAAAGACCACCGCCATACAAAATCCCACACTTACAAATACACAACACATCTTACACGCTTCCCCTAGAGGTGGCGACACAATTTGCACAACACTACGCTAGCATATCATCAACCCAACAATGTACACCAACTTTTACTAACCAACTTAACGATCAATTTCAATCTATTAGCTTTGACTCTAATAACGTAGAAATCTACAACTCTCCTTTTACCAACTCCGAGTTAACGTATGCTATCGGTAAATGTGGTAAAACTTCTGTAGGGCCAGATCAAATTGATTACTCTTTCTTTAAAAACTTGACAGAGACTGGTCTCACCAACTTACTAACAGCCTTCAACACCATGTGGTTTGATGGCACTTTCCCTGAATCTTGGCATAATAGTACGCTAATTCCTATAATTAAACCTCGCAAACCCAAATCTTCTCCCGCTAGCTATCGCCCTATTTCTCTAACCAGTTGTGCATGTAAACTATTCGAACGCATGGTTAATGGACGCATCATACATTGAAACAAATAATTTACTTTCCCCACACCAAAGTGGTTTTCGACCTGGTCGCTCCACTGCGGACAATTTAGTTGGCCTTATCGACTCTGTCCAGCGCGGCTTTCGAGGGAGAGAGGTCACAGTTGCCCTCTTTCTTGATTTGAGAGCTGCGTTTGACAGAGTCAATAAGACTGCACTTCTAGTAAAGGTCCATAAGGCCGGAATTCGAGGTCGACTCGCTAAATTTATCCAAAACTTTTTAGAAAATAGAACTTTTAATGTAAGGTGCGGCAACACATATTCTCCAAATCAAAATCAGGACCACGGTGTCCCACAGGGATCGGTCCTCTCCTCGACCCTATTTTTAATTATGATTAACGACATTTTCAGTAATATTAACAAGATCGACAAAGGTCTTAAATTTTCAATGTACGCTGATGACCTGGCGGTGTGGTTCTCGCACCCGAGTGTCGATCAAGCCAGCAAAATGTTACAACTAGTACTCATTGATATAAAGGTATGGTGCGACCAATGGGGTCTGGAAATTTCTCCAAGTAAATCTGCATCTCTAATTTTTTCAAAGAAACCTGCATATGTGGAACCCTACATTCCATTAAAATATAACAATCAAATTATCCCTTTCGTCAAATCATTCAAGTATCTGGGAATAACACACGTCTCTCGTTCATCCCACACTTCAACGATTTAGTGCAGAGATGTACGAGACGAAATAATATTATGAAGTCATTGGCTGGTCGAGAGTGGGGCGCAGATCGTGCCACTCTTCTCCAACTATATACTTCCCTGATACGCCCAGTACTGGACTATAACGCATTCTTATTTGATGACATATGTTCCAAACAAATTAAAAAATTGCAAACTGTCCAAAACGCTGCCTTGCGGATCGTGACTGGAGCCTGCCGCACCACCAACACCACAAACTTACACATCGACACAAACATTCCCACACTGCCGCCGACGCAAATACACACTACTTAGATTCTACACCAGAGCAAGTTCACACCCCACACGCCCAACATTCCACATCTTAAATCACCCCGTACCCACAAGACGACAAACACTACTACAAAAACGACACCCACTCATCAGTCACAGAATCAGACAAACACTCGCACTATTCAACATTCCACACATCAACACAATGCCAACGCCACCACTCACATCTCACTGGCTCGACACAACACCAGACACACACCGCCTCTTCACACACAACAAAAACACAGTCACGGCGGCAGAGACACACACACTCTTCAACGAACACAAAGCACAACACAACACATACACATACATATACACAGACGGCTCTCGAAGCGACGGCCGAACCGGTGGTGCATTCTACACAAACAGTTCGCAATAACTTAAGACTTCCCGACATAAATAGCGTATACACAGCGGAATTGTCATCCATTTTATTAGCATTAATATATGTCAGAAAAGAAAAACTTAAGGAAGTAGTCATTTGCACAGACTCGTCCGCCTCGCTCACGGCCATTTCCTCGATTAGTGACTGTAGAAACCCGATAGTATTTAAAATCAGACAGCTAATCAAGTATTTAAACAGTAAAAACAATAGTATTAAATTCCTCTGGATCCCAGGACACGCAGGTATCCCGGGAAACGAGGAAGCCGACAGACTTGCGAAATTGAGCCTAGAATTACCTTCAGTAAACCAACTTCCAAGCCCAGTATCAGACGTGTTAAATTATATTAATTCTCAACTTAGCATACTGCGCCAGAGCGAGTGGGACGCCGCTCCACATTTTCATCTTTATCCAATCAAGCCAAAAGTCCAACATTTTATATCTAGTCACCAGAATTGTAGAGAGAAGGAGGTAATATTGGCGCGCCTCCGTCTCGGTCATACAAAAATTACTCATTATATTATGGAGAATCTCCCGCCACCAAATTGCCAACATTGCCCAGGTTATCCGCGCTACACAATCAAGCACTTACTTCTTACTTGCCCAGTACACAACGATAAACGACAGAACATTATTAGTTACACACAACAAAATAGCATCACATTAAATCTTCAAACACTGTTAGGTGATAGTTATCCTGAATTGATAGGTCTTCTCTTAGATTATCTCTACCAAACACGTTTAGCTAATCAAATATGGTTCTCGCACCCGAGTGTCGATCAAGCCAGCAAAATGTTACAACTAGTACTCATTGATATAAAGGTATGGTGCGACAAATGGGGTCTGGAAATTTCTCCAAGTAAATCTGCATCTCTAATTTTTTCAAAGAGACCTGCATATGTGGAACCCTACATTCCATTAAAATATAACAATCAAATTATCCCTTTCGTCAAATCATTCAAGTATCTGGGAATAACGCTAGACACACGTCTCTCGTTCATCCCACACTTCAATGATTTAGTGCAGAGATGTACGAGACGAATAAATATCATGAAGTCACTGGCTGGTCGAGAGTGGGGCGCAGATCGTGCCACTCTTCTCCAACTATATACTTCCCTGGTACGCCCAGTACTGGACTATAACGCATTCTTATTTGATGACATATGTTCCAAACAAATTAAAAAATTGCAAACTGTCCAAAACGCTGCCTTGCGGATCGTGACTGGAGCCTGCCGCACCACCAACACCACAAACTTACACATCGACACAAACATTCCCACACTGCCGCCGACGCAAATACACACTACTTAGATTCTACACCAGAGCAAGTTCACACCCCACACGCCCAACATTCCACATCTTAAATCACCCCGTACCCACAAGACGACAAACACTACTACAAAAACGACACCCACTCATCAGTCACAGAATCAGACAAACACTCGCACTATTCAACATTCCACACATCAACACAATGCCAACGCCACCACTCACATCTCACTGGCTCGACACAACACCAGACACACACCGCCTCTTCACACACAACAAAAACACAGTCACGGCGGCAGAGACACACACACTCTTCAACGAACACAAAGCACAACACAACACATACACATACATATACACAGACGGCTCTCGAAGCGACGGCCGAACCGGTGGTGCATTCTACACAAACACAGTTCGCAATAACTTAAGACTTCCCGACATAAATAGCGTATACACAGCGGAATTGTCATCCATTTTATTAGCATTAATATATGTCAGAAAAGAAAAACTTAAGGAAGTAGTCATTTGCACAGACTCGTCCGCCTCGCTCACGGCCATTTCCTCGATTAGTGACTGTAGAAACCCGATAGTATTTAAAATCAGACAGCTAATCAAGTATTTAAACAGTAAAAACAATAGTATTAAATTCCTCTGGATCCCAGGACACGCAGGTATCCCGGGAAACGAGGAAGCCGACAGACTTGCGAAATTGAGCCTAGAATTACCTTCAGTAAACCAACTTCCAAGCCCAGTATCAGACTTGTTAAATTATATTAATTCTCAACTTAGCATACTGCGCCAGAGCGAGTGGGACGCCGCTCCACATTTTCATCTTTATCCAATCAAGCCAAAAGTCCAACATTTTATATCTAGTCACCAGAATTGTAGAGAGAAGGAGGTAATATTGGCGCGCCTCCGTCTCGGTCATACAAAAATTACTCATTATATTATGGAGAATCTCCCGCCACCAAATTGCCAACATTGCCCAGGTTATCCGCGCTACACAATCAAGCACTTACTTCTTACTTGCCCAGTACACAACGATAAACGACAGAACATTATTAATTACACACAACAAAATAGCATCACATTAAATCTTCAAACACTGTTAGGTGATAGTTATCCTGAATTGATAGGTCTTCTCTTAGATTATCTCTACCAAACACGTTTAGCTAATCAAATATAACGTTTTTTTTTGGCCTTGCGCATTTTTGGCCCACCGCGCAGGTTTTTTCCCCTTTGCCTTAGACGCTGTTTTTTTTTTAAATTATTCAGGACTTTTCGCCCAGCTAAATACACCGCACAACCAGGTCTCGCCGAGGCGCCGGAGCCAGGGAGACTGGCAACAGTCTCCCGTTGTTGCAATGACGGCACCGCCACGGCTCCATCAACACTGACACTGTACAGGTGTATTGTAATAAAAATATGTATGCATGTGTGTCTCGTGTTTGACTTATTTTTTACCTTGAACGAAATACTTAACGTAATGCTAGATATTATATTTGACCTTGAACGAAATACTTAACGTAATGTTAGATATTATATTTACTTTGAACAAATAATTTTTCCGGGTACATATAAACCGGTTAAAGTAATTAATTAACGTAAAATAGCTACCCTTCTCCCTAGCTTGCCCGGGTCCACATAAACCGGATAACGTAACTCTTTGCCTGGCAAATTGCCAGAAGTAATTCCCCAAACCCGGGAATATAGGCCGGTCCGGGAAGAAAAAAAGGTCCAGAAAAAAAAGGTCCAGAAAAAAAATTGTAATCGCGAAGAAGTGAGGAACAACCGAGAATAGTCGAGTAGCAATATGTTGTGTAGACGAATGAAAAAATGTAATCGCGAAGCAGTGAGGATCAACCCAGAATAGTCGGGTATGCAATGTTGTGGAGACGACGAATTGTGGAGACGACGAATTAAACATTATAATCGCAAAGCAGTGAGGATCAACCGAGAATAGTTGAGTATGCTATGTTTTAGAGATGAATGCAAAATGTAATCGCGAAGCAGTGAGGATCAACCGAGCATAGTAGAGTATGCAATGTTTTGTAGACGACGAATAAAAATGTAATCGCGAAGCAGTGAGGATCAACCAAGAATAGTCGAGTATGCAATATGTTTTGGAGACGACGAATGCAAAATTGTTATCGCGAAGAAGTGAGGATCAACCAAGGCTAGTCGAGTAAGCAATGTTTTAGAGACGAATGCAAAATTGTAATCGCGAAGCAGTGAGGATCAACCGATAATAGTAGAGTATGCAATGTTTTGTAGACGACGAATACAAAATGTAATCGCGAAGCAGTGAGGATCAACCAAGAATAGTCGAGTATGCAATATGTTTTGGAGACGACGAATGCAAAATTGTTATCGCGAAGAAGTGAGGATCAACCAAGAAGTGGAAACACCAAAGATGACAGAAGCGAATTTGGGAGCGACGGTATCACAGAAGTGTCGCAAAGACCAACTTCAGCTGAACACTTCAGTTCCCAACGCGTGCGCACCTCCAATGCTGTGGACCCAGGGCGATACAAGACGGGTGGATCGGACTAAGTACCTCATCGCGAAAGGTCCCTCTGGAATTCGCGATAATTTTCATTTGTTAACGTAACTCTCCTCCCAAACCTCCACTCCCCTCCACGCCGCTCTTACTAGAGCCGAGTAGTTGTAGCCACCGCCCCCTGATCACAGATCCCGGCACTGCGCAGCTCTTTTTAGAGCCGCGCAGCTCCCATCCCTCCACCCCCCCCCCCTAGCCCAAACCCTCCTCTCACCTGATTTGCGCCTTGCCTCACTGTTTTTCTTGCTACTTTTAATCTTTCCTATACTCTCTCCACCGGTGGCAACCTAACGGTGACACTGCCCTGCTTGGCCCGCACGGGGTGGCGGGAGCACTTAACAAGCCGGCCTGCAGCTCCTTTTCACCATCTCTCTCCTACCCTACCCTCTAACTGTTTATTACTACTCTACGGGATATAATATCACTGCCTTCAGCCAGCCTCACACCCACTCGCCTTCAGCTTCACTCTGGCCTTAAGCAAACTACACACCCGCACGTAACGGCCACAACATTTTTTAGTTGATAGTCGGTTCACTCTAAACCTGATCCCGAACCCAGGATGGCCAACGCCTCCGTTCGCCCACGAGAACCCCGCACCCACCCGCCCGACCGCGAGTCGTCCACGCCGGCGGACATACCGGAGGGCAGCAGCTTCGTGCTGCTCAAACTCCAGAACGAACAGCCATTCGGGGGCCCCAGCCCCTTCCGTATCAGGCGGGGTCTGTCCCACCTGATCGGGGACGTGGAGTTCGCCCACCCAATACGGTCGGGCGCACTCCTTGTCAACGTGAAATATCTAATGCAGGCAGGTTTACAACGCCCGCACGATCCGTTCTGGAGCGCTGCTGATCGAGACCCGATCTGGACAGCAGACGGACGCCCTCATGGCCCTAAGTTCTTCATGGACAGGCCCTGGGAGGTAGTGGCTCCAGACCGCATGAATTCCTGCCAAGGATTCATTTAAAGCCCCGAAGTCAGCACGCTGACAGAGACCCTGCTCCTCCACGAGCTTGCGGCTTGCGTCTCAGGGGGTAACCGAGGTGGTGAGGATGAGGTCCACGCGACCAGGTCCGAACCCCATGGTGCGGCTCCGCTTTAGAGGCCTCGTGCTTCCGGAGCGAAAATACTGCGGCTATCTAACGGTCGTAGTAAAGGAGTGGACCCCGGGTCCCCAGCAGTGCCGTGGCTGCTGGAGGTTCGGGCACCACCAGCGCTCCTGCCACGCCCGCCATCCCACCTGTGGGAAGTGCGCAGAGTCGCACGACACGGACGACTGTGTCGGTGGCGACACCGCAGCTCGGCGGTGATCTGCGGCGGGCCCCACCCAACGTGGTACCGGGACTGCCCTGCCCGAGCGGCCTGGGTCGAGTAGACCCGAGCCCGCCGGGCGGGCCCCGCCGCCCCCCTCCCCTCCCAGCTTCTGGCCGCCACTCCCCCCCCACCCGCGCCCCACGTGGGTCCCCCCCCTGGTGCCGCTGGCAGCCCAGCATGACGGCACGGACGGAGCGGCTCACGCCAGCACCGACGGCAGACCCGAGCGGGTCCTGCCCCCCACCAGCCGAGTCCCAACCGGACTCCGGCCGTGCCCCGGCGGCACCGACGCCCACCCCCGCCGAATATCAGGCGGAGTACCAGTCAGCGGTCGAGTCCTCGGGGGAGGACTCCGTAGACTCTTCCGCGGAGGAGACCGACGCGTCCCTCATCCGAGCTTTTGGCAGCCGGGTCCCCAGCTCCCATCCCCGCCCCGCTCTCCCGCGCCTCCCCCCGGTCTCAGTCTCCCTCCCGCCCTGTCCTGCTCCCTGAACGGTCGAGCCGCTCCCGCCGCCGGCGTACCCGAGCGACCGCGAGGCGTGGTCTGGACAGTCACTCCCGATGATCAACAACTAGTCAGAATTCGTCCTCCAATGGAATGTTAGATCTTTAATATACCATTGGGGGCAATTCAAACATTATATCTTAAATAATAACCCGTTAGCAGCCGCCATTCAGAAAGAAGTAATTATTTGCACAGACTCGTCAGCCTCGATATCTCCCATTTCATCAATTAGACATTAGAAACCCGATAGTATTCAAAATCAGACAGCTGATCAAGTATTTAAGCAACAAAAACAACAGCATAAAATTCATATGGATCCCGGGACACGCCGGTATTCCGGGGAACGAAGAAGCCTAGCAAAATTAAGTCTGGAGTTGCCATCAGAAAATCATTTGCCAAGCCCAGTATCAGATGTTTTAAATCATATAAATTCACAACTTAGCATATTACGCCAGCATGAGTGGGACGCTGCTCCGCATTTCCACCTACATCCGATCAAACCCGAAAGTCCAACATTTTATTTCCAGTCATCAGAATTGTCGAGAAAAAAAATACTAGCACGCCTCCGCCTAGGTCATACAAAAATTACTCATTATTATATTATGGAAAACCTTCCGCCGCCAAATTGCCAACACTGCCCAGGTTATCCTCGGTACACTATCATTTACTGATTACTTGCCCAGTGCCCAACGCCAGAAAATAATAGAATACACGCAACGAAATCGAATTACTTTAAACTTAGACGCTGTTGGGTGATAGTTACCCAGAACTGATTGATCTCCTATTTGATTTCCTTTACCAAACACGATTATTTAATCAAATATAACTTCTTTTTTTTTGCCTTGCGCAATTTTGGCTTTCTGCGAAGGTTTTCCCCATTGCTGTTTTTTTTTTAATAGACGCCCTACTCCCTAGCTTGCTCCGGGTTCACATAAACCGGTTAACGTAAATCTTTTTCCTGACAAATTGCCAGAAGTAATTTTCCCCCACCCGGGAAATGGCTATAGGCCGGTCCGGGGTAAAAAATAAAAATGCAGGCTTTGCAACTGCTCGATCAGGTCACCTTCTTGGACCACCTCATCACCGCAACAGCAGCGGACCGTGTGAACACTGTTCAGGCGGTCCGGTACGCCCCGGCCTCTAAATGCTCGCAGCTGAAGAGCTTCTCTACGAGCTGAGGCCGCAGTGTCACCGAAGTGACGCGGTTCAGACCCCAGGCCAACGGTAAGCAGAGTCCCCTGATTAAACTTCGATTCAGGAGACTGATCTGCTCCCCATCCATAGACGCAGGGTACGAAGTGCTGCCCATCAAACGCTGGATCCCGAACCCCAGGCAGTTTCGCCCGCTTCGGGCACACCGAGCATACTTGCCACGCAAAAGAGCCCCGGTGCCTCAACTGCGCCGGAGTGCACCGCAGGCGAAGAGCACTGCCGCTGCACCAACTGCGGAGCCGGCCACGGAGCATGGAGCCGAGACTGCCCAGTCTGGCAGCAGCAGCTCAAATCAATCGAGGAGCGCAAGCGGGCGACTCAGGTTACCGCTCAGCCAAGTGCAGCACAGCCGCCCCGGGCTAGGTGGCCAGTGGTCACCTACGCCCAGGTGCTGCAAACAGGGTCACCCTCCCCCACTCGAGGAGCGCATCACGGTCCCCAGAAGGGACGGCCCCTCAATGACCCTACCAGCCTGGCCGCCACCCGGGAGTCGAGAGACCCACCTCCGACACCACCCTCCCAGCCCGAGGCAGAGCGCCCCGTTCAGGAGCCATCCCCCGCCCCCTCCGCCGGAACCTCTGTGCTGGCAACAGATGAAGGCTTCCACCGATGATGACGAGACCATGATGCGGGCTGTTGCCCGCAGTCTCCCAGTCCCCCGCCCAAGCACCCGTGACCTTGGCGGAGTCCACCGCTGGACAGACTCCAGGTGCAGTTCCGCCACCGCTGCGCGCGCAGACATCCACCGAGACCGGTCCGCCCTCCAACGCGCCCAAGCCACCGTCCTATAGCAATGATCACGTGTCGGATGGAAGCTCCGCCGCAGCCGCGTGTCTGAACTCCCTGAGTGAGGACCGTGTCTACTTAAAACTTTTTTAAACGTATTTCGCCCTCCCATCTCCCTCCCCCTCCCCGCCACCCTACTCTGTTCTTCTCAGAACAGTGTAGCGGTCCCCCCTTAGCCTCACCTCCCCACGTCCCTTGTCTGTGCCTTCTTGCCTCCCTTTTTTTCATCCTGCCTTCTCTCTTTCCTACTTAAATCCGCCGGTGGAAACCTAACGGTGCCCATCCGACCTGCTTGGCCCGACCGGTCCGTGGACGACCTGGAGGGGTGGCAGGTTGGCCCAACGAAGCCGGTTGGATCTCGTTTTTCACCAACTCTCTCCTTCTCTCTCCTAATCTAATCTATCTCTTTCTTATTCTACTCCGGGTTATCCTCACACAGCCTTCAGCAACACTTAACGGCCTTCAGCTCGTCTCACTTCTCACCTCACACCCGCACTCACACAGCCTTCAGCCACCACTTGCAAACAGTTTCAGCAACACTTAACGGCCTTCAGCTCATCACCAGACACGCACACTCCATACCTCGCGACCGCTCTCCTGATGTCGGTCGAGGTGTTGCTGCGCTGCCGTCGCCGGGACGGGCAGCCTATGACGGCTTTCCTGCCTTGGGCAGGAGGACGCCGCGTTGGCAGTCACCGGCCAGCGCCTGAATGCCCGCTTCGTGCGTGGCGGGGATCTCCTGATCTCTGCCACCGCAGAGGAGGCGGAAGGGCTCCAGACCATCACTGTGATAGCTGGAGCCGAGGTGGAAGTGGCCAAGCCCTTCCACCTCAACCGCTCCCAGGGCTCCATCTATGCCCCGGAGCTGGCAGGGCATGCCAAGGAGGACCTCCTCCAAGGTCTCGCCACCGAAGGGGTGGTAGACCTCTTCCGGCCGAAGGACTCGCCCATCCTCACTTTCGCGTCGAAGGTCGTACCGGAGTACGTGTACGTCGCGTTCTGCGGTACCGAACCAGGGTCGTGGTGCCCAAGCCGCGGCGCTGCACGAGGTGTCAGCGTTACGGGCACGTCCAGAAGGGCTGCCACGCGCGAGAGGAGCGCTGCGCCAAGTGCGCCAAGGAGGGCCACAGCGCGACTCGCTGCGAGGCCGACAGCCCGACCTGCGCCGTCTGCGAGGGGCAGCACCCGGCCTACAGCCGGGACTGCCCCAAGTGGGTCTTAGAGTGCAGGGTGGCATCTCTGATCCACGAGAAGGGCTGGGCGCCGGTGGCCGCCAGAGAGCAGGCCCTCTCTGAGGTGGAGGACCGCCCCCTCCCCAGACAGGAGGTGCGCACCACGCCACGCCTCAGGATTGACCCGCCTCCCAACCCTTGGAGCGCCAAGGGGTTCCCCGGGCTCCCCAAACCGCGCCCGGGATCTCCGGTGGTGATCCACTGCGAGTCACCACTGGCGGTCGACTCCCACGCACAGCGTGCAGCGGCCGCCCCACAGGACGGGGCCCGCCGCGACAGGTCCCGCGGCGGCACCACGAGCTCGGGCACGGGCTCGGCGCGTCCCCCCTCCCAGGTGAACGGGGCGTCACCGAACCCCCCCCCCCCCCCAGGTGGTCACCGGTGCGCGGCCGCGTCACCGCTCTCCGCCAACCGGCGGACAGCAGGAGCAGGGTGCTGCCCCCTACAACGTAGACGGCATGCGCTCCCGCCACCACTCTCCCCAACCGGTACACTGTACCAAGGCTCCGCAGGGAACAGACTCCCAGCAGCCCCAGAGAGACACCCCTGCCGCCCCACCGCCTCCCACGGGAGACGCGAGCCCTGGCTCAGCTTCCTCCCAGTCCGTCACGGGAGAGACGAGTCTCGCCTCACTCTCTCCCACGAGAGAAGCGAGCTACGAAAGCGACGGCGGCAGCTCCTCCGCTGGCACCGCCCAGTCCACGCTTCCCCCACCAAGACAGGCACACCGCCCCCCTAACAGTAAGGGGAGACGCCATACACGCACCAAGGGCCAAAAACCAAACAACACACAGCATAACACACCATACACGCTCCGCACACATCCAAAGTAATAACACAACTCACAAAAACAAGAAATACTCCTCATAACACTGACACTCACACCACAATCCTCCAATGGAACACGAGGGGAATTCCACAGCACTGGCACGAGTTAAGAACCGCACTAAACGAAGCCAACACATCCATCATTTGCATCCAAGAAAGCCATTTAAAACCATCGGATCCCTATAATTTCAACATAAATTCATATAGCTTATACCGAAAAGACTCCTCCCACCAAACACGCAACAGACGCGGAGGCGTGTGCACATACATCAAAAACAACATACCACACACACATACCATACAACACACAACATGACATCCTCATCACAGAAATTACTACTACTTCAACTCCAATCACCATAATCAACTTTTACTTCCCACCCAATAAGCATTGCAGAGAATACATCACATTAGAAACGATTATTCAGAACACAAACACTCCAGTTTTAATATGCGGAGATATTAATGCTCACCACCCTCTGTGGGACACTAGCAGAAGATCCTCAGATTACCGCGGTAAATTATTCCACAATTTATTAAACAACACACAGCTTGTAATCCTCAACAACGGCTCGCATACTCTCCCAGCCCAACAGATCACACAAAACAACACAACACCAGACATCACAGCCACAACTCCCGATCTAGCCGCAAGCTCGACGTGGGAAACCACAGATGATCCCTATTTTAGTGACCACCTCCCCATCCATATTAATTAAAATAGGGAAAAATTCATCCCCACTTGGTTCTTTCCCCCGCTGGAATTTAAAAAGGGCCAATTGGACAGAATATACTAATACACTAGAACAAACAATAAATAACAACACGACAATCACTCAACTAACCCAATCAATACTAGATACCGCAAAACAAAACATTCCGCATACAAAAACTCATCACCCAAATCCAAAAGCTGCTGCCTGGTGGAATTACGATTGTAAGCGAGCAATCACTTTTAGAAATACCGCCAGACACCGTTACGAAAAACATAGAACAAATTAAAAATGGCAGCGAAGGGCGCCTCTGGCGCCCTTCGACCACAGGGCCGATATCGCCGTAAGGCGGCAGGCCAAGCAGAAAAATACTCAGCACTCAAGCTCCGCCGCAGGTCGCGTGTCTGATCTCTCTGAGTGAGGACCGTGCCTGCTTAAACGTTTTTAACGTATTTCACCCTCCCGCCCCCCGCCACCCTATACCCTGTTCTTATCAGAACAGTGTAGCGGTCCCCCTCCTTAGCCTCACCTCCCCGTTTGTTGCCCCCGGGCAAGTTAGCGTCCCTTGTCTGTGCCTTCTTGCCTCCCTATTTTAAATCCTGCCTTCTCTCTTTCCTCCTAAAATCCGCCGGTGGATACCTAACGGTGCCCATCCGACCTGCTTGGCCCGAACGGTCCGTGGACGACCTGGAGGGGTGGCAGGTTGGCCCAACTAAGCCGGTTGGATCTCGTTTTTCACCAACTCTCTCCTTCTCTCTCCTAATCTAATCTTTTAGTAGGACTGAAAGATGATAGAAAAAAACGTTATCAACAAGATTATCGAGAAGAAAAAGAAAGAAGAAAAAAAACAAATACAAATAATACTACAGAAGAAAACAAGCTACACATAAACAAACTACCTAACACACTCCACACATAACGAACAAAACATGAAGAAACAGAATAACATACATATAATATCAACAAGAAAAACGAATACCTGCAGAAGAAACAAGATCAAACAGAACTACATACTTACAATATTAACAAGAAGAGAAGCAAACATAAGAAGTCAATTCGAAGTAGAAAAGCACATCATAAACAAACCTAATGTAAATCACCACCCTGCCCATGCATGTCACCATTGTAGAAGTGTATGTTCATCACTGTTCACCATATTGTAAGAGACCAAAAAAAACAGATGAAAAAAAAGAGAAAAAGGAAGAGAGAAAAAAATCATCTAACGGTCCAAACTCACCTCACTAAATAATATGTAAACTACTGTCCACCATTATGCCATTATTGTATCCGTACCACCACTGTCCTACCAACTCACCAACCGTCAACCAGATCACCACCAGCAAAAACAAACAAAAAAACAATCATGAAGAAAAATGGCAGCGAAGGGCCCTCTGGCGCCCTTCGAACACAGGGCCGATATCGCCGTAAGGCGGCAGGCCAAGCAAGGCAATTACTAAGCACTAAGCACTAAGCTCCGCCGACATTCTCGACCCGACCACGCTCCGCTTTGCGTCGCAGCTAGGTCGGCTCGAGGTATCTTCATCTACTCCTTCAGAGCCAACATGTCTCCACTCCGCTTCTTCTCCTTCTTCAGTATCAACCGTCTGCCGTAGTCTCCGTCTCCTCCAAGTTCCAAGTTTTATCTCAAGTTTCAAGTCTTCAAGTGTCGCCGCATCTCCCCTCCCCCTGATCGCAGATGTGTGTGTGTGTGTGTGTGTTTGATGTTGTTTATTAAAGTAGTATTTCCCTATGTTAGTTTTTGAATCCGTGGTTAGGTTTCCTTTATTTCCAGCTACAATAGTCCCAATATGGGCTAAAGGATAGAGCTACGGGAGCTTCTCTCCTTATGCCGCTCCCGCTATCGTAGACTGACGAGACTGTGCTAGGTCCCCTTGTGCTTGTGTTTTTGCACTTCTTAGTGCACCCCTCCCCCCCCCCCCCCCCCCACCACCCAGAGATGACCTCCCGTCAGATCATTCTCATCTGCCGCAGAGAGGACGGAAAGCCCATGAAGGCTTTCCTCCCTGGGCGGTAGAGGATGCAATCCGGCCGGTAACCGGATTGCCTCTGAAGGCGCGCCTCACACGCCAAGTAGACACTTTGGAGATCCAGGCCGCAACCACGGGCGAGGCCTCGCTCATGAAGAGCGTCACTAGCATTGCAAACACCAACGTCACCATCACAGAAGAGACCAACAACAAACGCAGCCAGGGCTGCATCTGGGCCCCACAGCCGACACGGACGAGCTGATGGAGGGCTTCCGTGCCCTAGGGGTCACGGCGGTGCACCCCCCCCCCCCCCACCCACCCGGCCCCAGGGCGCTGCTGATCCTAACTTTCAGCGCGCCTCTACCACCCACGCGCGTCTCGGCCGGGTACCTCTCATACGGGGTCCGACCAGTGGTGCCCCAGCCTCGACGGTGTACCAACTGCCACCGCTACGGCCACCTGGCGGCAAAGTGCCGATCCAGGATGTTCTGCGGCAGGTGTAGCGGTGCCGGGCACACCAGCACCACCTGCAAGGCAGAGTGGGAGGAGTGCCCGGGCTGTGGCGGAGAACACGCCGTTTCTAGCCGGCACTGCCCCACGTGGGCCCTAGAAATCAGGGTTAACACCCTGATCTTCACGGAGGGCTGGGAGCCCGCTCAGGCCCGCTGTCAGGCGGAAGCCGAGCACGGGACCAGCAGGCGGCAACAGCCCACCCAGCGCTGCCGGCTCGCTGAGGACCCCTTATCCCCAAGGGACCGGGCACAGTTCCCAGACCTTTCCGAGGGACTGAGTCCAACTCGCACACCCCCTCTACGGAGTCGGGGAACACGGCCAACGGTTCCCCCGTCACTCCCACCACAGTCGTCAGGCGGATCCCGCTCGAAAAAACTCCCCCCGCCCTTCCCCTCTACGGAGTCTGGGAACGCGGACGGCTCCCCCGTCACCCGCAACACCACCAAGAGGGGTCAGCCGACTCAGTCCAGAGCGGGGGTCCAAAGTCCATATGGCAGCACGGCGTACATTTTCCTACTAGGCCATAGGGTTCCATGTTAAAAAGCCATTTCACGGGCCCACGTTTTTTTTACCTGCAACCGATACGACAATAAAAAGTAGCTAGAAATGAAGCGTGAACATCTTTCTTTCGATTTCCGGCTTCAAAAGTGTACGCCGTGAGGTTCGTTTTCGAGCTATATTAAGCATCTCGTGAACCCATGCAGATCGAGCGATGGCCAAGCGCGGGTTCGAATCCCGCTGCAGACAATTTTTCAATTCGACGGAATGAGGAAACGACGTGACGACGTGAAACGACGTCACTGACTGTGGCCTTTTTGAAATATTATATTATTGCTAATGATCTCATGATATCAACTAAATAATTAATGTATTATATATTCATTAATGCATTTATTATTTAGTTATTATGTGAGAAGACCATTAGTAATGCAATAATATTCAATATAGGTATCGTACATGATTAGGAATATAATATTTTAGGCAACATACTGTGGCAAAATATCCGATCTAGACATCACTATTCTTGATTTGCACTATATATTATATATATATATATATATATATATATATATATATATATATATATATATATATATATATATATATATATATATATATAGTCAATATATACATATATGTATGAAATTCAAGCATGCTTATGACTAGATCAGGATATAAATACTACAACAGAGCACATACAAATGTGATATTTAAAATCACTAGCGGATCCAGGGAAAGGGGGCATAGCGGCCATGCCCCCCCCCCCCCCCACAAAAAACACCTGAAATCAAAATTAGCCAAAATAACCACCGTTCTGGATACGCCAATATTTGAAATCCTTTATATTGAGATCAATCACATATTTTATATCCCCCAGGCCTGAAGCCACCGTTCTGGATCTGCCAATGTTTAAAATCACGTGCAATGCCTTCATAATGAGATCAATCACATATATTTTATATATATATAACACATGTTTCACACCAAAGAAAATACACAACAGAATGTGAAAACAAACTGCATGACATCAACGCTTGTGCCGGGGAAGCCCCAGATAGCCGACTAAAGGAGCCCTCTTCTGCTACTGCTGAGCCGACTACTGCTCATCTTAAGATACATACCAAGTTTAATCTCTTGTCAAGCACCCCAGGGACTGGACCAACGCCACGCTTAGCAACAATATAAATGCAGAAGGCCTCACATGCGCCAGTCACAGTACAACGGCGGACTTGCGGCGGACAGACGCGATCGGACTTGCACTATTCAACACACAGCAGTCGCCGCCGAGCTGTTCAGGCTCCGCCGCTTCAGCGCAACAGCCGGATGCAGAAGAATACATGAACCAATAATGTGTATGTACAAAGTTCTGGAAATAACCAATGAGTACATACAAAATTATCTCAACACAGTGTCGCCAAATTCAGCCAGTTAGGTGTCAAGGATGTATATTACGAGCGAGGCCGAAGGCCGAGCGCGAAGTCTTACCAAACTTGCGGGGAAAACAATATTGAGCGGCCCGATATGAAATATGAAGAGCAAAATTCTTTGGACCCAAAAAGTCCAGAAAATGACACAAATTCCAAGGCTGTTAACACAATGACTGCTCACAGAGCTGACAAAAATTGCATAATTAAATTATCCACTAAGCAGAAACTGGAACATAAAGCGAGACGAGGACCAATAAATACCCTGCCGTCGGTGACGAAGAATGCCACTGCACAGGAGTGAATGCAAAGCCTGTACAAATCTGTATTATTCTTGATTGAAACACGAACGCCATACTTGCCGCGAATGTCGTGCATTCAGATTTGGTATATTATTCCAAATCTGGTAGTGACCTTCATTCATTTGACCTTCATTGACCTTCATTTGTATGTTTTCTAGTTTTTATAGTATATTTTTTTAGTATATACTATATTAAAAAACTTTGGAGTACCCAGTGTACAAACAAAAACACAAGCAGCACCACCAACACACTTAACACACGACAATGACAAACACCACATTATCCAATGGAACACCAACGGTCTTATTTGTCACTGACATGAATTTAAACCATTTGAACATCTAAATTCTTCCATTTTTTTGGCATCCTCTCAAACCTTCTGAGCCATACAAGCTAGATATTTTCTCCTACACCTTATCAACTAGAATCTTCTACTTTTCAGTGTATGCCTGATTGTGTGTCGAATGTCTGTGTCCCCTGTTTCGGCCTCCCTCTCGCTATTAGCACCGGACGATCATGAGCCGGTTTAACGTAAAACCTTTGCCTTTGCTCTTGCCTCTGCCTTACTCATTCTGCGCCGGACAATATTAGCCGGCATAACGTAACATTAAAACATTTAACCTGGCTAAAATCGCCAGTTAACTTGCCCCCCGGCAATAGCCTTGCGGCTGGCTGGCAAGAAAATTAAAAAAACGCAACGCAATTTCCAACACTACGCAACGCACCAGCACGGCGTTTTTTAGTCGGTTGACCGGAGCTCACCCGGAAAACTCACAACCATGACCACCACCGACCCACGTACTGTCCCGGCGCAGTTGCCACAATGCAGACCAGGTCCCACAGTCTCTTTCGAAGCCGAGACACCGTCTCCGGCTGAGTCTGCCGCGGCTCCTCCCGCCACGCCAAGGGCCGATGTTAGCCCGCGGGACCACCGCCGCGGGGGGACAGACGAGCCCGCGGCCTACCTCCCCAACAGCACGGTCCCCCCAGAGAGGACCAGCTTCCTTCTCATAAACGGGATGGATGGTCAGAATTTCTCGCGAACCAACCCGTTCGCGCTGTGCCGCCATTTAGTGGCAAAGTGCGGTGACGTCCTCACGGCAAAGGCCCTGAGGTCTGGCGCCCTCCTGGTAGAGGCCCGATCCAGCGACCAGGCCTCAACCCTGCTCACCATGGCGAGTTTCATGGACTTCCCCGTCCAGATTTGCCTGGCCGACCGCCTGCACGCGGTGCAGGGGAGTATCCGCAGCGAACAGCTGCTGGCACTATCGAACGCTGAGCTCCTGGACGAGCTGAAGGAGCAGGGAGTCTGTCAGGTCCAGCGCCTGGCAAGCCGTAACCTGGCAGAGATGGGCCCCAACCCGACGATCCGGATTAGTTTCCGTGGATCAGTCCTGCCGCAGGCTATCGTCTGCGGCTACTCGGTCATCGAGGTGAACCCGTGGGTCCCGGCTCTCCCGCAGTGTCGCAACTGCTGGGACATCGGCTCCCATGAAACCCGGGGGTGCAGGCGACGGTTCCCCACCTGTGGCCGCTGCTCCATGGAGCACCCCACAGAGGGTTGCACCGCAGACCCCCTGTGCACCAACTGCGTCGGCGCCCACTGCGCCTGGAACGTGCTCTGCCCGCTGAAGCGGGAAGCCAAACAGGAGCACCAACACAGACAGAGGCACGCTCGGGAGACGCACCGGATGCAACGCATCGCTCCAGGCAGGGCAACGTGGCCGTCCCTCCCGACCGCCAGAAGAGAGTCTCCTCCTCCACGTCCCCTCATGGACCCCTGGGCGCCTCCCTCCGCCCAAACACCTTCCCCCCAGCCCCCCCGTCCCGCCAGCGTGCTGGCAGAGTCCCCCGGCCCTCCAGTGACCCTCGCTACCCCTGCGGTAGCCCGGAAGCGCCCCATCGCGGCGGCACGCTCCCCGCTCCTCGGCAGCTGGAGAACCCCGGATGCTCCGCTCCGTCCAGACCCCTCCCCACCAGCGAGCTGGCTGAGTCCCCCGGCCCAACAGTGGTCCTCGCTACCCCTGTGGTAGACCAGGAGCGCCCCAGCGCGGCGGCTCGCTCACCCTCCACCCCTACCCTCTCCGTCAGCGAGCTGGACGAGCCCTCCGGCTGCCCCGCGGCCCTTGCTACCCCCACGGTAGCCCGGGAGCCACCCACCACCACGGAGACCAACACACTTCTACATCTAAACACTTAGCTCGCCTTCAGCACTTTATTAAAACTTCACCTTACATCAATCAAACTTAAACATCTAACTTGAACTTAACCCCTCTTTAAGATGGCCGCCCGCCCGCCTCTCGGGCCTCCCCCTCATCTAACTCCGACCTTTCCCAGGGATACCCGCCCCGGCTTCCCCAGGATAACACCCCTCCGGAAGGCCCGGCCTTCTTACTGATAAGGACTGACGGGCAGTCGATGTCTGATGCGAACCTGTTCGCAATCAGACGCTTCTTTCTGCAGCTCTGCGGCGACGTCGCTGACGTCACCAAACTCCAATCGGGGCCATGCTCTTACGGACCCTGTCTGTGCAGCAGAACGTGGCGATTTCACAACTCTGCGTTCATTGGCAAACCATGGTCAGTAAATGTTGCTGATCGCATGAACTCGGTCGAGGGACTCATCTATTGCCAGGTGCTCCGATTAGTCGCTCCTGATGGAGCTGGCCCCGCAAGGGGTTAGAGGTCCAGCGCCTTAGGAGAAAAGATCCCATGATCCCGAACCCCCTCGTCCGGCTTAGATTCAGAGGCCAGGACCTCCCAGACGGCGTGTACTGCGGACTGCGGATACCTGAAGGTCGCAGTCCGGAAGTGGGTCCCTGGTCCACGCCAGTGCAACAAGTGCTGGCGCTCCGCACACTCAAGGCCCAACTGCCGTGAACGCAACCTCATTTGCGGCGGCTGCGCTGGGTCGCACCGGACTGAGGACTGCACAGCAGAAAACCGACGCTGCCGCACCTGTGACGGCCCCTTGCCAGCGTGGGAGCGCAAGTGCCCGGTCTGGAGAGCCGCCAAGGAGGACGCCCGAACCCGACAGACGGAGGCCCCTTCCTCCCCGCCCAAGCCCCCAACCAGTGGCCGCCCCTGCCGAGCCACACCCCACGAGGACACAGTCCAACTGTGGAGGCGCGTCCGTCACCTCCCTCCTCCCCCCCCCCCCCCCCCGCTGACCCTCCACAGCCAAACCAGCCCGAGACAGCAGGACCGTTAGACCTGACGGAACCTCTCCCCCACTACACCGACTCAGACGACAGTGAGTCTGTCATCTGAACCTGCTCTCCTAGCTGACCCCTCTCAGCTGGAGCAGTCGGAGCCTCCCTCTCCCGACACAGACTCCACCTCGGACGTGTCCCTGATCCGCGCCGTGAACTGGCGCGTCAGCCAGTGCCCCTCCCTCTCTACCCAAGCCCTCCGTACCTACTCCCCTGCTCAGTGTCTCCCGGCCCTCCCGCTCTCCCTCCCTCTTAATCCAGCCATGATCTCCCGGTACCTGATCACTCACTCTCCCTCAGAAGGGAGGCTCACCCGAGCAGCAGTCAAGCGCGGTCTGGATGGTTTACTTAAATGAATCCAAACCAATGTGAATTCTTACTCCAATGGAACACTCGATCACTAATATCCCATTGGGGAGAATTTAAAAACTATATGTTACATAACAAACCGTTGATAGCTGCCGTCCAAGAAACGCATTTTATCGATACCGATTCTCATAACTATAACTTTAACATTAGACTATTGCCTATATACCCATAACATAAATGAACAGCCGCGCCCGGGCGGTTCGGCCTTATATCTGTCAAATAAACTTCTACATCATCAAATAAATATCCGCATCACACTTAATGTGGTCGGTATTAAAGTAAAAATAGCACACCTCGATCTAACTATACTATCCATCTTCCTCTCTCCAACTCACAATATACCCCCGACCTTATCTCTGAACTATTCTCCCAAATCCCCTCCCCGTGTTTACTATTAGGAGACTATAATGCCCACAACAGAGCGTGGGGCTGTAATAACAACACATGAGGCACACAACTCTTAAACCTAATGGATGAACATGATTTAAAGGGAATAGTTCACCTTTAACATGGAGTTTTGGACTGAGATAGCAGATTTGTAGAGCAGATCTATAAATGGGTTGTGGTGAAAGAATTACCTCCCTACGTTATGTAATTTCGACACAGGACTAGTGGGCCCGGTTTCAATTCCGCTGTTCCGGGCCACGATCAGTTCCTTTCGCTCGCCAATCGCCGCCGCCGGAGGCAGGTACACTCTGGCACGTAGTCTCTAGTCACGACGCCTCGTTAATATCCGCTCAGCCGCCCGGGCGGCCTCTTGTCAGACTATACTTGGCGTCAGGCGGAGCGAGGGAGCCGTAACGCCTGCTGCTATCGTACGATTTCTCGTGAAATAGAAAGATAAACTTACTTCTTTCTCCACATATATCCATCAGTTTTCCAAACCAAAGTCATATTCGTAGTTTTGAGCTCAAGATGCACCGTATGGTTGAACTTCGAGATAACTTTCAAGTGACCTATTCCCTTTAATACACATAAATCATCTTATTCCCAGTCACACACAAATCCACAATGGCGAGGTCACTCACTGCGTCATTGACCTCGCCATCACAAACCCACACATCGCGACCTTATTCACGCAATACGTAGCAGATGACACCTTGTTTAGTGACCACTATCCCATTCATTATCTACTAATAATGACGTCATTCGCCCAAATCGAAATAACAGCACATCAGCTTCAGGAAGAGACGCGGGCGATAACCGGGCACTGCGTGGAGTACCGAACTTTATCAGGTCGTCAATCAGCGGCGGTCTATAGCTCAATAATGACGTCATTCGCCCAAATCGAAATGAACGAAATACTTAACGTAAGATAGACATTATATTTACTTCGAACAACTCACTTAACGTAAAATAGAACCCTATTCCCTTGCTTCTTGCTTGCTCCGGGTTCACATAAACCGGTTAACGTATTTGTTTTTGCCTGTCAAATTGCCAGAAGTAATCCCCCCCCCCCCCACAGAACATGGCTTTAGGTCGCTCCGGGGAAGACAAAAACCGATGCTGAACCATTTACGTCTGTCCTGGACCTGTGCAGTACTACCCTGATATAGAAAAAACCCTCAAGCCGATTCGTGCCCCGGTATGGACTGATGAGACGAGAATAATGGAGAATAGGTTGAATATGCGATGTTTTGGAGACGACGAATGAAAAATTGTAATCGCGAAGAAGTGAGGAACAACCGAGAATAGTAGAGTATGCAATGTTTTAGAGACGAACGAAAAATTGTAATCGCGAAGAAGTGGGGATTAACCCATAATAGTTGAGTATGCAATGTTTTGGAGACGAATGCAAAATTGTAATCACGAAGCAGTGAGGACATAAACCGGTTAACGTATTTTTTTTTGCCTGGCAAATTGCCAGAAGTAATCCCCCCCCCCCCCCCCCCCACACACACACACACACAGAACATGGCTTTAGGCCGCTCCGGGAGACAAAAAACGATGCTGAATAATTTACGTCTGTCCGGCACCTGTGCAGTTCTACCGATATAGGAAGAACCCTCAAGACGATTCGTGCCCCGGTATGGACTGATGAGACGAATAATAATGGAGAATAGGTTGAATATGCGATGTTTTAGAGACGACGAATGAAAAATTGTAATCGCGAAGAAGTGAGGATCAAAGAATAATGGAGAATAGGTTGAATCTGCGATGTTTTGGAGACTACGAATACAAATTGTAATCGCGAAGAAGTGAGGAACAACCGAGAATAGTCGAGTATGCAATGTTTTAGAGACGAATGCAAAATTGTAATCGCGAAGAAGTGAGAATCAACCCATAATAGTTGAGTATGCAATGTTTTGGAGACGAATTAAAAATTGTAATCACGAAGCAGTGAGGATCAACCGAGAATAGTCGAGTATATGCAATATGTTTTGGAAACGACAAATGCAAACTTGTTATCGCGAAGAAGGGAGGATCAACCGAGAAGTGGAAAAACCTGGCAAATTGCTAGATATACTGAATATATGACTGATGACTGAAATGAATTTGGGAGCGACGGCATCATGGAAGTGGCAAGTGGCATCAACATAAAACACGGGTGTATCGCCCCCGACCCCCCCCCCCCCCTCTGGGGTCTCCCGTTGCGCATCCGCCCCCCCCCCCCCTCAGGGGCCCCGCCCGCCCCGTCCCTAGACTCTCGCCTGACGACCCCCCCCCCCCCCCCAGCGGCCCAGCGTTCCTGCTTACGAAGCGGGACGATGGAGTCCCGTTCCGATCGACCAAACCCTTCGCCATAAGGCGTTGGCTGAGGTCCATCTGTGGTGGGGACATCGCCATGGCGAAGTCAATCCAGTCTGACGCTATTCTGATCACATACACATACATTACAGACGGCTCACGGGGCGACGGCCGAACCGGTGGTACATATTTCTCAAACACATTTAAGAATAACTTCCGACTTCCACACAAATAGCGTATATACAGCGGAATTATCATACATTTTAGTAGCATTAATATATGCTAGAAAGGAAAAACTTAAAGAAGTAGTAATTTGCAGACTCGTCCGCCTCGCTCTCTGCCATTTCATCCCATAGTATTCAAAATTAGACAGCTAATTAAGTATTTAAACAGCAAAAACAGCAGCATCAAATTCCTTTGGATCCCAGGACACGCCGGTATCCCCGGAAACGAGGAAGCCGACAGACTAGCGAAATTGAGCCTAGAATTACCTTCAGAAAACCATCTTCCAAGCCCCGTATCAGACGTTTTAAATTATATAAATGTTCAACTTAACATATTGCGCCAGCGCGAGTGGGACGCTGCTCCGCATTTTCATCTTCATCCGATCAAGCCAAAAGTCCAACATTGTATATTGCCACCAGATATTGTCACCAGAATTGCACAGCAAAAAAAATAGTATTAGCACGCCTCCGCCTCGGTCATACAAAAATTACGCATTATTATATTATACACAATCATGCGCCACGAAATTGCCAACATTGCCCAGGTTATCAGCGCTGCACAATTAAACATTTACTAATTACTTGCCCAGTACACAATGACAAACGTCAGAAAATGATTAATTACACGCAACAAAATCGCATCACATTAAATCTAGAATCTTTATAATCATTAAATCTAGAACATTAACTAGAATCTTCTACTTTTCAGTGTATGCCTGATTGTGTGTCGATTGTGTTCCCTGATTCGGCCTCCCTCTCGTTATTAGCACCGGACGATCATGAGCCGGGTTTAACGTAAAACCTTTGCCTTTGCTCTTGCCTCTGCCTTATGCTTTCTCCGCCGGACAATATTAGCCGGCTTAACGTAACATTTAAACATTTAATCGCCAGTTAACTTGCCCCCCCCCCGGCAATAGCCTTGCGGCTAGCTGGGAAGAAGAAAAACCGCACCGCACCGGTCACGGCGTTTTTTAGTCGTTTGACCGGAGTTCACTGGGAACATCAACTTTGTCCCAAATTTAACTCGAACTGTCGATCCTTCTGAAGGCTTCCCCTGCCCCCCCCCTTCAGGAGTCTCCCACCCCGGTGCGAGGCCCCGCACCGCCCCCCGGACGGCCCCCTCAGGGACCGCCCAGGAGCACGGCTCCCCCAGGATCCACCCCCCCCCCCCCCCCAGAGGAACCCGCCTGCCTCACTTTGAGCCAGGCGGATGGCAAGCCCTTCAGGCACGCCAATCCTTTTGCCATCCGGCGCTGGCTGGTCGCCCTCTGTGGCGAGGTCGCCAGCGCCAAGCCCATCCGGTCAGGGGCACTTCTGGTCGGTGAGTGAGTGGCCTCCAGCGCTCTGCACCCGGGGTGATACAAGCCAGGTGGATCGGACAAGTAGGATGTTTGGGATTATACTAGAAAGGTTGTGACCGAAGCGGCCCGATCAGCCCAACTCGCTGTTTCGCCTCCCGATTCCGGGGCAAGCAGCTCCCTACCCACATACTGTGGGTATGTGGCAGCCGCCGTCCGCGCGTGGATCCCACCAGTGCTGGCACTTCGGCCTTTTTCTTTTCTTCCCGGAGCAGCCTAAAGCCATTTTCCGGGGTGGGAAAGTTACTTCTGGCATTTTAGGCCAGGGAGGCAAATTTTACGTTTCCGGTTTATGCTGATCCGGTGCAATGCTAAGGGAGAAGGGCCTACAATACGTTACGTTTTTCGTTCTAAGAAAATATAAACATCGTATATTTACATACATACATTTGGACATTTGGAGCCAGGGATACTTCATTGCCGCTACAGGAGACAAACGTCTCCTTGGCTCCGGCTCCCTGGTGAGACCTTATTGTGGAAATGTGTGTATGATGGAGCCAGGTCGCCATCATAACCGCAACAGGAGACTTACGCAAAGATGTAAGTCTCCTTGGCTCTGGTTCCCTGGCATTACCTTGTGTTGTTTTTAAGCTGGGAAAAACCCTGAAGAATAAAAACCAGCGCCTATGCTAAGGGGAAAACCCTGCGCATGTTGCCAAAGTTGCGATGGGCGAAAAAAACCTGTTAAATATTATTAATTAATTGTGTTTCCCTAAGAAAGTCGAAGAGAATGTCAATCAGATCCAAATGTTCGTCTCCGAGGAGCGTTGCTAAGTTTGATGTAAGGTTGTTGTTTTGAATTAATTGTGCCATTTTTCCACGGTGCTGCTGAAGATGTGGACAATCGATGAGCATGTGTTTTATGCTGTAAATTGTATTGTTGTTGCATTTGACATACCGGCGGCGGTACTCTGTCCATGATGTGGTTATGTGTTATTAATGTGTGTCCCAGTCGTAGTCTCGCTAGAACTTTTTATTTTTGCCTGTTATTTTGTTCGCTGGATATGCGGTATATGCCATATGTTTTACAATGGGCTTGATTGGGTATATATGGAAATGTGGAAGTGCTTCCCACTCTCTTTGTATTAATTTACGATAGCACGAATGTATGTGCTGGTAGATGTCCGAGTAGGCAAGGAAGATGATTTCGTTTTGTAAGAAGAAGGCTGTTTTTGGCTGAAGTGTCGGCGGTCTCATTACTTTTGATACCAGCGTGGCCTGGTACCCAAAGGCATTACTTGACTGGAATGTTGGAGACGGTTGAGAAGGGATTTGCGCGCCAGGGGATGGGACGAGTTATGTAATGAAGATATTGCAAGTAAAGAAGAGTGAAGAGTAAATCAGTGCAAATCATTGCTGTTTGGATGTTGCGACCTTTGATCTGATATACGGCTGATAAAATTCCCTGAAGTTCCGCGGTAAAGAATGAATGAAGGTCGGAGAGTCGATTATATTTGTTGAAATTTGCCGAAGTCAGGCCCACTCCTGTTCGGCCTTCGCTTAAGGAGCCATCGGTATATATATATAGTCAAATATACGCTGGTTGTAGTCGAAAATATGAAGTAAGAGTGCTGTTGAAAACGATGGTGATTTTTTTATCTCGAAAGGTCAGTTAACTATACAAATTATGGTTTTAAATTTGGGATGTCATGATTGAGCTGACTGCCGCTGATTGGCTGAAAAAGTGTCAGCCAATCAGCGGCGCTAATAGCCTAGACCCCATGTCAGCCAATCAGCGGCGCCAATAGCCTAGACCCCATTTTGCAAATGGGAAACTAAATTGCTTAAAAACGGCTTAAGTTTTAGGGAAAATGAGTTAGTATTTTCGACATTTCAATAACGGCCAAAGATAATGGCTATCTCAGTCCAAAACCAACATAAAGGTGAAACATTCCCTTTGAAGGGAATGTTTCACCTTTCTGAAAGTTGTCAAATATACGCTGGCTGTAGTCCAAAATATGAAGTAAGTGCTGTTGAAAACGATGGTGATATTTGTGATATTTTGTCTCGAAAAGTCGCTTATCTCAGTTCAAAACCAATATAAAGGTGAAACATTCCCTTTAAAGGCAATGTTTCACCTTTCTGAAAGTTGTCAAATATGCGCTGGTGGTAGTCGAAAACATGAAGTGATGCTGAAAACGATGGTGATATTTTTTCTCTCGAAAGGTCAAATGGCTATCTCAGTTCAAAACCAATATAAAGGTGAAACATTCCCTTTAAAGGGAATGTTTCACCTCTCTGAAAGTTGTCAAATATACGCTGGTGGTAGTCGAAACCATGAAGTGCTGCTGAAACCGATGGCGATATTTTTTTTTGTCTAGAAAGGTCTTAACTGTCATTCGCCCAAATCGAAATACTTTACGTAAGATAGACATTATATTTACTTTGAACAACTCACTTAACGTAAAATAGAACCCTTGCTCCCTCCGGGTTCACATCAACCTGTTAACGTATTTTTTTGCCTGACAAATTGCCAGAAGTAATCTCCCCCCCCCCCCCCACAGAACATGGCTTCAGGCCGCGCCGTGTAAGACAAAAAACGTTGAACAATTTACGTCTGTCCGGGACCTGTGCAGTACTACCCCGATGTAGAAAGAACCCTCAAGCCGATTCGTGCCCCGGTATGGACTGATGAGACGAATAATAATGGAGAATAGGTTCAATATGCGATGTTTTGGAGACGACGAATGCAAAATTGTAATCGCGAAGGAGTGAGGATCGTATTGAATGTTTTAGAGACGAACGAAAAATTATAATCGCGAAGTGACGATCAACCTATAATAGTTGAGTATGCAATGTTTTGGAGACGAATGACAAATTGTAATCACGAAGCAAGCAGTGAGGATCAACCGAGAATAGCCGAGAATGCAATATGTTTTGGAAACGACAAATGCAAACTTGTTATCGCGAAGAAGTGAGGATCAACCGAGAAGTGGAAAAACCAAAGATGACGGAAATGAATTTGGGAACGACGGCATCATCATCGGCATCATCAGAGCACAAAGATCAACCCAGCGCTAGACTCCCGCATGACGACAAACCCCGCAACGACCCAGCGTTCCTGCTGATGAAGCGGGACGATGGAGTCCTGTTCCGATCGACCAAACACTTCGCCGCCAAGGCGTTGGTTGAGGTCGATCTGTGGCGGGGACGTCGCCATGGCAAAAACGATCCAGTCGGGGGGCACTGCTGGACATGCACGATCCAACCATCACTGAAAGCTACAGACCAATCTCACTAACCAGCTGCTACCACAAAATCTTTGAACGAATGATCAAAGAAAGACTACTATACTTTATGCAATCCAAAAACTAGCGTACAATCAGGCCTTCCTGCCAATTCGAAACACTACCGACAACCTGGTGAAACTGACAGCAGACATACAAAACTCATTTGCACTTACAAAAACACAGCAGCACTCTTTCTCGACTTAAAACAAGCCTATGACACAATCAACATATCAGCACTATTAAATCAACTACACAAAATAGCCATCACCGGACACCTAGCACACTATCTCAACTCAACCATTATCTTTGCAACAGAACTTTCGAAGTCAAACACTCAGGACACCTATCAGACATCAAATACACGTTAACAGGCCTAATGCAAGGATCCGTACTCAGTCCAATCCTCTTTATCATAGCACTGGACTCGGTATTACACTCCATCCCAGCACCTACCAAAATTGCAATCTACGCTGACGACATATCAATCTGGACATCCCACAAACACTACAACAACGCCTTAGAAACACTACAAAGATCCCTCAGCTACATTGAATAAAAATTAGATTCACTTAATCTTCACATTTTTTCAGATAAATCAAAATGTATTAAACACTGCACCCCTTTAACAATCCAAAACAAATCAATCCCATTCGCACCACAATATACATTATTAGGTATTACCCTAGATAAACATTTTATTTTCCTGAATCACATCCAAGACATCACAGCCAGAGCAACAAGAAGGATCAATATACTAAAAGCCACATCAGGAACAACATTGGGAGGGAATAGAGCAACGCTGACCAAACTATACATATCACCTAATGGAGTACGCGTGCAATATCTTCGAAAATGCAGCTCAATGTCACCTAAGAAAACTTAACTCAATCAAAAACACATGTATACGCGAAATTACAGGAGCTTACAAAACATCACCAATTGACGCCCTACACACTTACAACATATCACCCCTCTACTCCAACCGGGCACTGCGTCGAGTACCGAACTTTCTCAGGTCAGCCAATCAGCGTCGGTATATAGCTCAATAATGACGTCATTCGCCCAAATCGAAATAACAGCACAGCATCTTCAGGAAGAGACGCGGGCGATAACCGGGCACTGCGTGGAGTACCGAACTTTCTCAGGTCAGCCAATCAGCGTCGGTCTATAGCTCAATAATGACGTCATTCGCCCAAATCGAAATGAACGAAATACTTAACGTATGAGACATTATATTTACTTAGAACAACTCACTTAACGTAAAATAGAACCCTATTCCCTTGCTTCTTGCCTGCTCCGGGTTCACAGAAACCGGTTAACGTATTTTTTTTTTGCCTGGCAAATTGCCAGAAGTAATCCCCCCCACAGATCATGGCTTTAGGCCGCTCCGGGTAAAACAAAAAACGATGCTGAACAATTTACGTCTGTCCGGGGCCTGGGCAGTACTACCCCGATATAGAAAGAATGCTCAAGCCGATTCGTGCCCCGGTATGGACTGATGAGACGAAGAATAATGGAGAATAGGTTGAATATGCGATGTTTTGGAGACGACGAATGCAAAATTGTAATCGCGAAGAATTGAGGATCAACCGAGAATAGTCGAGTATGCAATGTTTTAGAGACGAACGAAAAATTGTAATCGCGAAGAAGTGGGGATTAACCCAAACATTGAGTATGCAATGTTTTGGAGACAAATGAAAAATTGTAATCACGAAGCAGTGAGGATCAACCGAGAATAGTCGAGTATGGAATATGTTTTGGAAACGACAAATGCAAACTTGTTATCGGGAAGAAGTGAGGATCAACCGAGAAGTGGAAACACCAAAGATGACTGAAATGAATTTGGGAGCGACGGCATCATGGATGTGGCACAAAGATAAACTTCAGTTGAACACCATCCGTTCGCAACGCGTGCGCACCTCCAGCGCTGTGCACCCAGGGCGATACAATACGGGTGGATCGCCCCCGACCCCCCCTCTGGGGTCTCCCGGTGCCCATAAGGCGTTGGTTGAGGTCGATCTGTGGCGGGGACGTCGCCATGGCAAAACGATCCAGTCGGGGGGCACTGCTGGTCCAGACAGTCTGGTCAGCAGAACGCCCCACTGCTGGCAACCACAACCTTCCTCGGTGTAGCGGTGAAGGTTGAGGCCTCTCCATCTGAACACGGTGGAGGGCCTCTTGTGGTGCCCATAGGTGGCTCGCATTTCCGAGGAGATCCTCTGGGAACTGGCGCCTCAGGGCGTAGTGGAGGTGGTGCGGCTCAGGTCACAGCGACGAGAGCAGCCCAATCCACTGGTGCGACTCAGGTTCTACGGGCTTGAATTGCCCAGCCGAGTCTACTGCGGCTACATAAAAGTAGACTTACGCCGCTGGATCCGTCCCCTTCGGCAGTGCCGGAAATGCTAGTATTTCGGCCACATCGACATAAAAAGAAGAAAAAAGAAACAGAGATAGAGAAGAAAAAAATATACATATCTCCTAACGGTCCAAACTGTACAACACGCCAAATAATATGTAAATGTTACTGTCCACCAATATGTTCAAATCATTGTATCATTATAATCACTTAAAGGAAATAGTTGACCTTCAACATGGGTTTTGAACTGAAATAGCAGTTTTGTAGCCCGTGTTGAGAAATCCTTATCTGGAACTTCTATTGGCTGAAAAGATGCTCCAGCCGAAGATATTTGACTTTTTGGCGAAGGAATTCGGCGCATATATGAGGTACCGTACCGTCTGAAAGTGCCAGCACTGCCATGGAGCATGCGCAGACCAATAACGCACACCATAAAATCAATAATGTACAACCTTCTGTCCTGAATTGGCGCGATGTAGCACCATTTTTTAAAAGAAAAAAAGAAACTATTAAAAAATATATAATAAAATCGTGTTCTGAAAAATTTCCGAAGGTGAACTATTTCCTTTAATCTTCACATTTCCTCAGATAAATAAAAATGTATTCTATTCGGCAGAGCTTCCACGAAACACTGCACCCCTTTAACAATCCAAAACAAATCAATCCCATTCGCACCACAAGGTAAATCCTTAGGTATTACCCTAATTCACATTTTACTTTCCTTAATCACATCCAAGACATCACAGCCAGAGCAACAAACAGGATCAATATACTAAAAGCCACATGAGGAACAACATTGGGAGGGGATAGAGCAACGCTGACCAGACTATACATATCACTATCAGGCCACTAATGGAGTACGCGTGGATTATCTTCGAAAATGCAGCTCAATGTCGCCTAAGAAAACAACTCAATCCAAAACACATGTCTACGCGAAATCACAGGAGCAGGAGCTTACAAAACATCACCAATACACACCTATGCACTACACTACATGCACTACACACCTACAACAATACCACCCCTCTACTCCAACCGGGCACTGCGTAGAGTACCGAACTTGCTCAGGTCAGCCAATCAGCGTCGGTCTATAGCTCAATAATGACGTCATTCGCCCAAATCAAAATAACAGCACAGCAGCTTCAAGAAGAGACGCGGGCGATAACCGGGCAGTGCGTGGAGTACCGAACTTTATCAGGTCAGCCAATCAGCGGCGGTCTATAGCTCAATAATGACGTAATTCTCCCAAATCGAAATGAACGAAATACTTAACGTAAGATAGCCATATTTACTTTGAACAACTCACTTAACGTAAAATAGAACCCTATTCCCTTGCTTGCTCCGAGTTCACAAAGCGGTTAATAACTTTTAATAAGTATATGTTCAAGTGTATGTGTGAGTGTATGTAATACAACAAATGTATGTGTGCGTCTCGTGTTTTACTCATTTTTGACTTTGAACTAAATACCTAACGTCAGATAGATAATATATTGACTTAGAACAAATAATTTAACGTAAAACAGATACCCTACTCCATAGCTTGCTCCGGGTTCACATAAACCGGTTAAAGTAAACATTTTCCTGGCAAATTGCCATGAGTAGTCCCCCCCCCCAGAAAATGGCTATAGGCCGGTCCGGGGAAAAAAAGGACTTGAGTAAGATTTTTAGGATTATACTAGAAAGGAAGGAATGCGCTGCTATATGCTAGATGTTAGTTCCATCTAAAAATGTGGTAGCTATGCAGAGGAGCGAAAGTGGCATCGATCTCAACGACATCGGACCACGGACGCCTTCCAACTTCTCTCCTCCAGCCCTCCACCGCTTCCGGGTGCGGGACCCTGTCCGTGCTTGTGGCAGGGTCGTTAGACCCTTAGATAGGTAGCCTTTAGATATTTTTAAGTAGGCAGTTTCATTAGCACAATTTTTTTTATTGGCAATAGGCCTCCACGGCGTAGGTCCCTTTCCACTTTTGGGCAGTTAACTTGCAGGTGCCAACACGTTCTGTCGTGTGTGGCAATTACAGTAAATAGTTAGCCCCCATCCTATCCTCCTGAGCCACGACGATGGCTACCCCCCCGGAACCCCGCCCCCCTCCGGGGTTCTCCGGTGCGCGACCGCGTGCCCCCTGGACGGTCCCCCTCCCAGCCCCCTTCAGGGGCCCCGCCCGCGTCCCCCCGACCCCCCTCAGGGGTCCCCCCCTCCCAGCCCCCCTCAGGGGCCCCGCCCGCCCCGTCCAGGGGCCTGGCAGTCGCCGGACTCCCGTCCCCCCCTCTGGGGTCCCCCGGTGCGCGACCACGCACTCCCCAGGCCGGCTCCACTCCCCGCCCCCCTCAGGGGCATCCCAGGAGCCGACCCGGAGCACAGCTCCCCCCCGACCGGGCCCGCTCGCCTCCTTATGTGGCGAACGGATGGACACCCGTTCCAAACGATCAACCCGTTTCATGTCCGGCGCTGGCTGGTCGCCATCTGTGGTGGCGACGTTGACAGCGCAAAGCCCATCCGATCAGGAGCCCTCCTGATCGAGACGCTGACGTCCAAACAGAACGTCCGTCTGATGGGTCGGACAACCTTCAACGGAGCGAAGGTCGCCGTGGAAGCCCCGGCGCACCTAAACTCCGTGGAGGGTCTGGTGTGGTGCCCAGACGTGGCCACCCTCTCGGAGGACCTCCTCCTCCGAGAGCTCGCACACCAAGGGGTGTGCGAGGTCACGCGCCTCTCGCCCACGGGAAAGCGACCCGATCAGCCCAACCCGCTGATTCGGCTCCGCTTCAGAGGCAGGGAGCTGCCTACCCACATCCATTGTGGGTACGTGGCCGCCCCCGTCAGGGAGTGGATCCCCCCCCCCCCCCCCCCCCCGGCAGTGTCAGCAGTGCTGGCACTACGGCCACCTCAAGTGGACCTGCCGGGTGCGCACCGCCACCTGTGGACGGTGCGCAGGCGAGCACGGCACCGAAGGGTGCACGCGCGCAGCACGCTGCGCCACGTGCGACCAGGCCCACCCGGCCTGGGACCGCCGGTGTAGAGCCTGGGGCCTCGCTCGCGAGGCGGAGCGCCTGAAGCGCGACAGTCGGCGCCCACCGGACGCCCCGCTCTCCCCAGGTCTCGCCCCTGGCGCTTGGCCGCCCCTCCCCCCTCCCGGAACCTCCCCCCCACCCAACCGGCCTCCCGCCAGACCCCCCCCCCCGACCACCATGCCAGTCCCCAAAGGCATCTCTGGCTGACCTAGAGTGCGCCGCTGCCGCTGATCCACCGGCACCGCGCTCCCCCTCCCCAGCCGAGTCGAACATCGACTCAGGCCCCGCCTCCCCGGCCTCCGCAGCACCAGCGGAGTGCCGACTCTCGGAGGACTCCTCGGACGACTCTCATGAGAGCCGTCTCCCAGTCAATCGCCCGCAACCCCGCCCCGCCCTCCCGCTCCAACTCCCCGCCCACTCCCCTCCCCCGCCCTCCCGCTCCAACTCCCCGCCCCGACTCTCGGAGAGTGACACCCAATCAGATTCATCGCGCTCCCACTCCTCCTCGCCCTCCCGCCCGCCCCCGCAGGCATACTCGAGCGACCTCCAGGCAAGGCTTGGACAGTAAAAGTAAATCTAAATGAATAATCAACAGTCAGAATTTGTCCTCCAATGGAATGTTAGATCTTTAATATCCCATTGGGGGCAATTCAAACATTACGTCTTAAATAATAATCCGTTAGTAGCCGCTGTTCAGGAAACCCATTTTATTGACGCCGACTTTAATAATTATACCTTGAAAATCGCCGGTTATAGCCTTTACACAAATAACGTAAATGCATCACCTCGCCGAGGCGGCTCGGCTTTGCTTATTTCAAACCAACTTTTGCATCATCAAATCGACCTTCAAACAACCTTAGACGCAGTCGGCGTTAATATTAAAATCGCTCAGCTAGAAATAACTCATCTCAATTTATTTCCGTCCTACGGAGGACATAGACATTGATTCTTTTCCCAGCTTATTACAAATATTAACACCCCATGTCTGATTATGGGCGATTTCAACGCGCATAGTCGGGCGTGGGGCTGCCTTCGGAACTCTTTCCGAGGCCAAGTTATGCTGGACCTACTGGACCGGCATAATTTGGTCTTCCTTAACGACCAATCACCCACACACGTACACCACTCAGGAGGCGAGGTGACTTACAGCGCCATCGATCTCGCCTTCGCCACACCACGGATCGCGACTCTTTTTACATTTAACGCACAATCAGACCCTCTTTTTAGCGATCATTTCCCAATTCACTTAGAACTCCAAGTCCCTTCAGGACAGACAAATTTTTACTCTCTGCCTAGATGGAACCTTCGCAAAGCCGACTGGTCCTCCTTTCAAAAACACATTGACACTAGTCACCCCGCAGACTCCCAGACCGACATTAACACATTTTTAAACACTATTCTCGCATCAGCACACCAGCACATTCCACACACACGCACACACACACAACACCACCCGAGGCAGCGTACTGCCCCGTGGTGGAACACAGAATGCCAAAGAGCTGTTGCCCTCCGGAAAAGAGCATTTCGAAAATTTCAATCTTGTATAACTGCAGAAAACGAACACGAAGTACGGAAAACCCGCTCTTTGGCTAAAACAATCATTGACAAAGCAAAAAAAGAATCTTGGCAGGAATTCTCATCTACCTTTAATCGATTTACCTCCCTCTCAAAAATTTGGACATTAATTAAATCGTTTTCAAATAAAAGACCACCGGCATACAAAATCCCACACTTACAAATACACAACACATCTTACACGCTTCCCCTAGAGGTGGCAACACAATTTGCACAACACTACGCTAACATATCATCAACACAACAATGTACACCAACTTTTGCTAACCAACTTAACGATCAATTTCAATCTATTAGCTTTGACTCTAATAACGTAGAAATATACAACTCTCTTTTTACCAACTCTAGGAGTTAACGTACGCTATAGGCAAATGTGGTAAAACTTCTGTAGGGCCAGATCAAATTGACTACTCCTTCTTTAAAAACTTGACAGAGACTGGTCTCACCAACTTACTAACAGCCTTCAATACCATGTGGTTTGACGGCACTTTCCCTGATTCTTGGCATAATAGTACGCTAATTCCTATAATTAAACCTCGCAAACCTAAATCTTCTCCCGCTAGCTATCGCCCTATTTCTCTAACTAGTTGTGCATGTAAACTATTCGAACGCATGGTTAATGGACGCATCAGGACATACATTGAATCAAATAATTTACTTACCCCACACCAAAGTGGTTTTCGACCTGGTCGCTCCATTGCGGACAATTTAGTTGGTCTTATCGCCTCTGTCCAGCGCGGCTTTCGAGGGAGAGAGGTCACAATTGCCCTCTTTCTTGATTTGAGAGCTGCGTTTGACAAGTCAACAAAACCGCACTTCTAGTAAAGGTCCATAAGGCCGGAATTCGAGGTCGACTCGCCAAATTCATCCAAAACTTTTTAGAAAATAGAACTTTTAATGTAAGGTGCGGCAACACATATTCTCCAAATCAAAATCAGGACCACGGTGTCCCTCAGGAATCGGTCCTCTCCCCGACCCTATTTTATGATTAACGACATCTTCAGTAATATTAATAAGATCGACAAAGGTCTCAAATTTTCAATGTACGCTGATGACCTGGCGGTGTGGTTCTCGCACCCGAGTGTCGATCAAGCCAGCAAAACGTTACAACTAGTACTCATCGATATAAAGGTTTGGTGCGACCAATGGGGTCTGGAAATTTCTCCAAGTAAATCTGCATCTCTAATTTGTTCAAAGAAACCTGCATATGTGGAGCCCTACATTCCATTAAAATATAACAATCAAATTATCCCTTTTGTCAAATCATTCAAGTATCTGGGAATAACGTCTCTCGTTCATCCCACACTTCAATGATTTAGTGCACAGATGTACGCGACGAATTAATATTATGAAGTCATTGGCTGGTCGAGAGTGGGGCGCAGATCGTGCCACTCTCCTCCAACTATATACTTCCCTGATACGCCCAGTACTGGATTATAACGCATTCTTATTTGATGACATATGTTCCAAACAAATTAAAAAATTGCAAACTGTCCAAAACGCTGCCTTGCGCATCGTGACTGGAGCCTGCCGCACCACCAACACCACAAACTTACGCATCGACACTAACATTCCCACACTCTGCCGCCGACGCAAATACACACTACTTAGATTCTACGCCAGAGCAAGTTCACACCCCACACGCCCAACATTCCACATCTTAAATCACCCCGCACCCACTAGACGACAAACACTACTACAAAAACGACACCCGCTTATCAGTCACAGAATCAGACAAACACTCACACTATTCAACATCGCTCACATCACCACAATGCCAACGCCACCACTCACTGGCTCGACACAACACCAGACACACACCGCCTCTTCACACACAACAAAAACACAGTCACCGCGTCAGAAACACTCACTCTTCCACGAACACAAAGCACAACACAACACATACACATACATATACACAGACGGTTCACGGGGCGAAGGCCGAACCGGTGGTGCATTCTACACAAACACAGTTAGCAATAACTTTAGACTTCCCGACATAAATAGCGTATACACAGCGGAATTGTCAGCCATTTTATTAGCATTAATATATGTCAGAAAAGAGAAACTTAAGGAAGTAGTCATTTGCACAGACTCGTCCGCCTCGCTCACGGCCATTTCCTCGATTAGTGAATGTAGAAACCCGATAGTATTTAAAATCAGACAACTAATCAAGTATTTAAACAGTAAAAACAATAGTATTAAATTCCTCTGGATCCCAGGACACACCGGTATCCCGGGAAACGAGGAAGCCGACAGACTTGCGAAATTGAGCCTAGAATTACCTTCAGTAAACCAACTTCCAAGCCCAGTATCAGACGTGTTAAATTATATTAATTCTCAACTTAGCATACTGCGCCAGAGCGAGTGGGACGCCGCTCCGCATTTTCATCTTTATCCAATCAAGCCAAAAGTCCAACATTTTATATCTAGTCATCAGAATTGTAGAGAGAAGGAGGTAATTTTGGCGCGCCTCCGTCTCGGTCATACAAAAATTATTATTTATCTACTATATAATACTCATTATACTCATTATTATATTATGGAGAATCTCCCGCCACCAAATTGCCAACATTACCCAGGTTATCCGCGCTACACAATCAAGCACTTACTTATTACTTGCCCAGTACACAACGATAAACGACAGAACATTATTAATTACACACAACAAAATGGCATCACATTAAATCTTCAAACACTGTTAGGTGATAGTTATCCTGAATTGATAGGTCTCCTCTTAGATTATCTCTACCAAACACGTTTAGCTAATCAAATATAACAGGGGTTTTTGGCCTTGCGCATTTTGGCCCACCGCGCAGGTTTTTTCCCCTTTGCCTTAGACGCTGTTTTTTTTATTATTCAGGACTTTTCGCCCAGCTAAATACACCCCACAACCAGGTCTCGCCGAGGCGCCAGAGCCAGGGAGACTGGCAACAGTCTCCCGTTGTGGCAATGACGGCACCGCCACGGCTCCATCAACACTGACACTGTACAAGTGTATTGTAATAAAAATATGTATGCATGTGTGTCTCTTGTTTGACTTATTTTTGACTTTGAACGAAATACTTAACGTAATGCTAGATTTTATTTTTGACCTTGAACGAAATACTTAACGTAATGTTAGATATTATATTTACTTTGAACAAATAATTTTTCCGGGTACAAATAAACCGGTTAACGTAATTAGTAACGTAAAATAGCTGCCCTAGTCCCTAGTTTGCTCCGGGTCACATAAACCGGTTAACGTAGTTTTTTGCCTGGCAAATTGCCAGAGGTCATTGCCCCTCCCCGAGAAATGGCTATAGGCCGTTCCGGGAAGAATAGAAGAAAAAAAAACGAAAGTGGCGAAGGTATTCCAAAAGCTATTGGAAATCAGCATACTGGTCCGAATAATACTATCCGAAGAGTAAACATCAATCACGGATGACGAGGAGAGAGGTGTGGATGTTTTCAACTGTGAAACTATATATCCAGGCTTGATCCCCGACAGGATGCTTTCTTGCAGAAGGCGAAGACAGAAGTTCAAATGGTTCCGGACCCAGATATTGACTCCCCTCTGGCTCTGGGGAAACAAACGATAGACCAACTCATGCCGGGGATCAGCGCGGCTGTAGGAACGTTCAGAAGGTGCACGAACCACTGTGTGCCATATTCTGGGTACCAACATGCTCCGACTTGGGTATCCGTTGAGCCATACGGGCTGACCTCGGCTGAGATCGACCATGACGCTCGTGGTACACGGGACACCGAACAGCACAGGAGCTTCAGGAAGAGACGCGGGCGATAGCCGGGCACTGCGTGGACTGCCGCCTCCGAAGCCAGGAGCGGGCGACGGAGCAGTGGTAGGACCTACCATCCCCACAGCCTCTCGTGAACAGCGCATTGAAAGTTAATCGGGACAGGACCAGCCCCAGTCATTTTGCCTGGCAACACTTGGCAAGCCGTGATGGCCACCATTTCTACAGCGAGCCGGCTTTAGGCTACGGGAAAATAGGTGGTATTCGGGTCGCAATTTCAACCATTTCTAAAATAGTACGTTTAGCAGATTATACATAACTGTGATGTCAAATGCCTTGCCTATTCATATCTGGGGTCGTTTTGCCAAAATTAAGTTAAATTTTGACTAAAATTTTGACTAAGAAATTTTTTATGGAACCCTGCACGCATTTTCAAATGGGTTAATTTCAGCTTATCTGACGGTAATAAGCGTTATATTTCGCCTTTATTGACGGTGCGTCAATGCCGCCAATCAGCGCACCCGCGGAAGCGGAGGTGCCATGCAGGCTTGTGTTACCATGGCAACCACCGCGACTAATCTACTCCAACATCTGGCAAATATGGTTGATATCTTAGTATAGATTGTTTGAAATATTCAATGTCTGCCGCACTATTTTGCAGCAATTAAAATCAAGTGGAAATTTAGTTTTGTATTATTTCAATCTTTGAATTCAGTATGTTTGTACATTTGTCGGTTTTTATAAGAATATAATTGATACATTTTGATTCACAGTGTCCGCCCCTGTAGCTCAGTGGGAGAGCGCTGGACTTCTGACCTATCCCGGTAGTGCCAGCCCGGGTTCGAGTCGCTTCGGGGCTCGCTATTTGCTTCTGACTGGGGTGGCCTGCGGCCGGTGGCAGCGGTCTCACTCAAGGTCAGGTGGCGTCAGTGAGCGGGGCGGACCGTGTCCAGGTATGTCGGGCACGTAAAACTTTCGTATCTAAATTCTGCCGGCCAACAGGAATTGCGCGACCGGGTGGTGAAGTCAGGACCTGCACAACAAGCTCTGCTTAGCGTGGTCCTGACCTCTGAAATCCATCCATACAAAAACATTCGGACTAAAAAAAAAAAAAAAAAAAAAATCATGTGGTATAAAACCTAGAATCTAGTGAGGAAATGGTGACGTAGGAACGAGACCTGTTCTTCTATAGCCTTGGACAGCACCATCGAGTCATCTGCGACTGCCCAAGAGCATACACGTGCCAGCAAGGCCAACAGGTTGTCATCACAGGTTAATAACAGGTTATCTCGTTCCGACGTCACCATTTCCTCATTAGATTCTAGGTTTTATACCACATATTTATAGTATGCTCCCAGTGCATCAAAATATCAATTATATTCTTTCAAAAACATACAAATGTTAGCGTACTGCATTCAAAGAGTCAAATATACAAAACGAAATTTCCATTTGATTAGTGGATTGTTGCAAGTAGTGAGACGGACGTTTCACGTTTCAAACAGTTCATACTAAGACACCAACCATGTTTGCCAGGCGTATCTAGAATGGTAGAACCAAGGTTCATATAGATAAGGTTGCGCATTTAGTTGTGATCAAAATGGTCACCGAAGTAGGGGATCTAAACCGAAGAACATCTCAAGGCAAGTAGCACACCTATGCATGCACACTACATGCCCGTAACTGAAATGAAATGGATTATTTAAAAATCACCATTTTATTCATTGAAAATATAATCCATAGCTAATTGTATTTAAATAAAATGAAGATTTATCAAACAACATGTATGCAAAATAAAATATTTAATTCTTGAAATATTCGGATTGTTTACCTGCGCCAGTTGTCACAGCTATAGTTGAAGCTCCCTGCTTTCCGTAAAGAAAGCCTCAAAAATAATATATAACAGGTATATATATATATATATATCTATCTATCTAAATAAATAAATAATATATATATATATATATATATATATATATATATATATATATATATATATATATATATATATATTTGACTCAATAGATAACTGTTTACCGTGAAATATAACAAATTTGTAATCCCCGCCTGAAAATAATGAAAATATGCTAAGTTCCGCGACCATAAGAATACGTCGTAGCCGTTGCGAGTCAAATTAAAAGAAGAAGACATTGTAAACATCAATACGTCGTAGCCGTTGCGTGTTACATTACAAGAAGACATTGTAAACATCCCAGGCCGAAATGTAGTCACGTGATTGCCCCCACCTGGGTAGAACCAAGGCTATAGAACAGGTCTCGTTTCTACGTCACAATTCAACACTAGATTCTAGGTTTTATACCACATGTTTTTAGTATACTTTGAGTGCATCAAAATGTATCAATTATATTCTTACAAAAACAGACAAATGCTGGCGTACTGAATTCAAAGAGTGATATAATAGCAGAACTAAATTTCCATTTTATTTGAATTGCTGCAAAATAGTGAGGCAGACATTTAATATTTCAAACATAGTTCATACTAAGAAATCAACCATGTTTGCCAGTTGTTGGATTAGTTGAGTCGCGGTGGTTGCCATGGTAACAAAAGCCTGCATGGCACTTCCGCGGGTGCGCTGATTGACGGCATTGACGCACCGTCAATAAAGGCGAAATCTGACGCTTATTACAGTCAGATAAGCTGAAAGTGACCCCTGTTGGACGGCGTGCAGGGTTCCATAAAACAATTTGTTGGGCAAAAATTTGACTCAGTTTTGCCAAAACGACGTATAGGTATAGGTATGTGTGACGCCGAATACAAATGATGATGATTGGTTCTCCATATACGATATCAACACCATTATAGGACAGATGTGCATTCGATCTTTCAGTTAGACAAGTACAAATGCATGGAACTTCCTTATTCAGCATGAGAGCTGAAATGAATACAAGTTAGAAATGCAAAGTCAGTGCTCATGTTAATATGCATTGCATTTGACTCCACACATACATATATGCCACACTACTAAGGACGAGTTTTCTGTTTGATCCGGAAAGGACATTCTAGAATCCGGCCCATGTAATTGGAAACAAAGGCTGGAATATGCTCGTTAATCCTCTCTCTGATTCGCATAAGATTCCAGTGAGCTCTTTGGATGAGTACAATTACTAATAACGATTTAACCCGCGCACTGCAGGGGCTTTGCGCCGAACACGAACTGCAGGGAGGTTGATTTCCGCCCCCCCCCCCCCCCCTGAGATCTCGAAAACTAAGCTACGTAGCGAGAAGCGGAAAACGGGATTTGATAGCTTGATACATGTTCTATCGAAAGTATTCAGTATTGTTTTAGGTCAGGTCAAAACTGAGGTCACCAGAGGTCATCAAAGGTCAAATTTTCCAGTTTTTCCTGTTTTAGGACATCGCTCCAGAAATTCACATCTATCTCAGAAACTATGCTAGTTAGAAACAAACGGAAAAAAAAGCAAACGCCAGCCAGTGAAATTTTAAATCGCTAAGGTTGCCTCAAATTTGATCTAAGGTCAACATTTGAGGCTCAAGAGGTCAAAAAAGAAAAAAAATATGAATAGGCAAGGCATTTGGCATCATATTTATGCTTCATCTGCTAAACGAACTCTTTTAAAAATGCTTGAAATTATAACCCGAATACCACCTATTTTCCCTTAGGCCACCATGCTAAGGCCGGCTCGCTGTAGAATTGGTGACGTCACTGCTCGTGCTGCCAGGCAAATTGACTGGGGCTGGGTAGAACCACGTTTAGCGACTTGGGAGACAAGTCAGTCAAAAATATGGATATCGCTTTGAAATTCGGTTTCGGCATTGTCCATGTTTGGTTCTCCAGTTACATTTGACAATTTTGATTTGGTGATTTAAAACAAAAACGCCACAAAGTCGAGATTTTCGAATATTAAAAAACCGGAAGATATATTGGAAAACCAAGTACGGACGATGCCCAAACCGAATTTCAAAGCAATATCTATATTTTTGACCGACTTATGTCTCCCTAAGTATGATTGTCTCTAAAACGTGGTTCTTTCCGGCCCCTGTCAATTTGCCTGGCAACTCTTGAGCCGTGACGTCACCATTTATACAGCGAGCCGGCTTTAGCGCAGTGGACTATGTGAGTATAGGGGTATTCGGGTCGCAATTTCAAGCATTTCTAAAACAGTTCATGCAGCAGATGAGCTCAACCGTCACTTCGCCTCCGTGGGACCACAAATCGCAGCCAGCCTGCGCGGCGCGGTCGCTTCCGGCCACGGGAACCCCAGGCCGCCCACTGTCTGCGCTGCTGGCTTCTCGTTTCGACCTGCCACCCTTGCATAACTGTCTCTTTGTATTCGGCGGATGATTGCGTCGCAAGCAGTGGGTTTGGATGATGTACCACTCATGGCAGTTCGTAAATGTCTTCCTGTCATAGGTCCACACCTTTTAAATCTTATCAACCCGTCTTTTACTATTAACTTGTTTCCGGATAGCTGGAAGGCGGAAATCGTACCCATTCCAAAGTCAGGCGATCCGGCCATACCGTCAAACAACCGGCCCATCTCTGCTCAGTGTCTAGTCGAAAACTAGAGAAAGTAGCATGAACGCAGCTCACGAATCATTTGAACGAGACAGGGCTTTCGCACTCTTCCCAGTATGCCTCCAGGCCACGTCACTCAACCGAGGACGCCGTGTTCGCCGCTGTCAACGTCTGGTCACAAACACCGACAACGGTCTATCATCGATAACGACAATGGATCTGTCAAAGGCGTTCGACAGCGTCGACCACGACCGTGCTCCTTACTAAGCTGTATTGGTATGGTGCTACCGACGTAGATTGGTTCCGGAGTTATTTAGTGGCCGAGAACAGATAGTTCGTGGCGGTCGGCTCACTCCCGATGTCGTGCGGTGTGCCTAAGGACTCGATCCTTGGACCAATTTTGTTTATTTCATTTACTAACGATCTTTACAGTAACGTATGGTCATCTCGTCACGTACGCAGACGACACCATGCACGTAGACTGCGCGACCCCTAACAAAGCGCACTTAAAACTTTCCCCCAACTTAAAACTAGACTGCAGCATACCATGCATCAGAGCCAATTCTCTTAAAATGAATGAAAGAAAAACCGACTCCATGCTAGTCAGCTGTAAGCTAAATCTAAAAAAGACTGCATATTTCCATTTTGGTATGGGCGGAACTGTTGTATGCCCCTCAAAGAACATCAAATTGCTCGGCGTAATAGTTGAGTTGTCCTGGGGAGCGCACATATCAAACACACACCACCCGAGGCAGCGTACTGCCCCGTGGTGGAACACAGAATGTCAGAGCTGTGGCCCTCCGGAAAAGAGCATTTCGAAAATTTCAAGCGTGCATTACTGCAGAAAACGGAGTACGGAGGACCCGCTCTCTGGCTAAAACAATCATTGACAAAACAAAAAAAGAATCTTGGCAGAAATTCTCATCTACTTTTAATCGATTTACCTCCCTTTAAAAAACTGGACATTAATTAGATCATTTTCAAATAAAAGACCAGTCATACAAAATCCCACACTTACAAATACACAACACATCTTACAAGCTTCCCCTAGAGGTGGCAACACAATTTGCACAACACTACGCTAACATATCATCAACACAGATAGACATACGCTTATCAAATAGTAATATAGATACAGCCGAGTTTTAAGCAATATTACTAGCCTTAACATATAATATATTATAAAAACTTAAAGTATTTATCTGTACAGACTCATCCGCCTCGCTCTGCTATTTCTTCGATCGAGTTTTAAGCAATATTACTAGCCTTAACATATATTATATTATAAAAACTTAAAGTATTTATCTGTACAGACTCATCCGCCTCGCCCTGCTATTTCCTCGATTCACGAGTACAGAAACCCATTAATCTTCAAAACCCGACAGCTCCTCAAATATCTTAAGCAAATTGCAATTAAACTCCTTTGGATTCCGGAACATGCCAAGGAAGCGAGGATACCGACAAATTAGCCAAATTAAGCATAGTCTCATCAGAAAAATAATATTCTCAGTCCGCTGAGAGACATTAAATTATATTCACCAACAGTTGACACATTGCGCGAACGCGAATGGACGCCGCTCCGCACTTCAATCTACACCCAATAAAGCCAAGCCACTAATCACAAATCTAGCCATCAAGATTGCAGAGAAAATAAAGTTGTTTTAGCGCGCCTGATAACCGGACACACCATATATTCGAACAACTCCCGCCTCCTAATTGCCAACATTGCCCAGGTTACCCACGGTACACAATCAAACATTTTCTCATCATCTCAGTTCATAACGTCAAACGCCAGCAAATAATCGATTATACACTGCACAATAACATCACACTGAACCTCCGAACGCTCTTGGGCGACGACTATCCATAATTAATTCGCCTCCTCTTCGATTTCCTTTATCGAACACTATCAAATATAAGTTGTTTTACCTAGCCAATTTTGGCTTTATGCGCAGGTTTTTCCCCTTTGCGATAGGCGCTGTTTTTTCTTCTTATTTAGGACTTTTCTCCTTGCTAAATTATTACATTTTGCACACAACAAAAACACAAGGTTTCGCCGGGGTGCCGGAGCCAGGGAGACTGGCAACAGTATCCCGCTGATGCAATGATTGCATCCCGGCTCTATGAACACTAACACCTTTCTCAAGTGTATGTCCAAGTGTCTGTATGACTGTATGTAATACAATGTGTCACGTTTTACTTAGATTTGAACTTGCACGAATTACTAACGTAAGATAGATATTAACCTTGACCTTGCACAATCACAACGTAAAATAGACCACCCTATTCCCTTGCTTGCTCCGGATTCACATAAACCGGTCAACGTAGATCGCAAAATGCCAGAAGTAAATCCCCCCCCCCCCCGGAATATGGCTTTAGGCCGGTCGGGGAAAAAAGTATGTCCGGCACCTGTGCAGTTCGACCACTAATGTAGAAAGAACCCTCAAGCCGATTCGTGGTATGGACTGATGAGGCGAATAATAATGGTGAATAGTCGAATATGCAATGTTTTGGGGACGACGAACGAAAAATTGATATTTGATATTGATATAAAACAAATTGATAATATGCTTTGGAAACGACTGAAAAATGGTAATCTCGAAGCAGTGAGGTTCAACCGAAAATAGTCGAGTAGGCAATATGTTTTGGAGACGAGTGCAAAATTGTTATCGTGAAGAAGTGAGGATCAACCAAGTGGAAACACCAAAGATGCCAGAAGTAAATTTGGGAGCGACGGCATCATGGAAGTGGCACACATATCAACTTCAGTTCGCAACGCGTGCGTACCTCCAGCGCTGTACACCCAGGGTGATACAAGAAGGTTGAGAGAAAAAAATGTTTATGGGTAGATCGGACGTAGGTAGGATGATACTAGGAAAAGTACTAGATTCAGTGCTATATGCTAGATGTTAGTTCAATCTAAAAAATGTGGTAGCTCTACAAAGGAGTGAAAGCGGCGAAGGTATTACGAAAGCTATCGGAAATCAGCATACCGGGCCGAATAATACTACCCGAAGAGTATCATCCATCACGGATGACGAGGAGGGAGGTGTGGACATGTTTTCAACTTCGAAACTGTATATATCCAGGCTTGATCCCCGACAGGATGATTTCCCGCAGAAGGCGAAGGCTGAAATGGCTGATGAACCAGATACCGACTCATATTACGTCAACTACCTTCTGGCTCTGGGCAAACCAACCAACTTATGCCAGCTCCGCTGTAGGGACGTCCAGAAGATACACGAACTTGTCCTGTGGGTACCGACATGCTCTGACTCGGGTATCCGTTGTCAGCCATACAGGCGCGGCCTCGGCTGAGATCGACCATGACGCTCGTGGTACACGGGACACCGAACAGCACAGGAGCTTCAGGAAGAGACAAGGGCGATAACCGGGCACTGCGTGGAGTGCCGCCTCCGAAGCCAGGAGCGGGCGATTGAGCAGTGGCAGGTCCGTCATCAGCTGCTCTTCAGTTCATCCCCACATCTTCCCGTGATCAGCGCATTGAAAGTTCATCGGGACAGCACCGTCGAGTGGAATCTGGGACCGCACAATAGAATAAACGTGCCAGCAAGGCCATTTAAAGGTAGTGTTTCACCTTTCTGAAAGTTATCAAATATACGCTGGTTGTAGTCGAAAATATGAAGTAAGTGGTGTTGAAAACGATGGCGATTTTTTTATCTCGAAAGCTCAGTTAACTACAAATTATGGTTCTAAATTTGGGATGTCATTATTGAGCTATGGACTGCCGCTGATTGGCTGAAAATTGTCAGCCAATCGGCGGCGCCAATAGCCTAGACCCCATTTTGCAAATGTGGAACTAAATTGCTTAAAAACGGTTTAAGTTTTGGGGAAAATGACAGTATTTTCGACATTTCAATAACGGCCAAAGATAATGGCTATCTCAGTCCAAAACCAATATAAAGGTGACACATTCCCTTTAAAGGGAATGTTGGTGAAACATTCCCTTCAAAGGGAACGTTTCACCTTTCTGAAAGTTGTCAAATATACGCTGGTTGTGGTCCAAAATATGAAGCAAGTGCTGTTGAAAACGATGATGATATTTGTGATATTTTGTCTCGAAAAGTCGCTTATCTCAGTTAAAAACCAATATAAAGGTGAAACATTCCCTTCAAAGGCAATGTTTCACCTTTCTGAAAGTTGTCAAATATACGCTGGTGGTAGTCGAAAACGAAGTAAGTGCTGCTGAAAACAATGGTGATATTTTTATCTCGAAAGGTCAAATGGCTATCTCAGTTCAAAACCAATATAAAGGTGAAACATTCCCTTTAAAGGGAATGTTTCACCTCTGAAAGTTGTCAAATATACGCTGGTGGTGGTCGAAAACATGAAGTGCTGCTGAAAACGATGGTGATATTTTTTCCTCTCGAAAGGTCAGTTAACTTTATACAAATTAAGGTTTTAAATTAATCACTGTCAAAAATAAAGATATTGCTTTGAAATTTGGTATGGGTATTGTCCAATGTCCATACTCAATTCTCTCATATATTCCGGGTTTTTAACATCTTTGAAAAATTTATTTTGTGGGGATTTTTCCAAAACAAACATTTTTATTTTTATTTTAGAAGTAACCCCCAATTTTGAAACATTTGAAAGAGACTGCCCTTTGGTTAATAACGTTTGCAATTTGCCTCAAAACTCTGTTTTCTAAGTTTTTTTTTCTCAAATATTTCTCGTTTTTTTCTTTACCAACATGACGTCATCAACTTATGATTATCTCCCAAACTACTTATCAAATTTCAATTAATTTTTTACAGCATACGTATACGCATACGTTGTAAAATCAGCAAGATGCGTTGCATGTGAAAAAGTTATTCAAGAAAAACCTAAGGGGGGGGGGGCTGTCGGCCCCACCCCCGCAGGGCGAGGGTTAAAGGGAATGTTTTTACCTTTAAATCAGGCCGCTAATGGAGTACGCGTGCATTATCTTCGAAAATTCAGCTCAATGTCACCTAAGAAAACTTAACTCAGTCCAAAACGCATGTCTACGCGAAATTACAGCTTACAAAACATCACTAATCGACGCACTACACAACTACAACAATATCACCCCTCTACTCCAACCGGGCACTGCGTAGAGTACCGAACTTTCTCAGGTCAGCCAATCAGCGGCGGTCTATAGCACAATAATGACGTCATTCGCCCAAATCGAAATGAACGAAATACTTAACGTAAGATAGACATTATATTTACTTTGAACAACTCACTAACGTAAAATAGAACCCTATTCCCTTGCTTCTTGCTTGCTCCGGGTTCACATAAACCTGTTAACGTATTATTTTTTTGCCTGGCAAATTGCCAGAAGTACCCCCCCCCCCCACAGAACATGGCTTCAGGCCGCTCCGGGTAAGACAAAAACCGTGCTGAACAATTTACGTCTGTCCGGGACTTGTGCAGTACCACCCTGATGTAGAAAGAACCCTCAAGCCGATTCGTGCCCGGTATGGACTGATGAGACGAATAATAATGGAGAATAGGTTCAATATGCGATGTTTTGGAGACGACGAATGCAAAATTGTAATCGCGAAGGAGTGAGGATCGTATTGAATGTTTTAGAGACGAACGAAAAATTATAATCGCGAAGTGAGGATCAACCTATAATAGTTGAGTATGCAATGTTTTGGAGACGAATGACAAATTGTAATCACGAAGCAAGCAGTGAGGATCAACCGAGAATAGCCGAGAATGCAATATGTTTTGGAAACGACAAATGCAAACTTGTTATCGCGAAGAAGTGAGGATCAACCGAGAAGTGGAAAAAACAAAGATGACGGAAATGAATTTGGGAGCGACGGCATCATCATCGGCATCATCAGAGCACAAAGATCAACCCGGCGCTAGACTCCCGCATGACGACAAACCCCGCAACGACCCAGCGTTCCTGCTGATGAAGCGGGACGATGGAGTCCTGTTCCGATCGACCAAACCCTTCGTCGCCAAGGCGTTGGTTGAGGTCGATCTGTGGCGGGGACGTCGCCATGGCAAAAACGATCCAGTCGGGGGGCACTGCTGGACATGCACGATCCAACCATCACTGAAAGCTACAGACCAATCTCACTAACCAGCTGCTACCACAAAATCTTTGAACGAATGATCAAAGAAAGACTACTATACTTTATGCAATCCAAAAACTAGCGTACAATCAGGCCTTCCTGCCAATTCGAAACACTACCGACAACCTGGTGAAACTGACAGCAGACATACAAAACTCATTTGCACTTACAAAAACACAGCAGCACTCTTTCTCGACTTAAAACAAGCCTATGACACAATCAACATCTCAGCACTATTAAATCAACTACACAAAATAGCTGAGGATGAGTGACAAGGTTTTCGTTATCTTTGAGGCCTTTCTGACGCACTATGTTCAAGATAATGATTGAGTTCTTATAGGTATGTTATTATTCAAATACATTCTGGTAGTTGGCAATCAATGTTCATGATCTCACCAAATTTGTCGTGCTGAGATTCCGCCCAAGCTTTCACACTCCTGATATATTTTAGTGATCAATCTCATGTCTCTGGTAACTTGCTCCTATTTCTGGTGAAGTTTTGTCTACTTCAGCTACAGTCTAGATGTATTATGGATATTGATGCCAAAGTTTTATAATTAAATAAGTTATAGGTTGTAAGTTTTTTTTTTAATTCAGCATTTTGGTAAACACATTTTAAATTTTGGCTAGGGTTAACTTCTGTAACTCTGAACATGTAATGCCAAACTTAATTTAGTGACATCATTTTAAAAAAGTGTGCTGACTGACACCAACTGATACCGATTGGGAGAAATTTTGGATGACCGATTTCCAACCGCTGAGTCCAAATCTAAATGACATTTGACAGATTTTCCAACTTTACACCATAAGAAAGCTGCACCGCTTGACAGGCGTTCCCGATTGAAGCGACACTAGCGCCGCAGCGGAGAGGGGAAGAGTTAGCGTGGCAATGCTTTTTCTATGGCGGATGGCCGATATTTGACAATATTCGCCTGAACGTCCAGGCTGAATATTGTTGTGCCATGTTATTCATCATGAATGACTCTGCATACTCAAACATTTTCCAATGCGCTAGCTCACACAGTTTTGAGCTACAGGCCGACAAATATCGCCACTCCGCCATAGGAAAAGCATTGCCGTGCTGACTCTTGCCCCTCTACCAACCCTTTAACGTCCTCGCCACTGCTTCACTAGTGTCGGCTAGCGAGAATGGCTGCCGGGCAGAGCAGTTTGTCTATACCTATATGTCAATGCCTTTGAATGAGAAATGTGGAAAAATTCATGAATATATGAACAAGAAGCAATAACTTAAGGTAAAAGCAAATCTTTTTACAATTTTCTGTATGAAAAGACTAGACATTCATCATGAATGTCTCTACATACTTCAACTTTTTTTTCTCCAATGCCAGTATGCAAAGTGTGGCAGGGCAGTCAACAAGATACTTGGGGCAGCCAAATCCTGCCCCAAGCGGTCTTGTCCCCAAACCTTTGACCTGCCCCAAACTGACATGAGCTGCCCCAAACACCTTATTCCTGCTCCAAATTTGCAAAGGCTGTCCCAAAGTTTTGAACGCTCCTTCCGATTTTTCCCCACTCGGTGCTGAGCTGCTGACCCTGCCCCGACGAGATCTCGTCAAAACCTGCCATGTTCTGCAGACTGGTTCCAATGCGCTAGCTCACAAGGTTTTTTAGTTACAGGGCGACAAATATCGCCCCTCCACCATAGGAAAAGCATTGCCGCGCTGACCTTTGCCTCTCTACCTGCCCTCTAATGTCCTCGCTGCTGCGGGACTAGTGTCAGCTGGCGGGAACGGCTGCTGGGCGGAGCAGTTTGTCTATACCTATATGTCAATGCCTTAGAATGAGAAATGTGGAAAAATTCACGAGTACATGAACAAGAAGGAATAACTTTAGGTAAAAGCAAATCTATTTACAATTTTCAGTATGAAAATTATTTCACATTCACAATTTAGGGCTAACTGCCCAAACTCCAAACACATCATTGAACTACTTGTGATGCAAATATTACTAGTATGGAACATTGCAACTTGCAAGGAGCATGAAAACCTTGCAATAAAATGTGTTCGGAGTTAGGGCAGTTTACCCTCCATTACACCACCGTCTCTTCAGTTCATCAACCACCACCAGTCAGACCCAAAAACAAACTTAGGAGTAAGTTCATATGTATTGGAAACTTATGACAACAGCTCACTTTAAGGGATACCAATTTATAGTACCTTATTTGAATAGTTCTGTAATTGAACAGCAATGCAGAAGTGTACACGAGTGGTGCAACACGATTTGGTGTGGCTTCCAGTTCTAGAACCTACTTTGTAATGTCAATGTCAATGTAATCCCAGCACATATTTTATGTCTGATAAGTTTTCAGCAACAAAACGAGATCTTTCAGGGACATTCTTGAAAATCCAGCACAATAAAACATGAAAAGATTGGTACCATTACGTAGAATTCCGCATCGCCCCACAATCACAACCAAGGCTTATAGAACAGTGTTACCGTAGCGGTCCAACCCCATTTCCGAAGATTCAGGTACAAATTTCCCCATTTGGGGGCCCATTTCCCAAGTTCAATGGATTTAAGTGTAAAAACGGTACGTAGGCTCAAATATAAGTGGTACATTGCTTAGGCATGCTTTCCAACGCATCGTTTTAAGAATATATCGTTCTTAAACCTTAATTTAATTACAAATATAATAGCATAACCCTTACCTAATTATTTTGGACATATATTGAACTAGCAATTCGGTTATCAGTATAAAACGGTGAGAAGAAAACAAACTTGGGACCCAAATCAAAATCCCGTCCCGCTAGCCTCTAACGCTGGCATTCGGGATTAAAGCCATCCCATAATAATCCATCCCACTTGATACACAGAGTATAATTTAACCACCACCTACCCGGCGACGAAGAGTAGGTATCCACCTAGAAGAGTATCCACGAAAATACTCCGGCCGTATGCAAGCCGAAGCTGGCTATCTTCGCATGGCGACCACCAATGAATATATGTTGTGTCAACAAAAGACGAAAAGCATAATTATAACTACATATCATACCAAGAACTTTATGATATGTACATATCAAGAACTTTATGAATTAAGCCAAACAAGTTATAGATTTCATGGCAAATAATCGCATTCAATCACAACTTAACAATTTATATCAAAATAGCACAGCTTAGGTACCTTTTTGGGCGTCAGCTAGATAAAAATTAGAGTTCGTTGAAGTTTGATAATTTCCCAAGATTGGAGACCAAATCCCAAGATCCCAATATTGAAGGTCATTTCCCAAGATATTGGGAAATTTCCCAAGGTGCGGTAACACTCCTATAGAACAACAGGTTGTCTCGCCCCAACCAGGTTTATAGTGTGAAGCACGCATAAGTTGGTTTCTTTTGTTCTTGAAGCTTTCCTTCATGTTTTAAAGGGAATTAAATGCGGCTAACTTTATATGGGAGCTCATACTTTGTCACAAATTCAACGCAATAAATGCAAAATAAATGTTTGATGTGTTCTGTGTTCAGGTGAATGGTCGAGGATGGAAGAGAACATAATTTAACAAATTGACCACAGGCTTTTTAGAAAAAGTCTGAGTACGAGGACTGCAAAGAACACAACCTCTATCACCAAGCTTGCAAGTTATGTTATAGGTTAGTGGCACACAGCACAGCAAAGGTGTATCAAATTTAGATCAGCAGTGGATAGTCCAACTTTGTTGTCTTAACTTTTATTTCTTATTGTGCCAAGGGGACTTCGTTTGAAAATAAGTTATTATCAACATGCATAGTGAGGTAAGAAAGAAGGTTAACTGCCCTATCTCTGAACATTTCCATGCTTCTAATGATGTTCCGTGTTAGTGTTGTCTGTATTGTGAGTAGCATGAAAATGTTCAGAGATAGGAAGTGTTCAGAGTTAGAGCAGATAACCCTACCTACATTTTGTCACCAGCAGATGGGAGCCCTCAAAATTATCCAACCAATTCTGCCAGTCCAACACTTATCCAACAATAAGTGCCAGGATGCACATAGCTTGAAAGTGTTCTGAAAATGTGATGTTGCCAGCGTCAATGATTGTGGAGATTGCTCTGAATGGTGAAATAATCATCTGTGGCTATGTTGTTTGTCGAAATAGTAATATTGTATGTCCTACTGTTATAGCAACATGCCAAGGCTCACTTAAACCATGATTGGTTTGTTAAAATTGGTAAACAGGAAAGAAATTGAAGTCCCCAGGTAGATCATGCAGCCACAGCCGTAGCCACAGCTGTGATCTAGAGATTTGTGGAAAAGCTGGTCACGATTGTAGAGCTCACCTAAGTAAAAGAAACAAATGCAAGCATAAGATGAAGCATTTCATGTCATCTATTCATTTCAAGGTAAAATTTTACATTAAGTCTGGCATCGGTTTCATGCATAAATTTTGCTGATTCTAGGGTAGGGTAACCATAGAATCAGCAAAATTTATGCATGGAACAGGTGCCAGACTTAATGTAAAATTTTACCTTGAAATGAATAGATGACATGAAATGCTTCATCTTATGCTTGCTGTTTGCTGTTTGATGTGCTGATTCCAAATATTTTGTTCATTTGTGGTGCAAATAAAAAACTAACTTAACCTACCCTAACCCAAACTAACCTAACCTAACATATCTATTTTTTCTCATTTTCACCACAAATGAGCATATTTGGAATTAGCACCTCGAATAACCCTATAATCAGCAAAATGTATGCATGCAACAAGTGCCGGGCCTAATGTAAAAAATACCCATTTCAATCAGAAAACTACACGTTAATGTTACAGCAACCTCGATCCAATACAAGATGTCTCAAAACATGTCAATGTCTCACTTTGTCGGTTTCATCCTTTGAAACTGATGCTACACATGATGAAACCTCAGACGAAGCGTCTTGCCCTGTTCTGTCCAACTGTGATATCTCTCTTTTTTCAGACTGATCTGAAATGCTGTTATTGTGATGATTTTAAGCATGACAACGTGTTTCACTTCATAACACATATGCAAGGCCATATTGGCAATGGTATGCCTGGAATTACTTGCCCGCTATGTACAAGGCACTACAAAGAAGTGCGTTATTGGTCTAAGCACTATGAACAAGTACACAAGTATGCATTCAACTATGAAGGCAAGCAGGATAATTTGCGACAAGCAGGTGCCATTGAAACAAGAGGTGCTCCGGATGTCCCAGATGTGATTTTTGCTGACGACGACCATGTTGGTGTGGCGACAGCGGATGTATCCGACGAAGCGACTGAGAAGGCGCTGGAGGAGAAGCGCGCGACAGACAAAGTTTCAATTTTTTTTCTTCTGAAACTCAGGGCAGAACATGCTCTTTCAGAAGAGCTGATTGGCTTCATATCGTCAAACGTACTAGACATAGCTGACGATGTGGCCAAACACTGCTTTACAGCGGATGCTGTCACTGATGAACCAGCAAGTGTAACTGCTTTGAAGAACTTCATGATCAAGGGTCGTCTGGTCAAATACGTCAGGAATTACATGCCTTATGTGGCGCCAGAAAGCTCAAAAGTAGAACATGACGGGAATGATATGACTGTACACTATGTGCCTATCAGCAAGCAGTTAACCTGCCTTTTAGATTCCGAAAAAGTGAAGCTGGAGCGCAACCAGTCCATCAGTCTCACTCTGTACATGGACGAGTTTGGTACTACTGATCCACTGCGAGGGAAGGTTCTCCAGAACAAACTGCTTGGGTTCTACTTCAGAGTTGATTCTGCGAGACCTTCCTCGAAAACTGACGACATCATGCTTGCTACGCTCATGCAGTCACACTCCATCAAAACATATGGCTTGAAAAAGCTACTCAGTCCGTTGGTGGATGATCTCAAGAAACTGCTGGACGACGGATTGGTGTGGCGTGGTCAGGTGAAAGAAGTCAGGATTCGCTGTGTGTGTGGAGACAATCTGGGAGTTCACCAGATGGTGGGATTTCAGGAAAGCTTCTACCTCGGACCGAGACCTTGCCGGTTCTGCAAGGCAGTGTACACTGACTTCAAAACACAACTGGCAGTGGCAGACATCGAACTGAGGACAGGTGAGGAGCACGCGGAAGAAGTTCGCCAGGCAGAAGAAAGTGGATTCACAGAGGATGCCTCCAGGGTACATGGCATCAAGGGCAGGTGCGTCTTTGATGAACTTGCTGACTTCGATGTCACTGAAAAGTTTCCGCCAGATGTGGCGCATGACATTTTTGAAGGTGTACTCCCCAAGCTGATCACACTGATCTTGACGCATTTGATCGTGAACCTGAAGCTGTTGACAGTGCATATGTTCAATCGGATGCTGTCGAGCTTCAAGCTAGCGAGATGTGATCGTGGCCACAAATCGGCTCCAGCACGACTGTGTGGGAGGGCAAGTAAAGATCAAAATGACTGCTGTCGAGTGCTGGACAATGGGAAGACTGCTTCCACTGTTGATTGGGGCGTTGGTCCCAACGGATCTTGAAGAATGGCACCTGTTTGTTGCCTTCCTGCAGATAATGGAGCTGATCTGCGCGCCAGTTGTGACTTCTGCTCTTATATCTGACCTGCAGTTCAAGGTGGAAGCATGGCTCCAAGAGTTCGTAAGGGTTTTCCCAGCCGCAAAGATGACTCCAAAAATGCACTACATCATTCATTACCCAAACGAAATGAAAAAAACATGGCCCTCTCCGGCTATGCTGGACACTATCATTCGAGATGAAGCATCAACTTTTCAAGAGGTTTGCAAAGCGAATGAAAAGCAAAAGAAATGTCTGCAAGATGCTGGCTGAACGACACCAAGAAAGAGTCGCCATGCTGCTGTCGACACCGACAGATGAACCGAGAAAATCCCACGGGGAAAAACAGAGGTGGGATCAGTTACAGAGTGTGGTAGATGACGGCGTCGAGCTACTCGAGAGTAGTGCTTATTACAAAAAGCACTTGGTCAACGATGTCTCCTACCAGTCTGACGACGTTGTCATCGTTCAATGTCCATCTGGGAAAGTCTGTTGTTTGCTGATTAAGCTCCTCGAGGTACCTAATGGTGTGACTAAGGTCACGCATCTCATCGGAAGATTACTGTATTCTGAGTCCTTCAACAAACATTTCAACAGTTTCACCGTCAGACTGGACAGGTTTGTCCGCATCTCGGCGGAAAAAGTCATTTACTTCCAATCACTCGGAGTCTACAATGTGGGACAGCGTCTGTTTGTCCCACTTCGTCACGCTTGCAAGAACATGTGCGACGGTCAAGTGGCTTCTGGAAGGTAACCGGAGTGGTGTGGGGGGGGGGAGCTTATTATTCATAATTTATTTTCACTTGCCGTTCAACCACATGCCCGCAGCCCGCAACTCAAGCGTTGCTGTGATTATTCTTAGCCGCAGCCCAATCATATTGTTATGACGTGTGCCCGTTTATCTCAAGTTTTATTGTCACAAGGGTGTTCAACATTCCAATCCTTTCAACGAAGTTGAACGCGATTCATTCGTTTTGTCTGTAATTGCACCACCGGATTAGTTTTGATATGTGTAAATGAATACCCTTGTTCGAAACCGTAGTACTTAGTAGTGAGCCTTCTTGTGTCGGCGATATGCTTGTCTGATAGCCTCTGATCGGCTGATAGCCGATCACCAACACGATATTTGCTGAATATTCACCAGGGTTTATATAGTATGTTTTGTTCTATTTTTTTATCTGAGGGGGGGGGGGGGGGGGCACGCCGGTAGTAAAAACAAATTTCGCTCCTCAGCCATATGTTGTTACCGGGGGTCGTCAGAGAATCTCATTTTATCTAGTGTGAATTTATTTTGCTCAGGGGGGGAGGGGGCATGGCCCCCGTGCCCTCCCCCTGGCTACGTCCCTGTACATAATGCACTGCTGAGCCTCAGGTCAATAACCCTGCACTGAACTCGAGCAAAAATGTGTACTTCTCTATACTCTTACCAGTTACTACAGAACGGCCATGCAATACATCGTTTAATGAACTCGTGACATTAAAGATTCAGTGGGATTATACATTCAGTTTATTGAACTCTCCTTCGGCTTGTTCATTAACTGAATCGTTGATGTCACGCATGCATAACACTATTAAATACCCTGTTATCATGGTGAAGTGTAGGTGCAACTTTAAGTGTCTATATGCTATCAATTTATGTAGGTATATATGGTGGTGGTGGCTGTTCTTGACACAAGCTGTGTTTGTAGGTGAAGGTGCTTTCATAGGCGTATGAAAGAAAGCTGGAAGATAGCGAAGACAAGGTCTCGAGATTTCGTTGAACATGGTAATGCAAAGTGTCCATACACATCCATTAGCTGTCTTCCGGTGGTGTATGATTTTATTCGAATGTCTTTTCATTGCACTACATAACGATGTTTGAAGCGTATTTCGTCCCTCAGCTGGTTTAGTTTCCATCGATAGTGGCAAAGACTAGCAAAAGTTTTTTCTTTAAATTTAGTCCGAATGTTGTATCTGCTGTATTCCAAGTGTCTAAAGTTGTTCGAGATCGGCCGACGGTTGCCAATTTCAGTAAGTTTGTAGAACTCTGAATGACTTTATTTTGAGCCCCCCTGAAAGCCTCCGAGGGTACATGCAATTTTTAATTATGGTGTGCTTTACAGGAGTTCTTAGTCAAGTATGGCGAGTCTACCAAGATACTAGAGCTCTCCTTCGGCTTGTTCTGCTGAGTAGCATACGTCGGCGCTTCAACTTCCCGCCGGATGAAACCATCGTCGTAAAGAAGTTTGTAGACAAATATGGCGAGTATGTTGATGTGGAAAACGGAACGGAGTTATGTGACAGCTCCAAACTACTCGTAAAGTGGGTGAGGTGAGTTTGCATGGTTATACCTGGCATGTGAGATAGGCACTACTTGACACCAACTGACCGAACCGATTTTTTCCTTTTTTTGGGGTGTGGGGTAAATAGCCAAGCAGGATTATATCAGGGGCGGATCCATGAGTTATTCTTGTTTCACCCGCGTCCCGCTGGGTCTCCAGCCGAACGTGACCCGCTGGTGATGGGAGTAAATTTACCCCCCCCCCCCCCCCCCCCCTCCCTCCCCATTTCCAAAGCCTAATTATTAAAGAAATCATACCTGACCTCATTTCAGTGAAATTTGTGCCTAGGTAAGGTCATGGATAGGTCATATAACAGGCGCGGATCCAGGATTTCGGTCAGGGGGGGGGGGGGGCGCCATACAAAAAGTTGCGCCCTACGGGCGCACTTGGCGGGCGATACATTGGCGCGACCCGGCTCAGGGGGGAGGGGGAGAGCGCGCCCAAGCGCCCCCTAGATCCGCGCCTGTATAAGGTCAACATTTTAAATAACGAAATGTCAAAAGCAAATACATTATTTTGGACCCGTTTGACATCAGAAATACAATGGTTGCATTCATTTGTTGATATCTAGTCATAAAGCCAAAAATAGCACATATAAAAAGGACGTCATGTGGTACACAATACACAAACTTCAAGAGCCCATATTCAGTACAAATATAGATGTTGCTTTGCAATGTTATTAAAGGGAGATAATGACCTTTTTCCACAAAAATGGAGTTAGCACTTGAAATCGCCAGACGAGACCAAAATATATTGTAAATTCATCACATTTTGCATGAAAACTTTCCTACCGAAAGATATTTCAAGTTAAAGTTGATAAGCGTTCCACACTTTTAACGACCGGTACTTGCAAGTACTTTTGGTCCTCATCAAACTGCGGGCTTTTCCCGTATTGTTTTTTTACGCAATGGAGTGGAAAATATATTGTGCGTTCTGCTTGTTGTGATGATATGCCCGGCGATCTTCTAAAACTAACAGCGATTAGAAAAAGTGGCAATAAAATCGGAAGCTCATCGATGCACATCAACGGCAGCATAGTTAGTGGTTGCGACCCTCAATTTTTGAAAATAAATTCATTTGTTTTCAACATTAGGAGTATTGTATAATTTGTCTGTGGCTGTATATAACACTATGCTTTATATTATCATGACAAATAATAATTTTTCCCCAAAAAACTAACAAACAATAACACAAAACTGGCAATTAAATCGGAAGCTCATCGATGCACATCGACGGCGACCTATTTAGCGTCGGCGATTTGTTTACAAAGCATTGTCATGTTTATCGGCGCACTTAACCATTGTGGAGAGTTGTTGCTAGTAGCGCTTTCGTTCTCCATGGCAACCAGGCGTGAGCCAATGAAAAGCCAGAACGTATTCCCTTTCTGGTTTTTGATTGGATGACGCCTGGTTGCCATGGAGAACGAAAGCGCTGCTAGCGTGTGTCCGAGCAGCGCTCAGTTTGATCGGAAATGTCACAGAGCCTCCAAAAATGCCGCAATCGATGTAAACAATGGTAGGGAAGGGCGAATTTGTCAATGACCTTCATGAAGTACACAAGGTACTTGTTTTGTATTTTTCCCAAACTTACAACTTCGAATTTGGGAATAATTTTATTTAATTCTTAAATTTAAATAAAATGATTTTAAAACCATAGCGGTAGCCTAAGAAATTGTTGCTAACAAAATCAAAAGGTCATTATTTCCCTTTAAAGGGAAATAATGACCTTTTGATTTTGTTAGCAACAATTTCTTAGGCTACCGTTATGGTTTTAAAATTACTTTATTTAAACTTAAGAATTAAACAAAATTATTCCCAAATTCAAAGTTGTAAGTTTGGAAAAAATACAAAATAAGTACCTTGCGTACTTCATGAAGGTCATTGACAAATTCGTCCTTCCCTACCAGTATTCGCAAAGCACTCGGCACTGCGCCACAATAGCAAAAGGCGAGGGAAATGCATATTGGATACAATATTATTACGTCATAAGTTTCTGAAGTGTCAACTACTATGAAATACAGTGATAAAATACCTTTAATAATTATTAACAAGAAAATTCAAACTATTTGAATAAGTCTTTAATTACCTTTCAACTCAAAATCAGATATATTTTGCAATGCTACACAAGAATGGCACCAGTGACGTCATTAACAAAGCCTGCTGCGGGACTTGGGTATACTAATCAGGAACAACTCGCCACAATGGTGAAGTGCGCCGAGAAGCATGACAATGACTTTGTAAACAAATCGCCGACGCTAAATAGGTCGCCGTCGATGTGCATCGATGAGCTTCCTAATTAATTGCCAGTTTTGTGTGATTGTTAGTTTTTTTGGGGAAAAATTATTATTTTTCATGATAATATAAAGCATAGTGTTATATACAGCCACAGACAAATTATACAAAACTCCTAATGTTGAAAACAAATGAATTTATTTTCAAAAATTGAGGGTCGCAACCACTAACTATGCCGCCGTTGATGTGCATCGATGAGCATCCGATTTTATTGCCACTTTTTTCAATCGCTGTTAGTTTTAGAAGATCGCCGGGCATATAATCACAACAAGCAGAACGCACAATATATTTTCCACTCCATTGCGTAAAAAAAAACTACGGGAAAAGCCCGCAGTTTGATGAGGACCAAAAAGTACTTGCAAGTACCGGTCGTTAAAAGTGTGGAACGCTTATCAACTTTAACTTGAAATATCTTTCGGTAGGAAAGTTTTCATGCAAAATGTGATGAATTTACAATATATTTTGGTCTCGTCTGGCGATTTCAAGTGCTAACTCCATTTTTGTGGAAAAAGGTCATTATTTCCCTTTAAGGGGTTTTATCCCTCCCCCAGCGAGGCGCTGGATAATTTAGTGCACGGAGTCTGCGTTTGGTTGTGTGTGTAATGGGTTGGGACAATTTTGTAAGGCACCAATTTTTTGGGGTTCATAAAAACAAGGATAGTTTTTCATAATGTAAATATTTTTTGTATTATAAAAAAATGCGAAATGAACTCAAAAATGATTAAAAAACTAAAACAATTAAGCTCATGTCCTTGTAGTTGTGACGTCACGACCATAGTGAAAATCAAAAGTGCCGTCGCAAATCACGAGTGTCATGACGTCACAAACAAAATCAAGAATGTTTTTCACAAAAATATGAGAAGTTAAGAGGAAGTTTTAGGACAGAAGGCAGTCTAAGATGTGTGTGAGAAGTATATCGAAAAATCGAAAAAAATATGCTGAATTTATTATGCGTAAAACCTCACTACCTGTCCCCAACCCCATTGCGTATTTAACACGCATGCAAGACATCCCATGCTCTAAGATGGAGCGCCCTACAGCCAAAATAATGATACAGCGGTGCCATCTACACCTCTTAAAGCGTTTTCATTCATTACGTGCGTTTGTGTTGCCTTTTCCCTTTAGAAATATACCACCCGTGGCACCATTCGCGGGCTAACAGTTTCTAATATACTATGCCAGCCCCACCGATGCCGGGATGTCCACTGCCATTTCGCTGGCTTCCTGCAGCACCGTGAATGTGGAAACACGCTCCAACGGGTAATAAAGGAAAGGATCAACAATATATTTCAGTTGCAGTGGCTGTGTGTTAGTATCATCCGACTTTGTGTGATGTTGAATGATTTGAGCATCAATGTTATGTTCATCATTCGGGCGTCGTGTGTATTAGGCACATGTATGATGTGCTTAGTGTTGCATTCAACTTATCCTAAGCGCAATACGACCAAGAAATTGGTTCGTCATTAACCCGGCATTGACTGGGGTCTCAGCAGAACACCATTGACTGGGGTCTCAGCAGAACACCATTGACGGGGGTCTCAGCAGAACACCATTGACGGGGGGGGGGGGGGGCGGGCGTTAAACTGGTTATCTTCCGAACTAACGATCGCAGCGAGACGCGCACGGCGGCAAACGAAAGCTCTCAATGAGACAATTCTAAAGCATGCTCAAAAATGTCAAAGTGAGGTCAAATGTCAGGTCACGGTCAGATCAAAGGTCAAAATCGGCGTATTTGAGTTTATGGGCCATACTTTCCATCCAAAGCCTTCGATTGCGACCAGTTTCACCCAAAGTGCTGCCAAAGGTATGATACATATCCTGCATGAGCTAAAGTGAGATTGTTGGGCTTGGTCAAGGTAAAGGTCAGGTCACAAAAGGTCACTATGCTCAAAATATCTACGAACGTCACGCAACACATGTTTTATGAGTTATTTTCCACGTATAATTGGATAGTGATAGTCATTTTACCACCTGACTTCATTTACGTGAAGTAAATTTCAATTTGCAGGTCAAGTTCAGGTCACCGAACGTCAAAAATTGTAATTGATAAATCTAAACAAAAAAGGCATGTTGCTAGACCAGTTTTGGCTCAGAAATACAGTGGTGACATTTATTTGTCTGTATCTAGTCAATAAATGCCAAAAAACACAATTTCAAAATATGACATGAGTGACCCATACTTTAGATGTCATAAGTCAGTCAAAAATGGAGATATCAGTTTGAAATTTGGTATGGTAGTTGCCTAGGTATGGTTCTCTGACATATCTTCCGTTTTTTTGAATATTTTTATAAAATTTTGATTTTGTGATAATTCCCCCCCCCCCCAAAAAAAAAATGTGTTTTTTTTTGGGGGGGGGGGTCAAAAACTAACATTTTCACAAATCCGAGATAGCCAGTTTGTAGCCCTTGCAATTTGCTATCTTTTGGCGTTTTTCGATTGCATTTTGCTTCAAATGTGGCATTTGTACGGCTTGGCAAAGTTAAGCTGATTTTGGTGTAAAACTCGTGTGTAGTGACGTCACTAAATTCGCTATAACTCGAACAAAATTTGACGTCACTAAATTCGCTAGAACTCGAGAAAAAAAATCGACGAAATTTCTTCATTTTTGCACACAAGTCGTAAAAATGACGTTTAAGAAGGTATCCGAAGTTTCACGTTGATAGCGCTATTAGTTTTTCAGCTATTGCGAAAATTCGTCAGCGGGCGTTAAACGCCCCCCCGTCAATGGCGGGTTAAGCACAAAACGGATTCTTTGTAGTCATTTGAAACATAGTCAGTCATTGAACGTTGATGAGAACCATTAACGTCACTGGTGCAATATTGCCATATAACTATTCAATGAATAACATTGCTTTTCCGGTCTTTTTCATTCAGTGACGAGATCGCTCCTGAGAGATGGAACCCCCTGTTCGAGTCATCCGTGGATGAAGGTGGCCAGCGAACGAGCAAAGATGCTACAGGCGGGTACGTTAACATAAAGCATTCCTCGTTGTCACCTGCGACAATAAAAAACAACTGCACAATTTGAATATACTGTTCCGGTAGATTTACTTCCTATTTAAACGGAACAATTAATTGAATTGAAATGAACACGTTCTCAGATCTTAGAATCTTGCTTATCTGTTATTTTAGTACTTATGGTCCTATGGTTTTCTCTTGAAAAATAAATATAATGTTTTTTGTTAACATAACTGATTTTTTTACGAATTTTGAGAGCCGGAAACAGCTTGTTCATCTATTCATACGCGGATATGTTTGTTGATCTGTAGCGTACATCTACCATGCCCAATCCCCCAGGTCAATCGTAAACGAAGTCCTAGGGCTGAGCTAGACTGTGGCCATTTTCTTTTATCGGCTTTAGTTAAAAGTGTAGGTTTCATTATTTAGCTAAAAGTACAGGTTTCGTTATCGTCCCACTTGAGTGTCATATTATTTGTACCCAAGGCCTTTCGTATGTTTGTACCAGAGTGTATGTTAGATGTGTAGTGAGAGTAAGAATATATGTTTAAAAGTTTGCTGTTAGAGTACATATTTGCACCGACCCTGATGACCCTTTGTCGATCTGGTAAGCTGGGATGTGCCGCTTATGCCTCGATGGACTTTTTCAGTACGAACCAGTTGGGACGCTCTATTACGTTGTAACCATCCATGACGGATGTCGGTTTTCAGGGACGCCAAGGCCCCAGCCGGAGAGCGATCAGTGACGCCCTCATCGAACGCCAACGTTGATGTATTGGCAGCCGATCGAAGTGACTTGAACGTGGGTAACAGGTAAGTAAGAACGATACACGTACAACATACACATAACACACACACGCACGCAGGCACGCACACACGCACGCACGCACACGCACACAAACAGTTTACGATGTTTTGCATATTATCGGCTCCCTGCTATGGAGTGTTTGAACAACCCTCCCTCAGGTCTTACGTGGATAGCAAGGCTGCGGAGTCGATATAATTTTAGCAACTCTGACTCCGACTCCGACTCCGCCCTATATCCGTTCTCCAACCGCATGCTAAGCAATATCTGCAATGCCATCTATTTTTTCCGTTTGTTTTCATTCTTAACAGTATAGAGAACAATGCTACGCCGCCCGAGCACGGGCGCGGCGTGCCGGCCGCGCGTCCAGCCCAGTCGCGCTCGCCTGCAGGCGGCAGAATAAAATGAAGATAAGAACGTAAGACCGGCACCACTGTGTATGTCTCGTCGAGACGCGTCCGACATTGCGCAGCACGACATATCTGGTTCACCACATGACCTTAAATTACCTTGACCTGAGGTCAAATTTTGAATTTGACTTAGGTAACCTGGTCACCATGGTATGATTCGAATCTCCTTGACGAAACGAGCACGATGATATTAAAATGGGCGCCGTGTGACCGTAAGAGTCGGTGCGTCCAAAGCCCCAATCATCATCAGATGACGTACAAATTATTGCCATATCTTCATCAGGCGCAAATCTACCGCTACTTGAGTAAACTTTCCACTCGATTCATTTTCCACTCATTTTCTTTCGAAAGGGATGTAGAGTTATGTCCCTAGGCCGACGACTATTCTACCGACCAAAGTAATCGCCAATTGCCAAAAAATCGACTCTGACTCCGGGCCGGAGTCGGAGTCGGTAAGATTTTAGCGACTCCGACTCCGACTCCGACTCCGGCCAAAACTGCCGACTCCTACCGACTCCGACTTCGACTCCGCAGCCCTGGTGGATAGGTTAAAATGGCGGCGCGCGCCTCATTTTTGCAGCAACTTTTATGTCCAGAAGTATTCTTCTTCTTCTTTTTTTTTTGGGGGGGGGGTTCTGAAGCGATGTCCGAAGATGACAAATGTATTGACCTAAAAAGGAAAATGCCTGAAGTTTCGAAATTATTGTTGAGCTTTCGAATGTTTTTTCCTGCTTTCCGCTACGTCCCATGGGAGCCGATTTAGGGGGAGGGCAGTGTTCACCCCCCCCCCCCCCCCCCAGCAGGTCGTGGAAAAATCAGAGGTCCAACGGGATGAGGGTTAGTCATCCCTCTATCTCTACCTCTACTCTCTGTCTTTGTCTCTCTCATGATGAAATGACAAAGCTATAAGACAAGATGCGTCGAGTTTGGCAGTGATTGTATCTATCGTGAAACATGTTCTTTCCGTTGCAGTGTCAGCAGCGCCAGCAAGCGTGCAGAAGCCGTCAAAAGGTACTCATTAAACCTACGGCTGTCGATACACCTTTGTGTAGGCCTTTAGTATGGTGGAATACCCAACGGGTTGATTCGCTACCAACATTCGCCGTCCCGAGAAGCCAACGATCCTGTAACAGGGCACCTGAGTTCTGGTTCACATTCGCGTCGTTTGACGAGACCATAGACACTTCCTCCGTGTGACGTCACACTGTAACGTTACAATTCAGTCAAATCTCCGGATGACCATACCTCCAAATATACGGCCATGGTTGGGAATCACTCTTGATGGGAAATTTCATTAGCCTGGGAAATTTCATTCCAGTCGTCTGGATTTCTTTTAGATACAGCCAATTTAGTGACGTCACTACGCATCCTCTATTCACACTTCGTGTCCTCATGCAGGCATCATCGTTTGTTTTCGGCTAAGCTTACCTTGACATCTTCCTACAGACTGCCATTCGCCGTCGAGTCTCTCTCCTCTGGCTTAAAAAAACAAGCTCGAGAGCGAAACCGAGCTGGCAGATTCGGACTGGAAGGAGCTCACCGTCGTTTACACTGGGAAGGCGAAAACCTAGTACGTCGTCAAGTGTATGATATGTTAACATGTATCCTATCAGCAAGTATTTCTGGCTGTGATTTTGATATCCAGTGCATTCAGACAGTCGATGTCAGGAAGTAATTTACACCGAAGTATGTGCAATTTGCATCGGCTTGTACCGGATAATGATGTACGTACACGGGTATAGTAACTGACAATTTGTTGTTTTGATAGTTGGTTCAATGTCCTGCTTCTCTTCTGGACCATCTTAACATGGCAATATTAACTTAAACATTGTATTTTAGTGTTATAAGATGCTTTCGCCTATCCTTTACGATATATTATACAAATGGTCTTTGTCAGCCTGGAACTGTTGTTTCCTTCCCCAGCTATCCTGGAAAGTCTGGGTATGACAACCTGGCGTCCGACATGGTCGACGCGTTCCCTTTCCTGTGCGGTGGCCTGAGTGGCATGGATGCAAGGGTCAGTTCCTTGTCATTTCCTGGGCGACGTAGCTGCAACCTAAAACGTATACGCTGTGTGTGTGCTGGTGCGCCGATGTCCATGAATTATGTACTCAGACCATAATAATTGCCCAAAGTAATGTTTTTGACCATCTCACCATATTTCATTTTGATAGGAGTGGCATTGGAATTGTATTGAATTTCGGATAGCATTATTTTTTCGCCCCCGCGCCTGGGTGACCCGTTCGCTCATGTCACCTAGAACAAGGACATAGTGTTATACTGAAAGCAGCTCGATTCTGAGCCGTCGTCAGGTCAGGTACTCGATAATGAAGTTGAAATTAAATGATAATTAAGTACGGACACGGCGTTTCTATCAAGGTGTCTTATAAATGTGGTTCTGCTTAGTGCATTTTTGCCCATATAATTACTTCTGTAATCTCAATGATCAGCGTTTTGGCGCCATATATCATCATCATCATCCAAATGATAAACGATATTATCACTTGTACCTGAGGCCTGTTTTCACTCATCGTTTGGAACGTAAATGAGAAGTTTATTTACTTTCTTCGGAAGCGCATGCGCCCTTGACGTATATGTGTGGGTGAGGAAAACGTAGCGCTGCTTATGCAGTCCCTGCGTAAAATAGCTGCCCTAGTCCCTAGTTTGCTCCGGGTCACATAAACCGGTTAACGTAGTTTTTTGCCTGGCAAATTGCCAGAGGTCATTGCCCCCCCCCCGGAATATGGCTATAGGCCGGTCCGGGAAAAAAAAAAGTCCCTGTTCATCGGACCTACGGACGCCTTCTAGCCAGCCTTCTCCAGCTCTCCACCGCTTCCGGGTGCGGGACCCTGTCCACGTGCTTGTGGCAGGGTCGTTAGACCCTTAGATAGGTAGCCTTTAGATATTTTTAAGTAGGTAACGTAATTTCCACAATTTGCAAGGTAGAGAACCCGCTTCATTCTGTAGATTAATTGCAGCTGGCAACACGTTCTGCCGTGTGCCACGTTAACGTAATTTAGGTTATTAATTAAACTTTCCCCTCCCTCCTCCGGTCATGGCGACCTCCCCGCCCCTCCGCTCCCTCATGGCAACTTCCCCGCCCCTCCGTCCCCTCACGGCGACCCCCCCGCCCGGCCCCCTTCAGGAGTCTCTCCCCTCCCGTCCCGGCGGGCGGCCACCCCCGGCTTCCTTCCGAAGCCACCCGACCCCCTTCAGGGGTCTGCCCCCCCGGACGGTCCTCCTGGACCTCCCGGCTCCCCTCGGGAGCCTCGCCTGGACCGACCCGGTGCTTGGCTCCCCCCCCCCCCCCAACACCTCGCCACCCGACGGGCCTGCTCTCCTCCTCATTCAGAGGAAGGACGGAGTTACCATGAGGTACTCCAACCCGTTCGCGGTGCGCCGCCAACTGGTCGCCCTCTGCGGAGAGGTGGCCAGCGCGTGCCCCATCCGTTCCGGCGCTCTGCTGGTTCAGACCCTGTCTGGCCAGCAGACTGCCACCCTCCTAGCCATCCCGTCTTTCATGGACAAGGCTTGTGAGGTGACGGCCCCGGACCACATGAATTCCTGCCAGGGATTCATCCTGTGCCCCGAAGTCAGCAATCTGACTGAGACCGTGCTCCTCCAGGAGCTAGTGACTCAGGGGGTGACAGAAGTGGTCCGGATGCGGTCTAAGCGACCAGGCCCCAACCCCATGGTCCGGCTGCGTTTCCGGGGCTTACAGCTCCCGGAACGCATCTACTGTGGCTACATAGTAGTCACAGTAAAGGAGTGGACGCAAGGGCCACTGCAGTGCAGAGCCTGCTGGCGGTTTGGCCACCACCAGCGTCAGTGCCACGCCCGCCAGTCCATCTGCGGAAAGTGCGCCGAGACGCACGACACAGCCCAATGTGTCGGTGGCGACACCGCAGCCACTCGCTGCGTGTCGTGCGGGGCCGCCCACCCCGCATGGTCCCGTGACTGCCCTGCCCGAGCGCTAGCCGCCGAGCAGACCCCCGGCAGGACGACACGGGCCCGCAAGGCGGTCCCCCCCACCCCACCTCCCATCCCACATCGCGAAAGGTTCCTTTGGAATTCGTGATAATTAACTCTTTTAACGTAACTTTCCTCCCAACCCTCCACTCCCCACTACTCCGCTCTTATAAGAGCGGAGTAGTTGAACCCACCGCCCTCCCTTCCCCCTGATCACAGATCCCGGCAGTGCGAACTTCGCAACGCCCATCCCTCCACCCCGCCTCCCCCTAGCCCTAACCCCCCCTCACTCACTTGATTTGCGCCTTGCCTCACTGTTTTTCATTCTACTTTTTATCTTTCCTAAACTCTCTCCACCGGTGGCAACCTAACGGTGACACTGCCCTGCTTGGCCCGCAAGGGGTGGCAGCGGCACTTAACAAGCCGGCCTGGAGTTCCTTTTCACCATCTCTCTACTACGCTACCCTACTCTCTCTCTAACTCTTTCTTAAATCTCTACGGGTTATCTATCCCTGCCTTCAGCCAGCCTCACACGGTTTAATCGTCCTCCTCCTCACTTGACCTTCAGTCTCCCGCCAAAACACTTGACCTTCAGTTTCCCGCCAAAACGTCACATTTCCGACCGCGCTCCACGCGGTCCGCCAATTTTAACCACCGATTTTTAACACTAACAATGCACCCATCACGGCCTTCAGCTGCTCCAGTCGCACTCAGCCCTTAAGGCAACCCACACATCCACACCACACAACCACACCACTCACCCACAACGTGCCGGCGCCGCAGCGTTTTTTAGTTGCGCGACCGTCTGACACCCTCCTGCTCCTCTCCCACCATGGCCACCGCTGGGGCTCGTCCCCGAGACCCGCGCACCCACCCTCCCGACCGTGAGCCACCTGTCGAACCACCCGACATCCCCGAGGGCAGCAGCTTCTTGCTGCTGCAACTCACGAGTGGAAACTCGTTCGGGGGGCTCAGCCCCTTCCGAATCAGGCGGGCCCTATCCCACCTGATCGGAGATGTAGAGTTTGCCCGGTCCATCCGATCGGGCGCTCTACTGGTCAAGGTCAAGGACCGATCGCAGGCTCTGACCCTGCTCGGCCAAACCACCTTCTTGGACCTACCGATCACGACGAAGGCTGCAGACCGCATGAACACTGTTCAGGCGGTGTGCTACGCCCCTATCCTAAACATGCTGGACGAGGAGGAGCTCCTGTACGAGCTCCACCCCCAAGGAGTCACTGAGGTGACGAGGTTCCGTCCCCAACAAAATGGGAAACTGAGCCCGCTCCTCAAACTCAGGTTTCGCGGCCTCATCTGCCCGCCCTCCATCGTGGCGGGTTACGAGGTCCTGAAGTTGAAACCCTGGGTGCCCAACCCCCGGCAGTGCTACCGGTGTGGCCGCTTCGGTCACACCGAGCACACCTGTCACGCCCGAGAGCCCAAGTGCCTCAACTGTGCCGACAGGCATCTGACCGACGACTGCCCCACTGGAACAGCACCACGCTGCTCCAACTGTTCGGGACGACACGCTGCTTGGTGCCGTGATTGCCCAGCCTGGCAAGACCAGCTGGCAAAAATGGAAGAGCGCAAGCGGGCGGCCGAGGCTCCTGTCAAGGACAGAGCTGTGGCACAGCCCCAGGCTAGCTGGCCAGCCGCCACCTACGCCGAAGTCCTCCTTGCGAGGTCGCCTCCCCCCTCTCGAGGTCAGCGCCGACACGGTCCCCAGACCGGAAGTCCGACCGCAGGCCCAGAGGGCAGAACCAGCCCGAACACCTCTCGGGACGCGATGGGGAACTCTCCCCCGCCTCCCACCCAACCGATGCGCCCCGAAGCGCTGCCAAAGTCCCGGGGACGACCCACCGCCCCCGGGACTCCGGCTCAGGACGTCGAGTCCCAGTCGGAGCGCGACACCGAAACACGTGACCAACGTGATGCGCCACCGCCACCGCCGTGCGCGCTGACTACGTCAGATGCGCCACCGCCACCAAGGCACGCGCCAACTATATCTGACTCGCCACCGCCATCGCTGCGCTGCAATGTGAGTGCCGCGAGTGCGCCGTCATTCCCGGAGACGGGTCTGGCTGCTCCGCGCACAGACCCACCATCGTCCCCCGGCAGCACTTGCAGCCAGTCCTCCAACCCTCCTATCAGCCCCCCCTCGCCAGCCAGCCTCGGGGCCGGCTCTGAGCTGTCCTACAGCTATGACGACATGTCCGCGAATAGTAGCGCCGACACGCCGCCCGGAGCCGGGCAGCTGGGGACTCCCATCCTAACACCAAAAACACGCATCCCTCAACCATCCTTATCCCCCCACAGACACCGCCACACCAGGGCCGCAGTGAGGCGCGCTCTGGACCGTAAACCTAAATAATGGCTTCCCCACACTCGGAATTTGTCCTCCAGTGGAACACTAGATCTCTGGTGTCCCACTGGGGGCAATTCAAACATTATATATTAAATAACAATCCGTTAGCAGCCGCCGTTCAGGAAACCCATTTTATTGACGCCGACTTTATTAAATATACCTTTAAAATCCCCGGTTTCAGTCTATATACACATAACGTAAACACAAAGCCGCGCCGAGGCGGCTCGGCCTTACTCATTTCAAACAATCTTTTGCATCACCAAATTGATCTTAAAACAACCCTAGACGCAGTCGGCGTCAATATTAAAATCGCTCAGCTAGAAATGACTTTAATCTCTATTTATTTCCGTCCAAATGAGGACATAGACATTGATTCTTTTTCCCAGCTTATTAAAAATATTAACACCCCATGTCTGATTATGGGCGATTTCAACGCGCATAGTCGGGCTTGGGGCTGCCTTCTGGACTCTCGCCGCGGCCAAATTATGCTGGACCTACTGGACCGGCATAATTTGGTCTTCCTTAACGATCAATCAAACACACACGTACACCACTCAGGAGGCGAGGTGACTTACAGCGCCATTGACCTCGCCTTCACCACACCACGCATCGCGACACTTTTCACATTTAACGTGCAATCTGATCCTCTTTTTAGCGATCATTTTCCAATTCACTTAGAATTGCAAGCCCCTTCAGGGCAAACAAATTTTTACTCCCTGCCTAGATGGAACCTTCGCAAAGCAGACTGGTCCTCCTTTCAAAAACACATTGACACTAGTCAACCCGCAGACTCCCAGACCGACATTAACACATTTTTAAACACTATTCTCGCATCAGCACATCAGCACATTCCACACACACACACACAACACCACCCGCGACAGCGTACTGCCCCGTGGTGGAACACAGAATGCCAGAGAGCTGTCGCCCTCCGGAAAAGAGCTTTTAAAAAATTTCAAGCATGTATTACCGCTGATAACGAAAACGAAGTACGCCGGGCCCGCTCTCTGGCAAAAACAATCATTAACAAAGCAAAAAAAGACTCTTGGCAGGAATTCTCATCTACCTTTAATCGATTTACCTCCCTTTCAAAAATTTGGACATTAATTAGATCATTTTCAAATAAAAGACCACCGGCATACAAAATCCCACACTTACACATCCACAACACATCTTACACGATCCCCCTAGAGGTGGCAACACAATTTGCACAACACTACGCTAACATATCATCTACACAACAATGTACACCAACTTTTACTAACCAACTTAACGATAAATTTAAATCTCTTAACTTTGACTCTGACAACGTAGAAATATATAACTCTCTTTTCACCAACTCAGAGTTAACATACGCTATTAGTAAATGCGGTAAAACCTCCGTAGGGCCAGATCAAATTGACTACTCCTTCTTTAAAAACTTGACTGAGACTGGTCTCATTAACTTACTAGCAGCCTTCAATACCATGTGGTTTGATGGCACTTTCCCTGAATCTTGGCATAGTAGTACGCTAATTCCTATACTTAAACCTCGCAAGCCTAAATCTTCTCCCGCTAGCTATCGCCCTATTTCTCTAACTAGTTGTGCATGTAAACTATTCGAACGCATGGTTAATGGACGTATCAGGACATACATTGAATCAAACAACTTACTTTCCCCATACCAAAGTGGTTTTCGACCCGGTCGATCCACTGCGGACAATTTAGTTGGTATTATCGACTCTGTCCAGCGCGGCTTTCTAGAGAAAGAGGTCACAGTTGCCCTCTTCCTTGATTTGAGAGCCGCGTTTGACAGAGTCAATAAGACTGCACTTCTAGTAAAGGTCCATAAGGCCGGAATTCGAGGTAGACTTGCCAAGTTTATAATAAACTTTTTAGAAAATAGAACTTTTAATGTAAGGTGCGGTAACACATATTCTTCAAATCATAATCAGGACCACGGGGTCCCACAGGGATCGGTTCTCTCTCCAACTCTATTTCTAATTATGATTAACGACATTTTCAGTAATATTAACAAGATCGACAAAGGTCTTAAATTTTCAATGTACGCTGATGACCTGGTGGTGTGGCTCTCCCACCCCAGTGTAGATCAAGCCAGCAAAATTCTACAACTAGTCCTCATTGATATAAAGGTATGGTGCGACCAGTGGGGTCTGGAAGTTTCTCCAAGTAAATCTGCATCCTTGATTTTCTCGAAAAAAGCTGTATATGTGGAACCCTACATTCCATTAAAATATAACAATCAAATTATCCCTTTTGTCAAATCATTCAAGTATCTGGGAGTAACGCTCGACACTCGTCTTTCGTTCATCCCACATTTCAATGATTTAGTACAAAGATGTACGCGACGAATAAATATTATGAAGTCGTTAACTGGAAGAGAGTGGGGCGCAGACCGCACCACTCTTCTCAAGTTATATACTTCCCTGATACGACCAATCCTGGACTATAACGCATTCTTATTTGATGATATATGTTCCCAAAAAATTGAAAAATTGCAAACTGTCCAGAACACTGCCTTGCGTATCGTGACAGGGGCCTGTCGCACCACCAACACCACAAACTTACACATCGACACAAACATACCCACACTCTGCCGCCGACGCAAATACACACTACTTAGATTCTACGCCAGAGCAAGTTCACACCCCACACGCCCAACATTCCACATCTTAACCCACCCCGCACCCACAAGACGACAAACACTACTACAAAAACGACACCCACTTATCAGTCACAGAATCAGACAAACACTCACACTATTCAACATCCCACACATCAACACAATGCCAACACCACCACTCACACCTCACTGGCTCGACACAACACCAGACACACACCGCCTCTTCACACACAACAAAAACACAGTCATGGCGGCAGAGACACACACACTCTTCCACGAACACAAAGCACAACACAACACATACACATACATATACACAGACGGTTCACGGCGCGACGGCCGAACCGGCGGTGCATATTTTTCAAACACAGTTAACAGTAACTTCAGACTTCCAGACACAAATAGCGTATACACAGCGGAACTATCATCAATTTTATTTGCATTAATATATGTTAAAAAGGAAAAATTTAAAGAAGTAATCATTTGCACAGACTCGTCTGCCTCGCTCTCAGCCATTTCCTCGATTAGTGACTGTAGAAATCCGATAGTATTTCAAATTAGACAGATAATTAAGCATTTAAATAGCAGTATCAAATTCCTCTGGATCCCAGGACACGCTGGTATCCCGGGAAACGAGGAAGCCGACAGATTAGCGAAATTGAGCCTAGAATTACCTTCAGAAAACCACATTCCAAGTCCTGTATGTGACGTTTTAAATTATATAAATTCTCAACTTAGCATACTGCGCCAGCGCGACTGGGACGCTGCTCCGCATTATCATCTCCATCCGATCAAGCCGAAAGTCCAACATTTTATATCTAGTCATCAGAATTGTAGAGAAAAAGAAATAGTATTAGCACGCCTTCGCCTCGGTCACACAAAAATTACGCATTATCACATTATAGCCAATCTTCCGCCACCAAGTTGCCAACATTGTCCAGGTTATCCGCGCTACACAATTAAACATTTACTAATTACTTGCCCAGTACACAACGTCAAACGTCAGAACATTATTAATTACACACAACAAAACCGCATCACATTAAATCTCCAAACACTGTTAGGTGATATTTATCCCGAACTGACAAGCCTCCTCTTCGATTTTCTCTACCAAACACGACTAGTTAAGCAAATATAACAGGGGTTTTTGGCCTAGCGCAATTTTGGCTCTCCGCGCAGGTTTTTTCCCCTTTGCGTTAGACGCTGGGTTTTTTATTATTCAGGACTTTTTGCCCAGCTAAATACACCCCACAGCCAGGTCTCGCCGGGGCGCCGGAGCCAGGGAGACTGGCAACAGTCTCCCGTTGTTGCAATGATGGCACCACCCGGCTCCATCAACACTGACATTGTGTACAAGTGTATGTGTGTTCATCAGTGTATGTAATAAAATGTATATGTATGTGTGTCTCGTGTTTTACTTATCTTTGATCTTGAACGAAAGACTTAACGTAAGGCTATATATTATATTTACTTTGAACATTTCATTAACGTAAAATAGATACCCTACTCCCTAGCAAGCTCCGGGTCACATAAACCGGTTAACGTAACTCTTTTCCTGGCAAATTGCCAGAAGTAATCCCCCACCCCGGGAAATGGCTATAGGCCGGTCCGGGAGGTTAGGAAAAAAAAAAAAAAAAAAAAAAAACTCCCATCCCAGCGCTGGCCCCCAGCGTCTGGCCCCCGCTGCCCCCATCCCACCGAACCCCACCCGCGCCCACCCGTCGGACCTCAAGTGGGTCCACCGCCGAGGCGCCGGAGCCAGGGAGACTGGCAACAGTCTCCCGTTGTGGCAATGACGGCACCGCCACGGCTCCATCAACACTGACACTCTTCCAAACTGCACAATAATACTCTGTATTATTCTATATCCAGGTCCAGGCAGGTGGTCGCAGGCATCACCTAACACTTGCTATGACACCCCCACACCTTCATTGCTTGGTCCCTGGTCAGTGCAGGGGCCGGTAGTGCGATTAGGCTCTCGCTCACGGCATCGCACTGACCAACAGACGCTATCACACACACACACACCCGAGGTGTTCAATACCAGCTCGTACAACATGACTCCGCGCACGCTTGAGGACCGTGTCGCGGCAGTTGTAGCATACTCGGAGCACCCACACTACCACACTGGATCAGATTTGTCACACCAGATCTGATCTGGAGTGTGCTCAGGCACCACGACATAGCTCGCTGCACACGGTTCCCGGGAGTGTATATTCTTTTGGGCAGGGAATTGCACCCCCGCGGAACCGGCCGCGGCGAGTTATGTTGAGCACACTCCGAGCACTCACACAACCAGACCAGACCGACCTAGGACCTGTCACCAGCTGGGTGTGTATGTAATACAAATATGTATGTATGTGTGTCTCGTGTTTTACTTATTTTTGACCTTGAACGAAATACTTAACGTAATGTTAGATATTATATTTACTTTGAACAAATAATTTTTCCGGGTACAAATAAACCGGTTAACGTAACTAGTAACGTAAAATAGCTGCCCTAGTCCCTAGTTTGCTCCGGGTCACATAAACCGGATAACGTAACTCTTTTCCTGGCAAATTGCCAGATGTCACTCCCCACCCGGAATATGGCTATAGGCCGGTCCGGGAAAAAAAATCCCTGTTTTGCTTTAGACTTTCATCAAGAACAAGGTCTCTACGAAGTTCGCCAACAAACGGCGGTGCTCCGCGGACAAGGAGGTGCTGGCACTTAAGAAGGCTAAACTCTCCCAAAACAACGAGGAGAATGAGGGGTTGCCAGGTGAGAACGAAATCTTTAATTTAGGCATGTTGTTTCGCTTATTGCACCAACACACTACAGTCCTGCCTCACTTATAAATACATTCAATATCACCACATATACACCGCCCCAACAACTAAATAGCCATGGCTATTATGCACACGCACACAGAGAATGAATAGGTGTGAATTTAAATAAATCGTGGATGTTAGGGTCATCATGATTGTGTCATGCCTCCAGAAGACTGAAATTGACCTAAGCATATATTTTTCCATGATTACGAGCGAGCGCGAAGCGCTCGCTCGTCTTTCCGTGGTGTATGGGAAAAATATAATTATGAGCGGCCCGGCCCGTGGCGACGCTTTTGAGAAGCTTATATCTCTGCAACCGCATGTCCGATTGGCAAGCGGACGTCTTTGCTGAGCAGCCCCATCTAACCTACCCTGTTTGAGACCAGTGCTGACTCATGTGGGTGACTACCACTCCGCGTGGCGCGTGCCGCGTGAGGGGTGTTGAAAAGTATTTTCTCGCAATAACTCCGCAACGGCTGGGCAGATTATGTGCAAATTTCGTGTGTAGTTAGGGACCCCTCAGCCTCCACTTTCACACAACTCAGGGGTGGGGTGACTGCACGTGCGCACGTGCACACCCCTATTCTATATCTCAGGAACGGCTAAGCCGATTGTGTTCAAATTTGGTGTGTGGTTAGGGACCTCTCATCCGCCAGTTTCCCACAAGTTAGGGGTGGGTGCCTCTGCACGAGCGCACGTGCACACCCCTATTCTGTATCTCAGGAACGGCTGAGCCGTTTGTGTTCGAATTTGGTGCGTGGTTAGGGACCTCTCACCCGCCGCCTTTCCACAAGTCAGGGGTGGGATGGCTTTGCACGTGCGCACATGCCACCCCTATTCTATATCTCTGGAACGGCTGAGCCGATTGTGTTCAAATTTGGTGTGTGGTTAGGGACCTCTCAGCTCCCACGTTCCCACAAGTCAAAGGTGGGTGCCTCTGCACGTGCGCACCTTTTTTTGTATTTCAGAAACTACTTGCCCGATCGAGTTGAAATTCCCCATACATTTCCTTCGCGCCGCTCGTTCATCGCCAACTACAGCGCCTTACTGGGTGCAAAAGAGACAACAGAAATCTGACGGAGCTCGAGCGATACTAAATAAAAACAAATATCACAGTTTAAAAAGAGCAAGTGGTGAAATATAGAACAAACGGTACATAATTAAGCTAATAATTAAGCTCTTCAAAACTGATTTCTACTTATTTAAAGTATTAAAACATTGTATTATTGTGCGTGCTCAAAATATGATTGGGGATGTCCAAATCAACATTGAGTGTCCAAATCAACATTGAGGGTACCTGGGCACCCCCATCTACAGGGTGTTTTAAAACAACTGAAATTTTGAGTTTGCCTATTACGAGGAGAAATATTTGCTAAAACTAATAAATCAGCATATGCCTGAATAGATAATTCCTGGACAAATTTGAAAATATATGTTTCATTCCGATTATTGGTATTTTTCATTCCGAAAATTGCATTCAAACATGGAAGACGAAAAATCGGTTTTTATTGGCATGGTATGCTCGTGAACAGTACAATGCTTCAGCAAATTCATCACGATAAAATGCAGCATTCAGAGACAAATAACATTAGCATGTATCTGAATCACACCGACATGTTATAGGGGTCTGTTCTAAAAAAAGACCCTCGAATGCACCCCTATTAGAAGGGGCTTCTACGCAGGCATTCCTGTGGCGCGGCCGCCGCCGGTCACGCCCTGACCCTGACCGGCCAGCCGGTCGGCGGCGGCCGTGCCGTGGCCTCTGACGTCGCACCGTGTACAGGCTCGAAGTTGGCCGCGCCGGGCCGGAGCCGAGCCCCGGCCAGAGGCTATGTTTGGCAAACATAGTGCATACAATTGTCCAACAGTGCCATTTATAGCGATCTGAGGTGGCTGGAAATTTGTCACGATATTCTTGGATAGCTGAGCTAGTGGACAGAGCTAGGTTTTTCAGCATGCGATGCACCGTTTGTCCGTGACTGACCGAGAGCCCGCTCCGTAAGCCGGGTCGGCGGCGCGAAGTGCCCAGCTCGTGTGTCGCGACGGGCGATTCTACGCGGGAGGCGCGGGCGGGAGTGCGCCTTAGTGCCAACACCGGGAGCGCTTGACTTTGATGCAGCCGTGCAACCAAACAAACCATCTAATGACTGCATTCTATGAGACCTTGTCGTGTAGAGCATGACGAATCGGTAGACATGTCATTGGTCCCCATTCTCGCCATACTATACGCGATAGCCCCTATCGCGTATATCGCGTATAGGCCAAATGAAAGTGGCGCGAATTCGGACCAAACGGGGCGCGAATTCGGACAAAATGTCGATTTTTGAAAAGGTCCTCACAGGTTTTTGTAAAATTTGCATCACTGGATTCTGCGTGAGCTCAGCTTTCGAATAGTGCATATCCCGTAGTTTGAGCCCTCCGAACTCTTCTAACGAACCGTGCTTGGGATTGCATTCATTAGCTGCCTTCTTTTCTAGCATACATGCCCCCATCGCCTGATGACTCGTTCGAACAAAGAAAACTCCATATATATACCACTTAGTGTGTCGTACTGTGCTGGGCTCCATTTGTATTCATAGTACGCATAGTAAAAAAAGAAGTATTTTGTTGTTGCTTTTTCAAAAAATCGATTTCTTGAAATTTTGTTGATTAAAATGTGTTTTTTTTTACCTTTGATTTTTTTGTGTCTGCAATATGCTTCAAAACTCGATGCTTTATAAGCGTTCAAACATTATTCGTCTATGGACCGAAAATTGCGTGCATCGTCACTAAGACGTCATTTTCTCCCAAACTTTTCTTGAATAATAAGTAAACGTGAAATTGATAAGGTACTACTACTCAAAGTGTCGCGTCAATACTAACATCTTTTTGAAGTTATTGCGAAGATCCGGGAGGGAAGCATATTTTGCCCCCAGGGGGCGCGGGTTAATCCCACTGAACTCAATAACAACTGGAAGGGACAATGGTGCCTGAGAGCGGTCGCGGCCGGCCGCCACGCTGGAACGCCGGGCCGTGCGAGGGGTGGCGAGGAGTATGAATGGAGGGGTCGGACGCGTTTGATTAAACCTGTCATTATAAGCTTCATGCTTATAAATATGAATACAATTTGGGTGGATATTGGACGGACTTGATTGCGCTTTACAGCTGTATAATTTGTATCGATTTTTGTTTTATTTTATCGACACAGTGCATACTCCGGGCCGATCATTTCTCTACACATCTGTGTTTGTCCCATGTCCGTGCGACTCGTGGTTGCCGAGACACTGGTCCGGGATTGCATCCCCCAACAACCCCGCTGTGTTAAAGGGACTGTCCCACCTTCCCAAAAGTTGCCAAATGTACGCCGCTTGTGGTGCACAATATGAAGTAATTGCTGCCGAACACGATTATGACATTTGTTTCTCGCAAACAGTGCTCAATTTCATAAAAAGTTAAGTTTTAATATTTGGGTTGATGACGTCATATTGAGCTCTAGAGAGCTACACAGAAATCCTTTACGCTGCCAAAGTATGGGCACAATTATTTCGAGACAATTCTGGCGCTTTGAATACAAAACAAACCAACTACCAAACCATTGAAACGTTTCTAAAAATGTGGTAGCTATGCAGAGGAGGGAAAGTGGCGAAGGTATTACGAAAGCCATTGGAAATCAGCATACTGGGCCGAATAATACTATCCGAAGAGTTACGCTCAGGCACTTTTGTGCACTTTTGCGTGACGCGTTTCTCGAATTATCGTTTTATCGTGTCGCTTTTAAGTTTTTTCACTTTCTAGCTGTTTCGCTTTCTAGTTTTGCACTTTATCGTTTCATCAAACATAAACACATTTCGCGTGACACACTTCGTTAGGAAACTTCCGAGACGAATGGAACTGCGACACAATCGGATTATCACAATAGTTTTGTTTCGCCGGGATATTGTGATCCAAGATAAAGTTATATTCCATCAAACCCCCACTACATTTTAATTTTGACCTTTTTTCTCACCCTTCCTCAACTATACTTCTTATTTCCCAAGCCGGTACCTGTCGCAACGGTAGCCGAGAGGTTATAGGCGCTGATCAAGGTGGTATAATTATCCGAAGATTATCCAAAGAAGATTACGGGTTCCAAACCCTGTCAGGCGGCTTTTTCGCCGTATTACATTTTTATCTAATTAAAGACGAGGCGAAGCACAAACGGATGTAATTTCACAGGAAAACTTGCATACAAAACGTCAACAATCGTTGTTCCGCTGCGCACAAAGCTTAATTGAATAGGTATGTATCAATATATGATCATGGTAAATACCTGTTGTGTGTACGGCAGAGCTTGGTTAGATTCCAACAATCATACGAATATATAGGTATGCATCGTAAGCGAGTCAGCGACTCCACTGATGATTTGCACGCCGGCTAAACCGCGGGCTTCAATTTGTTCCTTCACAAGCAACCTCTTGCCTCTCCACTGTCCACAGCCCATTGAATGGATATTAGGCAAACACAGATCACTTTTAAATTTCCTAGCTTTCCCTCACTTGTGACTTGAACTCCTAAATTTCATGACATCAAGATGAAAACGCTTGAAACACACAAGTTGAAACCGCTTGACACTGCCACAACGGAACCAACCGCCCGACACACTCAAAGATGGCCATCGGAATGTTTTGTTTACATTACGTACCGGCGAGTGAAGAAGCTCAGCTTTCTTTTCAAGCGCAAGGTGGCAGGAGTAGTTTAAATACGGCAAATAGCTGCTTCTTTGCAAATATTCGCTTGGAACACAGCCACACATCACTTGCAAGGTGGCATGATGAGCACAGCAAACTTCAAAAGTGCAAAAACTGTCAACTGATCAAACATTTTCTCGTTTTTATCTTTCTCATTTTTTCGTTTTTGCGTGTTGATTAGACGTTTTCTGGTTACACTTTTTCACTTTTCTTTTTCGATTTTCAGGTTTACCGTACCGATTACACACTTTTTCATTTATTCACTTTCTCATTTCGTTCAGTGGAGCCTGTACTGTATATTAACACGTAGTTAAAGGGAGTGTGCCTACTGTTTTGAACTGCCAAAATTATTTTTCCTACGATAAGTAGCTATTGTTGTGATGGTTGGATACGATGAAATTCACATCTGGAGCCCCTTTAGTTGATTTTTTGCTCATATTCGTTTTGCTTATTTTTTTGTTTTCGATATTTAAAACGACCGCCACTACAGTCCAGTCAATCAGAAGCATGTTATAGAAAGTGGCGCACCAAAGACAAAATAATCTAACCATTCTGTCTAGTTACGGCCGCCTGTACCTGGAGCGGAGTTTCTGTTGCTTTATCAAGGCCCTAGATACTTGCTTTATGCGTCTATGTTTTTGCACGTGCTAGGGTGAAATAACAACCTTTTCATCGACAACGAAAAGCGCTGTAGGTGTGTGAATAGCTTTATTGTGTTTGGACAATTCAAATTTAGACAATATAAAACTGGTAACATCAAACATGACAAATTTGCTGGTGCAGCCTGGTTGTCGTGGAAGTCAGGTTTCATTGATGATTAGAGCTGCTCCCAGCGTCCATATGTGCGTAGTTTGAACAGGTCTCTCGTTCCACACAGGACAGAAAACCAATTGCATATTCTTCAAAATAAAATGTTGTATGCTCAAGCTAAGGCAAAACTTCAGTTTCATTCACTACTATTAATACAATTCATACACACATGACTGTTGTGTACAAATATCCCAAGAGGTAAATAACTTTGTACTTGGAAGAAACTGCAAACAAAATTGTTGATAATAATGCTGTGCTTCTTTGTCTTCAGAGTTCAGATGACCGATCCTGGTCCAAGGAGAGGACGAGGTGTGCCAAGACGCCTTCATTTTAGCCAGTCATCTCCTATGTAAGAAACTACTATGTTACTTTTGTATTGTCCTAGTCCCATTATGTTCTATGCACAATACATGTTTCTGAATCAGAAGCATGCATTAATTCTCAGAGATCATCAGTGTCTAATTACCTGTTGGGAGTCAGACAACCATTCAATAGAGCACATGTGATGATGGGCGCAAATTGACCTGAGGAGTTGGTGCACCCTGATACCCAATAAACAAGCACATGTGATGTATTATCATAGGCGTAGGAACCAGGGGGCCATGGCCCCCTCACTTTTTGGCCATTTTTGTGGCTAAAATCTTAATTTTTACTTGGTGAGAAAGGGTTTTGATGGAAAAAGGTTCACCAAGACAAGAATAGCCCAAATCTGCAAAGAAATATTCCACAGTGGGGTTGGGGTTCTCTCAAAACGGGATCACAGTTTCACTGGCCCTCCACTTTTTGTGACGTTCCTACATTTGTGTATTATGGTTGACAGTGCACGTCAGTGTGAGCGATAGAGGTGGAACTCGTGGAAGAGGCAGAGGTCGTCAACGTGGACGGGCTGCCAGTCGACCCACACAGGCGAGATCTCTGTTTGGCCAGCCAAGCTTTCAAAGGTAATAATGTATGTCGGTGCAAGAAATGTAAATAAGCTATCATGGATATCATCATATTTATAAGGTAAAGGCATCTCTTCATCGACCATTGAACAAACTGATTGGTCATTTAGTGAACAGGTTACTGTTACTGCTCTTTTGGTCTGACGTCACTATTTGTATGTACTTGCTTGATGTCATTGCTCTGGTCTTAATGTTCTGGTGATCGATAATTATGTGATATATGCATAATTCCATTTCTTTTGTCATAATTAATTGCCATAATTCATTTTAATTGATCTCCATCGGACTCAACTTTCAACAGGAATGTGGAGGAGATCGAGCGCCTCGCTCAAGAAGAAGACGATCATCTTGTTGTAATTATTATTATGTGAAATACTATATCCTCAGTAGTGTTTTCTTAGCCTAGATGGGCTTTGAACAGTACCCAACAGTTTTTAGCACTTTGTTGTAGCATTGCATGCTGTTCCTGCAATCCAGTATTGACATCTTGGTTTCTGGAAATGGAGAAGCTATATTTCAATGATGGTATAGTTTCTTTGTTTTCTAAGTGGTGCCGGCGCGCTTCGGCGCGCTCGGCGTTGTATCTTTTACACTTTGAGTGTTGGACACACATTCTCGACCTGACAACGCTCCGCTCTGCGTCGCAGCTAGGTCAGCTCGAGTTATCTTCCAGAACCAACATGTCTCCATCCCGCTTCTACTCCTCCTTCTTCAGTACCAGCCGTCTGCCTTAGTCACCCTCTCCACCTCCAAGTTTCAAGTCAAATTTCATCTCAAGTTTCAAGTCTCAAGTCTTCAAGTTTCGCCGCACCCCCCCCTGATCGCAGATGTGTGAGTGTGTGTGGTGTTATTTCATTAAGTAGTATTCCTCTATAGTGATAGTTTGTAAATCCGTGGTTAGTTCATTTTATACCCAGCTACGATAGTCCCAAACTGGGATAAAGGACAGAGCTACGGGAGTCTCTCCTTAAGCCGCTCCCGCTATCGGTAGTCTGATGAAACTGTGATAGGTCCCCTGTGCTTGTGTTTCTTGTGTTTTCTGCACTTCTTAGTGCACTTTCTCTCTCCTCCCTCCCCCTCCCCCCCCCCCCCCCCCACCCGGAGATGACCTCCCATCAGGAGATTATTCTCATCTGCCGCCGAGAGGACGGAAAGCCGATGAAGGCTTTCCTCCCCTGGGCGGTAGAGGACGCAATCCGGCCGGTAACCGGATTGCCCCTGAAGGCGCGCGCGCCTCACGCGCCATGGCGAAACTCTTAGACATACAGGCCGCAACCACGGGCGAAGCCTTGCTCCTGAAGAGCATCACGAGTATCGCAAACGTTAACGTCACCATCTGTGAAGAAGCGCATAACAGACGCAGCCAGGGCTCCATCTGGGCCCCTGAGCTGGACATACACAACGCAGACGACCTGGTGGAAGGCTTCCGTGCCCTAGGGGTCACGGCGGTGTACCGCCCCCCACGCGGCCCCAAGGCGCTGCTGATCCTCACCTTCAGCGCGCCTTTCCCACCCACGCGAGTCTCGGCCGGGTACCTCTCCTTCGGGGTCCGACCAGTGGTGCCCAAGCCACGGAGATGCGCCAACTGCCACCGCTATGGCCACCTGGCGGCAAAGTGCCGATCTCGAATGATCTGCGGCAGGTGCAACGGTGCCGGACATAGCAGCACCACCTGTGAGGCAGAGTGGGAGGAGTGCCCGGGCTGTGGTGGAGACCATACTGTCACCAGCCGGCACTGCCCCACGTGGGCCCTAGAGGTCAGGGTTAACGCCCTGATCTTCTCAGAGGGAATGGAGCCCGCTCAGGCCCGCTACCAGGCGGAAGCCGAGCAAGGGACCGGCAGACGGCAACAGCCCACCCAGCGGCGCCGGCTCGCCGAGGACCCCCCATCCCCAAGGGACCGGGCACAGTTCCCGCACCTTTCCGAGGGACCCCGAGGGACTGTGTCCAACACACACACACACCCTCTACGGAGACGGGGAACACAACCAACGGCTCCGCCGTCACTCCCATGACAGCCGTCAAGCGGATTCCGGGCCAAAAACCCTCTCCCTCTACGGAGTCTGGGAACGCGGACGGGTCCCCTGTCACCCGCAACTCTCACAAGAGGGCTCAACCGACACAGGACAGAGACCCCTCCCCCGCCCCCTCCCTCCATGGAGTCTGAGTTACATGACATACCTTCCCCCCCCCCCCCCCCTCTACGGAGCCGGGGTGGAAGACGGTGGGAAGGAAAAGACGACTGGAGAACGCAGACCACCAACAAAGCCGCAGCCCCTCGCGGACCCGAGACACGTCCCCCTCCACCACCAGTGAAGGGGAGACTGGCGCAGCGCTCCCCCGCAGCCGAGCGCCATACCGGACCAGGGAAACCAGGTCACAACACAAACATAAACACTAATGACCACACAATCACAAACAGCACCACCAACACACGACAATAACACACATCACATAATCCAATGGAACACCAACGGGCTCATTTGTCACTGGCATGAATTTAAACCATTTGTACATCATCTAAATTCTTCCATTTTTTGCATCCAGGAAACGCATCTCAAACCTTCTGACCCATATAAACTCGATATTTTCTCCTACACCTTACACAGACTTAATGGACGCGGCAGACAGAAGGCAAGGAGGCGTCCTCACATACATCAAAAATAGCATACCGCAGAGACACATCAACATTAAAACTCAACTAGACATTTTAGCCGTAGAAATCTATTTAGATAACAACCCAATTACTCTCATCAATTGCTACTTTCCTCCAAACCCACAAAAGGACAAAGTATTTACGACAGAATTAAGTAGGATATTGCATCAAATACACACGAGAATAGTACTTTGCGGAGATTTCAATGCACACCACGCACTATGGGACAACAGACAACACAACACAGACAGGAGAGGTAGACTCATACACGAAACCATACACAATCACCAATTAGTCTGCCTCAACACAGGCTCACCCACACTCCCAGCACGTTTCATTCCACAGCAAGACACCACATCAGACATCACATTTGCGTCTCCAAACTTAGCACTCACAACTGACTGGGAAGTTTTTGATGAGGTACTATTTAGTGAGCATTGCCCAATAATCCTAACTCTAGCCAATCGTCTTACACCATATAAATCATCACCTCGATGGAACCTTAAACACGCTAATTGGACAAATTTCACGGACACACTTGAACAAATTTACGAAACAGATACTGATCCTACGATCACGGACATAACCAATAACATACTAAACACAGCAAACACATATGTACCTACAACAAAACCAAAGACACAGAAACAACGCTCAGTACCATGGTGGAACGACGCCTGCACCGAGGCAACACAAAATAGGAATCGTGCCAGACGAAGACACGACAGACACAAAACACAACAAACACTAAACGAATACAGACAGGCTAAAGCACAATGTCGACACATGATTAAATCAGCAAAAAAGAGGCTTGGTCACAATTCATTAACACTTTTAATAGACACACGCCACTCAGCTATGTCTGGAAAGCAGTTAAAGCATTTAAGGGAATACACCAATCACTCAACAAAGCTATAACACTCAAAGTCAATAATCATAACGTATCAGACCAAGAAGAGATTGCCGACATTTTTGCAACACATTTTTCACAAAGAAGCACACAATTGCCTAACCCAATCCCAAACCATACAAATACAACCAAAGACACATATAACGCACCTCTAACCCTCACAGAAATAGACACAGCCATCAATGCCGCAGGAAATACAAGTGTAGGCCTAGATAGTATACACTACAGCTTTCTAAAACACCTGGGACCTTTAGCAAGAACCAAGCTCCTGACAGCATTCAATACAGCATGGAAAACAAACACATACCCACAATCGTGGTTCCACGCACACATAATCCCAATACCAAAACCAAACAAAGACAACACACACCCAGACAACTTCAGACCAATTTCATTAACAAGTTGTCTACACAAAACATTTGAGCGCATCATCAAGGGAAGACTACTACACTACATCACTACACGCAACATTATCTCTCCTAACCACTCGGGATTCTTACCGGGACGCAGCACAGTGGATAATCTCGTAAGAATCACAACTGACATCCAAAATTATTTCGCTAAGAAGGAATACACTGCTGCCATCTTCCTAGACATTAAACACGCATACGACACACTAAACATCTCAGCACTCCTAGCATATCTCCACGACATCGGGATACAAGGAAACTTAGCACACTACTTAAACACATCTCTGCACTCGCACTTTTCAAATCAAACACTTAAACCACATCTCAAGCACCAAATACCCCTCCACTGGTCTGATGCAAGGATCGGTACTGAGTCCAATCCTCTTTGTACGGGCCTTGAACTCAAAATTAAAAACAATTCCACCACCTACGAAGATTGCGCTATATGCAGATGACATCGCAATCTGGACAGCACACAAACAATGTAACAATGCATTAGGAACACTACAGAAATCACTCAACACTATACAAACACGACTCAATGCACTCAACCTCTCAATATCAAACCAAAAATCCAAATGCATCATATTTGGATGGTGCAACACCGACACAAGCACACCACTACAATGTAACAATGAAAATATCCCATTTGTTACAGCAGCTAAATTCCTAGGCATCACATTTGATAGAAAACTCACCTTCAAACACCACATCACTGACATAGCAACAAAAGCAAGAAAACGCATAAACATCCTCCGAGCTCTCACTGGAACGGACTTTGGAGGAGACAGAGCGACTCTCACAAAACTATACACATCACTAATCAGACCAATACTAGAATACGGATCAATAGTATTCGAGAATGCAGCCCCTACAAACCTTAACAAACTTAACATAATACAAAACGAATCACTACGCACAATCACAGGAGCATTCCGAACCTCACCCGTCACTGCACTACATGTCTACAACAACACACCACCACTACACTACAGACGAACACAAGCCCTACTAAGATATTTTCATAAGACCAAACAAACACCAAGACACCCATGCACACAGACACTGCAAAGACGAACACATGCCCGATTTATAACACAAAATATTCCACGCTACAGAGTCACCATAGGCGGAAGAATCGCACAACACTCAGAATCACTAGTACTACCATTACCACACATCACACCCATCCCAGCACTTCCACCTTATTGGATTAACACCCCACCAACACTCGATACAATTTTCGAAGAACCAAAGAGTACATACACCGATATAGAGATCACACAAACATTTCTGGAATACACAACAGAGCATCCAAATCACATCATATATACAGACGGCTCTTACCATAAGAGCAATCACAGAACAGGCGCAGCAGCCGTTCTATACAGAACTGAATTACCTCCAGAAGTAATACTACGCACAAGACTGCCGAACCGCACATCAATATATACTGCAGAACTCTACGCTATATTAGCATCATACATGATCATTAAAGAAAGACAACTATAAAATAATATTATAGCATCAGACTCGAAATCAGCATTAATCGCTATTTCAAATAATGCCACAAAACCATCACACCCACTCAAATACAACATAATTCACACACATTACAACTTAACACAAACACAAAAACCAACACTTCTCTGGCTCCCTGGTCACACCGGTATACCTGGTAATGAGATGGTCGATGAACAAGCAAATCGCGCAACACAACTTAACACAATACACCAAATCACCACATCCACCTCTGACTCATTCCCCATTATCACCTACTTCCAGCGTATTTTTGACAACTTCAGAAAGGTGAAACATTCCCTTTAACGGCTAAGTTTTGGGGAAAATGACCTTAGTATTTGACATTTCAATAACTGCCAAAGGTAATGGCTATCTCAGTTCAAAACGAATACAAAGGTGAAATCAAGGTACTTTAAAGGGAGTGTGCCTACCCACATCGCTTATTTGGGGTTATTGGCACTGGTCTATGGAACATAATTTTCTGAATTAACCCATGACTTGTATGTCCAAGTGTATGTGTGTGTGTGTGTGTATGGAATAAAATATGTATGTATGTGTCAAGTGTTTTAATTAATTTTGACTTTGAACGAAATACTTAACGTAAGATAGACATTTTTTTAACAACTCAATTAACGTAAAATGCTCCGCTAAAATGCTTGCTCCGGGTTCACATAAACCGGTTAATGTAATTTTTTGCCTGGCAAATTGCCAGAAGTAATTCCCTCTCACGGAACATGGATTTAGACCGCTCCGGAGAAGAAAAAACGATGCCGAACAATTTACGTCTGTCCGGGACCTGTGCAGTACTACCCTGATTAGAAAGAACTCTCAAGCCGATTCGTGCCCCGGTATGGACTGATGAGACGAAGAATAATGGAGAATAGTCGAAAATGCGATGTTTTGGAGACGACGAATGCAAAATTGTAATCGCGAAGAAGTGAGGATCAACCGAGAATAGTCGAGTATGCAATGTTTTAGAGACGAACGAAAAAATTTAATCGCGAAGAAGTGAGGATCAACCCATAATAGTTGAGTATGCAATGTTTTGGAGACGAATGCAAAATTGGAATCCCGAAGCAGTGAGGATCAACCGAGAATAGTCGAGTATCCAATATGTTTTGGAAACGACAAATGCAAACTTGTTATCGCGAAGAAGTGAGGATCAACTGAGAAGTGGAAAAACCAAAGATGACGGAAATTAATTTGGTAGCGCCGGCATCATGGAAATGGCACAAATATCAACTTCAGTTGAACACCACCAGTTCGCAACGCGTGCGTACCTCCAGCGCTGTACACCCAGGGCGATGCAAGAAGGGTAGATCGGACGTAAGTAGGATGATACTAGAAAAGTACTAGATTCACTGCTATATGCTAGAGAATGTTCCATCTAAAAAATGTGGTAGCTCTACAGAGGAGTGAAAGCGGCGAAGGTATTACGAAAACTATTGGAAATCAGCATACTGGGCCGAATAATACTATCCGAAGAGTATCATCCATCACGGATGACGAGGAGGGAAGTGTGGACATGTTTTCAACTTCGAAACTGTATATATCCAGGCTTGATCCCCGACAGGATGCTTTCCTGCAGAAGGCGAAGACAGAAGCTCACATGGCTGTGGACTCAGATATCGACTCATGTTACGTCAACTCCCATCTGGCTCTGGGGAAACAAACGATAGACCAACTCATGCCTGGAATCAGCGCCGCTGTAGGAACGTTCAGAAGGTACACGAACCACTGTGTGTGCCATACTCTAGGTACCAACATGCCCCGACTCGGGTATCCGTTGTCAGCCATACAGGCTGACCTCGGCTGAGATCGACCATGACGCTCGTGGTACACGGGACACCGAACAGCACAGGAGCTTCAGTAAGAGACGCGGGCGATAACCGGGCACTGCGTGGACTGCCGCCTCCGAAGCCAGGAGCGGGCGACGGAGCAGTGGTAGGTCCGTTCATCCCCACACCATTTCGTGAACAGCGCATTGAAAGTTGATCGGGACAGGACCAGCCCCAGTCAATTTGCCTGGCAATACTTGAGCGGTGGTTGTCACCATTTCTACAGGGAGCGGCTTTAGGCATGTTGGGCTACGGGAAAATAGGTGGTATTCGGGTCGCAATTTCAACCATTTCTAAAATAGTTCGTTTAGCGGATGATACATAACTGTAATGTCAAATGCCTTGCCTATTCATATCTGGGGTCCTTTTGGCAAAATTAAGTTAAATTTTGACCATGAAATTGTTTTATGGAACCCTGCACGCATATTCCAATGGGTTAATTTCAGCTTATCTGACGGTAATAAGCGTTATATTTCGCCTTTATTCACTGTGTGTGCCATACTCTAGGTACCAACATGCCCCGACTGTCAATGCCGCCAATCAGCGCATCGGCGGAAGTGGAGGTGCCATGCAGGCTTTTGTTACCATGGCAACCACCGCGACTTAACTAATCCAACATCTGGCAAATATGGTTGATATCTTAGTATGAATAGATTGTTTGAAATATTCAATGGCGTTATATTTCGCCTTTATTCACGGTGCGTCAATGCCGCCAGACAGAGAATCGTCGGAAGTGGAGGTGCCATGCAGCATCGGCGGAAGTGGAGGTGCCATGCAGGCTTTTGTTACCATGGCAGCCAACGCGACTCAACTAATCCAACATCTGGCAAATATGGTTGATATCTTAGTATGAATAGATTGTTTGAAATATTCAATGTCTGCCGCACTATTTTGCAGCAATTAAAATCAAATGGAAATTTAGTTTTGTATTATTTCAATCTTTTAATTCAGTATGTTTGTACATTTGTCTGTTTTTATAAGAATATAATTGATACATTTTGATTCACAGAGTATACTAAAAACATGTGGTATAAAACCTAGAATCTAGTGAGGAAATGGTGACGTAGGAACGAGACCTGTTCTTCTATAGCCTTGGACAGCACCATCGAGTCATCTGCGACTGCACAAGAGCATACACGTGCCAGCAAGGCCAAGAGGTTGTCAACACAGGTTAACAACAGGTCTCGTTGCGACGTCACCATTTCCTCACTAGATTCTAGGTTTTATACCACATATTTATAGTATGCTCCCAGTGCATCAAACCATCAATTATATTCTTTCAAAAACATAAAAATGTCAGCGTACTGCATTCAAAGAGTCAAATATACAAAACGAAATTTCCATTTGATTAGTGGATTGTTGCAAGTAGTGAGACGGACGTTTCACGTTTCAAACAGTTCATACTAAGACACCAACCATGTTTGCCAGGCGTATCTAGAATGGTAGAACCAATGTTCATATAGATAAGGTTGCGCATTAAGTTGTGATCAAAATGGTCACCAAAGCAGGGGATCTAAACCGAAGAAGAACATCTCAAGGCAAGTAGCACACCTATGCATGCACACTACATGCCCGTAACTGAAATGAAATGGATTATTTAAAAATCACCATTTTAGACATAGAAAATATTGTAAAATCCATAGCTAATTGTATTGAAATAAAATGAAGATTTATCGAAGAGCATGTATGCAAAATACAATATTTCATTCTTGAAATATTCGGATTGTTTACCTGCGCCAGTTGTCACAGCTAGAGTTGAGGCTCCAGCTTCCCATAAAGAAAGCCTCAAAAATAATATATAACAAGCATATATATATATATATATATATATATATATATATATATATATATATATATATATATATATATATATATATATATATATATATATATATATATATATATATATATATATATATATATATATATATATATATATATATATATATATATATATATATATATATATATATATATATATATATATATATATATATATATATATATATATATATATATATATATATATATATATATATATATATATATATATATATATATATATATATATATATATATATATATATATATATATATATATATATATATATATATGTATATATATATATATATATATATATATATATATATATATATATATATATATATATATATATATATATATATATATATATATATATATATATATATATATATATATATATATATATATATATATATATATATATATATATATATATATATATATATATATATATATATATATATATATATATATATATATATATATATATATATATATATATATATATATATATATATATATATATATATATATATATATATATATATATATATATATATATATATATATATATATATATATATATATATATATATATATATATATATATATATATATATATATATAATATATATATATATATATATATATATATATATATATATATATATATATATATATATATATATATATATATATATATATATATATATATATATATATATATATATATATATATATATATATATATATATATATATATATATATATATATATATATATATATATATATATATATATATATATATATATATATATATTGGACTTAATAGATAACTGCTTACCGTGAAAAATAACGAATTTGGAATCCCCGCATGAAAATAATGAAAATATGCTAAAGTTCCGCGACCATAAAAATACGTCGTAGCCATTGCTTGTTAAATTAAAAGAAGAAGACATTGTAAACATCAATACGTCGTAGCCGTTGCGTGTTAAATTACAAGAAGAAGACATTGTAAACATCCCAGGCCGAAATGTAGTCACGTGATTGACCCCACCTGGGTAGAACCAAGGCTATAGAACAAGAAAGCAAAAAAAAGAAGATTGAACTAGTAAATTGTTTGCTTAGTTGCTGAGTTAGAATAAACGTTGTAAATTTGTGTAACATTTTACTGGGGAAAGGAGACGTGATGGAATTGAGATGGTCGTTGAAGGAAGGAAATGTGCACGGCAATACGGTCCCCCGACAGCATGAGGTAAGACATGAATGAAGCCAGTTTAGCCGCTGATAATTATTATGTTTCGGCTGAGGTTCGAATGTTTCGATTAATTCGTTCTCGCCTTGCTCGCAATACTTAACCAGAAGCCAGAGTTTAATGATTACGTACGTTTCCGCTTCAGTAAATTTAACGTTAGGTATCAGAGTTTTGAACGATTTCGAATCACGGAATGGTAACTTTCGCTGAACGGTTAAAACGCCAGGTAACTCAACTATCAGACAAAGTATTAGTGAGGTTAGGTAGAGTTTCGTCATTCTAGCTTGGCAGATAAGGATAACTAATGTAAGGACCATATCACTGAGACGGCATCGATTGTTTCTAAAGTATCGGTTCATTCTGTCGCATTCTGTCGCCACTTGCCCACCAGGGAGTCACTCAGGTGATTCGCCTGTGCCCGACGGGGAAGAGGCCGGACAGCCGCTGCTCCGTCTCCGCTTCCGGGGGAAGCAGCTCCCCACCCACATATACACTGTGGGTACGTCGCGGCAGGGTAATAGAACAACGGGTAGAACAGTAAGGAATGTAACGCTCAAATGAATTAGACAACATATAATTTGTATCGTAATTGTTTTGTCTATTATAAATTAAAAGTATTGTTTGCTATCAATAACTTGTATTTCCATACATTATATCTTTATTTATTGAATTAAACGCCAGCAAATATACGAAGTAGTAGCATTTGGAAGCGGTCATATTAAATTATACTACGAAGTAGTGTATATTTCAGTACTGTAGTAGCATTTGGAACCGGTCAGCGGTCGTTCCGACATTTTTAACCCCCGAGCCCATGTATCCCCTTTACGCCCCGAATATCGAAAAATGATGAAAATAAACGTTGTAGCTAAGGCTTGTAGCCATCTGTTCCAGAAGTCGGATTTAAAATATGTACCATAGGTTACGAGCCAGACTGGTTATTGATTCACCTTCTTTTGGAAGGATTTTATCACGATTCATTTTGGAATATGAATGATTCAGTCACCGTTCGATTCATGGATAACCATTTTGATAAATTATTCTTTCCGATTCAAAGAATCAAAGCATTTTTTATCAAATCACGTTTGACTCACCATTGAAATAGCATTGCACAGTCTTTCCGATTCAATCAGCCTTGTTTCTATGCGGGTTTTGATTCAATCATGATTCATGAATCAACAAATCCGGTGGTGAATCGATTATTTTTTTATTAAAGTGATTTTGATTGAACGATTCCAATCGATTAAATCAGAGTCGAAACAATAACGAGTCTGTTACGAGCTAGCCTCGTCTGAAAATAATCGATTTAACATGGGAACCCTATGGTGTAGTAGGTTGTTAACGCCCAAACGCCCGAGTGCTGCCAACCGTTACTGGTGGGGGCTGCGTCGCGGCACCGGTCCGAGCGTGGATCCCCCCGGCAGTGCTGGCACTACGACCACACCAAGTGGTCGTGCCGGGCGCGCAGCACCACCTGTGGCCGGTGCGCAGGCGACCACGACTCCGACGGCTGCGGGCGTGCAGCATGCTGCGCCACGTGCGGGGCAGCCCACCCCACCTGGGACCGCCGCTGCCCGGCTTGGACCGCCGCAGCGCGGCGGACCAGGCCCGTCGACGTCCACCGGACGCCACCCTCCCTCAGCCCTCTCCCCCGGCGCCTGGCCGGTGCTGCCCCCCGCCGGGACCTCACCCCCACCCCTCCGGCCCATCGGACCTCCCCAGGCGACCCCCCCCCCCCGCGGCACTCTCCAGAGCGCCCCGGGCTCTCCTGCCGAACCCCCCTGTCGGACCCCCGAGGCGCCTCCCTCGCCTCGGTGTCACCGGCACCACGCTCTCCTACCCCCAGCCGAGTCTCACACCGACTCTGGCCCCCTTCCGCGGCACCAGCGGAGCGCCGATCCTCGCAAGGACCCCATCTCCGACGATTCCTGGATTACCCCGACACCAGCGCCCCCACAAGGGGACAGAGAGATCGAAGAGTTCTCCTCGCTTCCACCAGGTGGCAGGACTGAACCTGGTTCACTCCCCGTCCCGTCCCGCACAGCACACTCCCCAGGTGCAGAGATTGCCGAGACGGTTACCTCTGACGTCACATGATGCAGAGGCGGATCCAGGTCGCCCGCCACCCGCTGCCGGGCGGCGGATGACGGCCGGCCACTGACGACCACAGAGTCTCCGAGGGCTCCAACCGCGTCTCCGTCGATCGGGACCCCTCCCGAGGTCGGCTCCGTCCACGCTGGCGACCGCTGCATCTCACGGCCACGGGTCTCGTAGCGACATCGTCCGACAACCTCCGGTGGGCCAACCTCGACTCCCACGGCCAGAGACGCCGACCGCGGCGCACACAGCTGCACCCGCTGCACCGGCTCCCTCCCACAGTCCAGCAGTGAAGACGACGGCTGTCTGCGCCTCACCTCAGACACAGGACGAGAGGGCTCAGAACTGCCCCCGGAGACGTCACCCCTCGAGGGACCGGAGGACAAGCCACGATCGGGAGAAAAGGCCGATCACCCGCGCTGAAGTGCCCCAGTCCCGCATCACCGGGGCTGGGGCCGGGCGACACTCCGGCGTGCGGCCGAAAACGCCACGGCTCCGGGCCTCCTGAGGCGCGACTCGGCGGCACGCCCCCGCCGCCCACTTGGGCCCGCCCCTGCGCCGAACGGCGGGGCACATGCCTCTGTTAGCTGTCGTACAGTCTCTGGAACGGTGACCCTGATCGGATCCGAGTCACGTGACTTACATACAAGTAAGCTCCCCGATCTGGTGAAAACCGAGAAAATCACTTTTCTATCTTGAGTTGCTGGAGATCCAGAAACATTGCCTGCCTTCCGGGAGTCAACTATTCGGAAATATAGAGTCCCGACCCCCTCAGCTTAGCTTTGGATCGGAACAGTATTTCCCTGTCCGACCCAGAGGCCGCCGAGTTGAACTCCATCAAGATTTTTCCGTTTTTCAATCTGAACGCCGTCTTGATCTGACCCCAAACCATACATACTGCATGTACCGACGGACCAAAGAAACAGTCAGTTCAGTTGCATGCTCGTGTTGATTTTGATCCTGAATGACCGGACCCGAGAATAAAAGACATACTAGTCTCTTTTCTTGCTGCAGACGATCTTCTTGCATCTCCAAACGTTGCAGACGATGCTTCATCTCATAATTTTCTTTGCGCAGCTCCAAAATGTCCCGGTCTGCCGACTGCTGGCGCGCCGCCACAGTTGAGAGCGTGTCCATTGCAAACGAGAGTGCATCCTCAATCGCCGCCACACGCCTCCCATTTGAGTCTATGATGGCTTCCACGCACTTAGCATTTTCACTCACTATTAAAGCTTTAACTCTATTCCTTGCAGGGGGCAGATTCTGCCCCCCGGTAGTTTTCACTTGCCGCTTCTAAACCATTAGGCCTAGCGTCCTGAAACTTTGTGTCGTTTCCCAAAATTGAATGGCGCGTGTTGTGTCAAAATTTGGAAAAAAATCGGTCCAGCAGAGGCGGTTCCAGGCTCCTGTTTTGGGGAGGGTGTTACGAATGCGGTTTTGCGGCGCATAAACTTCGTGGTTTGCAGTGCAATAAATGTGTCAGAAACAATTCCAATGCAATATGCATCATAGATACTGGGATTGTACATATTTTTTGGGCAGAGGCGCACTCAGGATAACAAATGGGAGGCGATACCCACCCTCAAATTAGGTCCAACTTCAAATTAGTAAAATGATAAAAGCGTTACGCGCATGGTGCCCCCATGTTTTTCCTGGATCCGCCTATGCGCAATATATCAAATTTAACTAATTACAGCATATAATGCCCACATGTGACGTTCATGACGTCCCAAACAATCACGAACAGCCCATATTTTTTTCTCTCAGAAAATCGCCCATTTAACATTCCCTGAATACGCCTATGATTTTTTTTTTGTCTTTTGATATATTAAAGACCAGTACATTTGAAGCTCAAAAACGTTTGGGGCATGAAAATCGGTCGAGCCACATGTCTGCAATGACCTTTAAAAAACACCCAAAATTTTCGGATTTTTGCCCCCTGACCCCTTATTTTTTAACACAACAAAAATGTCGGGGTCCAAAAAGAGAGATCTTGTCACGACGCATCGAATGGCGCTTTCCCATCGAAATCGACCGAGCGGTTCTCGAGATCTCTGGGGGGGGGGGGCAGAATCTGCCCCCCACCCCCGCAAGTTAACGTAATTCTGGTCGCCCGCAGGGAATAGGGTTACGTTCGGCACAGACATCAGCCTGACTCTCCTTAGGATCAGCACTCGCGTCACTCTTGACATTTCTGTAACGGAGAGCCCGCCTTTCGTTTTTTTTTGTCATGGCGGTCACAAAGGTCACCCGCACGACACTGCCACTGAAAGCCAGCCGGACCCGCCCGCTTTGACCGCACCGCACGCGGAGCGACCCAGCACGCGTCCGTCCCGTGCCGCGATCCGACCCAGACTGCCTAAGATATATAATAGGGGTGCGCACGTGTGCACGTGCAGAGGCACGCCACGCCACCCATGACTTGTGGGAAGGCGGCGGCAGAGGGGTCCCTAACCACACACCAAATTTGAACACAATCGGCTAAGCCGTTCCTGAGATACAGATTAGGGGTGTGCACGTGCGCACGTGCAGAAGCACCCCACCCATGACTTGTGGGAAGGCGGCCGCGGAGGGATCCCTAACCACACACCAAATTTGAACACAATCGGATCAGCCGTTCTCGAGATATATAATAAGGGTGTGCACGTGCGCACGTGCAGAGGCACCCCATCCCTGACTTGTGGGAAAGTGGCGGCTGAGAGGTCCCTAACCACACACCGAATTTGAACACAATCTGCCCAGCCGTTGCGGAGTTTTTACCTGAAAACACTTCCACACCCATCACGCGGCACGCGCCACGCGCAGTGGTAGTCACCCACATGAGTCGGCACTGGTCTCAAACAGGAAAGTTGGATATGGCTACTCAGCAAAGAAACCTGCTTGTCCATTGGACATGCGGTTGCAGAGATATTAGCTTCTCAAAAGCGTCACCACGTGCCGGGTCGGGCCGGCCCGACCCGGCCCGGCTCACATTCATATTTGTTCCATATACCACGGAAGGACAAGGCGCTCGCTCGTAATAACAGGAAGAAAATTGTATGGTAAAATCATAATAACTGTCCCAGTAGAAATACTAGGGTTATGTAGAAAGGTTCAGAAATATTTCAAGTATTTTTGTTCAAATAGCTTTCAAATGGTAACAAGCGATTACCAAAAAGCGGATTATAAATATTTGTCAAATGCATTTAAAGAGCGACGAGCACCAGTAAATCCAAGACTATATAACGAGGTAGACCATTCTGGCCAAAAACAGGGTCTCAAGGCCTCTGATTGGTCGATGGTCGTGACGTCAACGGTACATGACTTTTGCTAGCTGGCATGATCAGCATGCACAATCCCATTGGGACCCCCCCCCCCCCTCTAATTCAAAAACTAAAAAGTCTAGCAAGACGCAGAAAAGTGTTTGAAAGCTTTGCCAATTCGGCATGTCCATCTCTTCTTACCCGCCCAGGGGCCCTTGCGGTCTGGGCAGGGGCCCCTCCGATTTGCACGGAGGCCCTCCAGACTTCTAAGGGGCCCTTCCGACCTGGCAAGGGACTGCGCTGGCTGCTTTGTCGCCTTTCGACATGCTCTGAGGGCCCTCCGACCTGCCCTGGGGCACCTCCGTGCTGACCAAGGGCCCATTCGGCATGTTCAGGGCCCTTCTGATCCATCCAGGGGCCCTTTCGGTCTGGTCAGGGGCCCTCCAGCCTGATAAGGGGCCCTTACGACCTGACAAGGGACTGCGCTGGCTGCTTTGTCGCCCTGCCGACATGCTCAGGGCACCTCCGACCTTCCCAGGGGCCCCTCTGTACTGTCCATTCGACGTGTTCAGGGGGCCTTCTGACCCGCTCAGGGGCCCTTTCGGTCTGGCCAGGGGCCCCTCTGAAATGCACATGGCTCTTTTGAACGTCCAAGGGCTCTCTGGTATTGCAGAGAGGGACCTGGTGACCCTAAATGGCCTCAGAGGTGCTCTAAACTCTCTAAAGACCACGCTTCGCGTGGTAAAGAGCCCGTGATAACGCGCTTCGCGCGGTCTCGTCGACCCTTTTCGGCACCCTCCCCCCCCCCTTGGCTATGTGCCTGGTCAGCAGACACCAACTTTCCCTCAAACATTTGTGATTGCGATAATGGGTGCAGAACGAAACAATTTGTGGAGAACATTGAACAATGCATGTTTGAGGTGTATTTCACACATTTAACCCGCGCGGCGCTGGGTGGGGGGGGGGGGGGGGTAAATTTTACCCCCACCCCCACCCTCCCGGGTTTTCTCAATAACTTGAAAACTATGATAGATATCGAAGTGAAACTTTGAATACCTGATGCTGCATTAATTCTACGTCTTCTGACAAAATTGTATTGCAATTGGTCAAGTCGTGTGGAAGATAATGACGTTTTAGTAACGTCATGGACGGAAATAACATTCTCTTCCGCATGACTTTCTCGGATTTGCAAAATTGTTGATTTTTTACCCCCAAAAAAAATAAAAAATTTTTTTTCATTTTTTTGGAACAATTTCCACAAATGTATTTTGTTTTTAAAGATATTTTAAAAACCGAAAGGTGTATTAGAGCACCAAGTATGAACGATATCCAAACAAAATTTCAAAGCAATATCTTCATTTTTGACTGACTTATGGCTCCCTAAGTATAAGTAACTCATGACGTCATTTTGTGAAAATACGTTTTTTGGCTTTTAGTGACCAGATATAGACAAATAAATGCCACCGCTGTATTTTTGAGACAAAGCTGGTCTAAACACATGCCTTTTATATTTCGATTAATAAATTTTAACTTTTTACCTTTTTGTGACCTGACCTTGACCTGCCATAATATGGGGTCAAGTTGTGAAAATGGTCGCAACTATCGAATTATACGTGTACAATAACCGATACAACATGTGTCGTATGGCTTTCATAGAACTGTGACCTTTTGTGACCTGACCTTGACCTTGACCTTTGCTTACAATTTCATTTTCGCTTGGTTGCCCATTATATGGGGTCAAGTTGTGAAAATGGTCGCAACTATCGAATTATACGTGTACAATAACCGATACAACATGTGTCGTATGGCTTTCATAGAACTGTGACCTTTTGTGACCTGACCTTGACCTTGACCTTTGCTTACAATTTCATTTTCGCTTATACGGGAGATGCATGATACCTTTGAGAGCACCTTGTGCGATAATGGTCGCTATATAAGGCTTTGGATGGAAAGTATGGCCCAAAAACTAAAATACTTTAAGTTTGACCCTTTTACCTGATCTGACCTGACACATGACCTTATTTTAAGAATTTCAGGTCTGCAATATATTCGCCTCCATGAGATCTTTCGATCGCCGCCTTGTGCGTCTCGCTGTGTGCATTAGTTCGGAAGATACGAGGGGGTGGGTAAAATTTACCCCCCAGCGCCGCGCGTTCGGCTGGAGATCCCAGCGCCGCGCGGGTTAACTTACAGCAAAATTTGCTCTTGAAGTCCCATCCACGTTCTGCAGCCAGGTGGCCTTGAAGTTGCTTGCTGATTCACTTATTTGGGAATCCGGCAAAGCAAGAGCCTGCAGTCAACACTTGCACTGCACATATTTACTGGAGAAGGTAGGTAATAGAGAATAGAGAATAGAATAGAGACTGGAGAAGGTAGGTACCTACCTACACTTAGTAGGTAGGTACCCCAACCAGAACCTATCACACGGTAGATAAACCTTTTTGAAGAACATTCAGAGAACTTCAGCACCGCGATGAACAACTCACAAACACATTCCGTACGCCGCACACCACGGTACATATCACCAAGGCCCTACAAGAAGGTGGAGTCATCTGTCGATTTGACCGAATCCGGCTCAGGGGTGGTGACGTCATCTGGACGCAGAATCCCTTGCCCCTATACAAATCAATAATAACTCGCAATTGTTGGAAGACTATTTAGATAATCTTACCCAGCCAATTTACATTGAAGGGATCAGGGTTGTGCTTGACTCAGAGTCGGTGAGTCAAATTTGACTCAAAACTGACTCAACTCAACTTGAGTCAGAGTTGAGTCGCTTAAGAAAAATAGGGGCTCAACTTGAGTCAGAGTCGAGTCACTTAAGAAAAATAGAGGGGTTGAGTTGAGTCAGAGTTGAGTCACATGGATGTCGCTTGAGTCAAAGTTGAGTCGTCTGGATGCCGCTCAAGACACTGTTGAGTCGACTCATCCTCTTACGAGTCAGTCACATCTGACGAGAAAAACAAATCCTAGCAACTACATAATAAAGGCGTCCAAACAATGTTATAGAGAGTGAGAGTGTGAGTTTGGGTGCTTTTCAAACCCACTTTATAATCATTAGCTGATAATAAATCAATTTTGTATTTCACAAACTTAAAGAGTACTTCACTACATCACTTAATCTGCTGACTGCTCCTTATCTTAAGTGAAGCAATACAATATTAAATACATACATAGGCATGATAACTGCAGTATATATAACAATCAATATATATATATATATATATATATATATATATATATATATATATATATATATATATATATATATATAACATAACTAACATAACTGCAGTATATATAACCATATCAACATGATTTACACTGTATCACATAGCATCAAAATAATGACCAATTTAAACCAATAATTAAAGCCAACTGATGATATTTCACCATGCTTACGCACGTACCCAGATAATATATTTAAGCTTGAACCCCTGTCACTGACAACCGATCTAACTTGAACTAAAACATCCCATGACCCCTACGAACACATACAAGGTAAATACCAATTTGTCTTCAATGTTTTTACGAACCATACATTTTATTTTATTGTATTATTATCATTATTGCTATTATATATTTTAATATATCTTACATTGCAGGTGGATGCAGTAGATATTTATGATAATTCATGTGCCTTCATCCAGTGTAAATCAAAATAACAGTATTTACATATAATATTCCAATTACTTTTTGCAAGTCAAATACCTACATTTGAATCAAAATCGTGAAGTCCGTTGAACATGAGTCAAAAATGAGTCGACTCAAGAAACTTTCACATGAGTCAGAATTGAGTCAGGGGTAAAAGCAAATGAGTCAAAGTTGAGTCGACTCAAACAAAATTATCCCCCGCTTGAGTCAGAGTTGAGTCAAGGGCAACAGCAAATGAGTCAAAGTTGAGTCGACTCAAAAAAAAATATTCCTCCCTCTTGAGCCGGAGTTGAGTCAGAGTCCCTTCGAAAATGAGTCAGAGTCGAGTCAGTCTAAAAAATCTGAGTCGAGCACAACCCTGGAAGGGATATTGCCACATCCGGAGGATTTCTAAAAAGCAACTTAAATGAATGGTGGGGATCAACAACGATGTATGCTCAAGCTCAAACTTGCTCCTGCAGCACCTAAATCAGTGTATCGGCAAAGCATTGTTTTTTTGTGTCTGACTTCAAAACGATGGTCCCAGCTGTGCTCAGTACGCATGATGGCCGCTCTCATCCAGTTTGGCTGTGGTATTGGCGCCCGCCCAAAGCCGAAGCGTACGAATTCGCCGAGACTTGACATTGAAAAGTCTATCTGCGTTATAAGGTATAGGTCACATAACTCCTACGGTCCCAAAGTCGAGCCATAGCAATTATTGCTGTTTTATTATGAAAGAGACTGAGGTTGTTGAAAATATAATTAACTGCATACACTTTTTAAATTTAAAGTGCACTGACGGAATGGTGATGTTGAGTTTGCAACATTCAAAAGAAAATAACAGTCCGCAAAGAAGTGATTCTAAATAGTGATGTGGCGACTCCAATTTTACGAATGCTTGGCAAGCATGAGTGGTGCAAATGTATTTTTTGATCTAATGGGGGGAGTTTCGGGAACCAAATTTTGCAGGTGAAATCGGACACGCTTAATCGACCGATACACACCAAAAACTCCATATTGGCCTGCGAGATGGCAATGTCCCTTAAAACATGCCCTGAAAGAAAGACCGATTCAAGGTCTCTAACTAATCTTAATAACATTTTGTTCCTAAGTCACTCCTATTTTGACAGCGATGGTGCTTATCTTACCTTACTCCTTCTCGAATGTTAAAAGGCCATATATAAACCGCGCCACAAATGTCTATGCGCCAAAATATTGTGCACAGATGACGTCACGCCCCCTATCGCCCCGCTGGACGGTCTCTGTTCTGTAATCTGCAAAAGATGCATACGCCATCGGGCCATCGGCGCCACTGGCTCCGTTGTAATTTAAATGCGCGTGGCGTTCACGTGCCGTTTCCCAGCCGCCAGGCTGAGCACAGTGCTCATTATCGTTGATATTGTGCATGTTTTGTTCCGTGAACAAATGAACTCGTACTGCTTGTTATATATTAGAGCTGCAGGATTATTTTAGAGCTGCAAGATTAATGATATCTAGGGGTGAGTACCAATCAGCCAGAATTTGAGTGATGCTAAAAGGTTTTCGAAATTGAGCATGCAAGTGCAGTTCTGATATGCTGACAGAGGTGATCTTTTGCAAAGGTGTGGTACCGACTTGTCTTTCTAAGATTTGTCACCGATTACTCCACCGATGGCTATAGATTTGTCACCGATTACAATGGCAGAACGGTAACTTTTCTCAGCCCTGCTCGCAGGCAATGATATGGAACTGGTCAACGGGCGTGAACTTCTGTGTGCCCTTCACAGTGAGTGCCTGGGTGAACCGCTTTTCAGTGATTAAGTCGTTTTTGAAACGTACTCTTCGGTAACAAATAGGAAATGAATAGTATTCAGCACTCAGAATCTGGTCATGGTCAGGTCGTCTCAAACTCTCAAACTCTCAAAAGTCGTTGCTCTTTTCACTGTGCCACCGACTCTGTCAGATGCGTTCTTGTCGTGAGATGTTCCGAAAAGGTGCCACTCAAGTCAACATAGAAATATTGGCGATGACAGCAAATGTTCACGAAATTAGCACGATCATTGTACTGGGTGGCGCAGTCGTCCGTAACGTCCGTCCTTTTTAAGGCCTGGGACACGTAACTTCAAAATAGGGATTACATATTAAACGCATGTACCTACCATAGCAGCATTTTGGGATATAATAACTACTTCAGTGCCAAAACGTTGTTTCAAAGACTCAACTAAACATCCTTAGTAACTCTGGTTATAAACGTCATTTTAAAATACATAGGGGTCACAGAAGGCCACGTGACATGAGGTCACGAATATTACAAATTGAAAACTCGCCCGCAATGAAAGAGGAGATATCTTTGGAATTCTAACGATGTACTATAAACCTATCTTAGGTTGTTAAGTACCGGAGCTAATCGCCCTCAAATATTATACTTCATCGTGACCTAGGAAAAATGCATCAGGCCATATCTCCGAGGTCACTGTTACTACGAAGCTGAAACCTTCACAGATCGATTCAGCGCCCATGATTACCTAGAATACCAACTTTGGTCGTCATCACTCGCATATTAGTGTCACCCTATGGTTGACCGGTATTGGACCTCCCCACTGTTATCTTGACCTCAGATCAAGGCCACCAAATGGCAGAAAGAGGTCATATTGCATCTCATTAAACGTGCCGTCATGAGAGCAACAAAATGGCGTTCACCGTATTCGTCTAGCTTTGTTCAGTCAAAAGTTGTTGATGAATAACGCAATTTTAATTTTTTAAAGCGGCATGTAATATCACAAAATGTAACGTATTTATAGACGAGAACCCACTATTGTTAGTTTTTTGTTTAAAAAACAAATTGATTGCCCTTAAAATTGCTATGGTCAAAACATGGAATTTGAAATAGCTAGGGGTACCGAAAAAAGTTACAACTTTCAACAATATGCAACATTTTGAAATTTTTGACAAATGAAAAACTAATAACACCATCTTATATAGTGGCTCTTATGCATTCTAATGATATATATTGCATTTATATTGCGTCAAAATTCACGGCGATATGGGCTTACAAATATTGGTCTAAAGATGTAACGTATTTATAAACGAGAACCCACTAATGTTAGTTTTTTGTTTAAAAAAACAAATTGATTGCCCTTAAAATTGCTATGGTCAAAACATGGAATTTTAAATAGTTAGGGGTACCGAAAAAGTTACAACTTTCAACAATATGCAACATTTTGAAATTTTTGACAAATGAAAAACTAATAACACCATCTTGTATAGTGGCTCTTATGCATTCTAATGATATATAATGCATTTATATTGCGTCATAAATTCACGGCGATATGGGCTCACAAATATTGGTCTGCAATATGACCTCGCAAAAATGTCTGAGGCGATGTCTCAGTAACCGCTGCTTAGATTGCGGTATAAATTTCACAGCTCGTTTCAGCGGCCCAGATAACCCCATGTACAATTTGTGGCAAACATCGGTGACACGAGGGTGTCACCCCTGGGTCGCTTTGTCGTGGAATGACCCAATCAACAAACATTGAATAAAAAGACACCCAAAATCCAAATTAGCTGTTAACTTATGTACCCAACGACGGCCTAGTTGGTGGCTGCGACCCTCAATTTTTTTTAACAATCGTCATGATGCAGTTGATTTATTTTCAACATTTAGGAGTTGTATATAGTTTTGTCTCTGGATGTATATAATACAATGATTTAGCTTATCAATACAAATAACCACTTTTTCCAAAACAATCAACTTACAATCGAAAAAGTGGCAATAAAATCGGAAGTTCATTTATTGCACCCAACGGCGACCTATTTAGTGTCGGCGATTTGTTTCAGTGACAATGAGACAATGGAGTAGGTCGTTTCACGAAGGATTATTGCGCGGAAAAGTTTCTTAAAGATTCTGAAAGTTTTGAAAAACTGCACAACTTTTACATGCGATTTTTGGCTAGAAATGTCCCTCATAATTTTGTAATATGTTGGTAAGAATTTTGAATTTTCTTTAGAATTTAAGAATTTTGTAATATGTTGGTATGTTGAACAAAATTGTGGTTTGTGGTAATAAGTATATAAGATAATAAGATAAATAATCAGATAAGTATTGATAGAATCTTCCTGAAACTTTCAGGAAGTTTCAGGAAGATTCTATTTAGAAGATTCTACCAACATATTACAAAATTATGAGGGACATTTCTAGCCGAAAATCGCATGTAAAAGTTGCGTAGTTTTTCACAACTTTCAAAATCTTTCAGAAACTTTTCAGTGCAACAATCCTTGTTGAAAACGGCTATTGTCGCAGTGCTTTCAAATGAAAGAAAAACGATATAGAGAAGGTTCATTCCGTTCGTCACCATATATAAGTACCAGTGGCGTATTTAGAAATCAGCCAAGGGGGGGGGGCACATGCTTTTGGAACTCAATTCATGTTTTGAGTCTTGTCTTACCAGGGGCGTCGCCACGGGGGGGGGGGCAAGTTCGCTCGGAACTAGTGATGCCAAAAAAAATCAACAAATGCAGGGACCGGCACCACCACCGCCACCGCACAAAATTTGGTTGGCACCGCACAAAGCCCGGCCAACATCTGGCAGCACCGCACCAGGCCCGGCAGCCTGCCCCCATATCTGCTTTATTCTAGCCTTAAACTCTTAAAACAGGAATAGACAGAAAAGAAAAAGCATGCTTGATGGCATAGCACATGTCCAAATGAGAAGGTTATCTATGGATGATTTGTGGATTGCTAATGGATTGCTATAATTGAAAGTTCGGAGTGCTTCCCCAGTGACGTCACACCTAATGTTAAATAAACCGCCGGGCGATCCACACATAGGAAATGCCGGGACGACGCCCCCTGGTGGCACTGGTGCGCGGTTGCGTATCAGACAAAAATTGGGTCAGCTGATGATTGGCCATGATTGGTGCATTCAAACACCAAAAGAAATACAGGCCAGCTGATGCTCGTTCCTACGATTCCGGAGATACCAAATAACAAATTTACCGGGACCGGAGCCGGGTCGGGAAAGTCGGGATATCGGATTGTTTTCTATTTCAGCGTTAAATCTGTTAGATGAAACCGGTTGTAACTTATTCATAATAAATTAGTGTATGATATTGATGTTCCCATTGTAATATTCAAAGAGATATAGGTAGCCAATGCTTATTTTGTTCAAGAACCATATAGATAATACGTATAAAACCGCTTGAATTATCAGTTAAAAAACTTTGTCCTGGTTATCTTGAAATTTACACACAAATGGAGTCCGTGCCGAATGGACACATCATATTCTGGAGTGTGACTTCGGCGCCAAGGGGGGGGCATGGCCCACATGGCCCCCCTTAAATACGCCACTGATAAGTACATATATTTAAATTTCCCAAATTTTAATTATCCAAATAGAAAAAGGTGTTATTTCACTTTTAAATTGAGACGCAATCAATTTGATACCATACATGTGTCATTAGATAATGCATACAAATAAATCAAAAGGTCAATATTTCCCTTTAACATGCTGATCGATATTGCCTGATAATTTTCATGTGTAGTGTGTGTGTGTGTGTGTGTGTGTGTGTGTGTGTGTGTGTGTGTGTGTGTGTGTGTGTGTGTGTGTGTGTGTATGTGTGTGTGTGTATGTGTGTGTGTGTGTGTGTGTGTGTGTGTGTATGTGTGTATGTGTGTATGTGTGTATGTGTGTATGTGTGTATGTGTGTATGTGTGTATGTGTATATGTGTATGTGTGTATGTGTGTATGTGTGTATGTGTGTATGTGTGTATGTGTGTGTATGTGTGTATGTGTGTATGTGTGTATGTGTGTGTGTGTGTGTGTGTGTGTGTGTGTGTGTGTGTGTGTGTGTGTGTGTGTGTGTGTGTGTGTGTGTGTGTGTGTGTGTGTGTGTGTGTGTGTGTGTGTGTGTGTGTGTGTGTGTGTGTGTGTGTGTGTGTGTGTGTGTGTGTGTGTGTGTGTGTGTGTGTGTGTGTGTGTGTGTGTGTGTGTGTGTGTGTGTGTGTGTGTGTGTGTGTGTGTGTGTGTGTGTGTGTGTGTGTGTGTGTGTGTGTGTGTGTGTGTGTGTGTGTGTGTGTGTGTGTGTGGGTGGGTGCGTGGGTGCGTGTGTGTGCGTGCGCGTGACCGCACCCCCTCCCCCCCCCCCAGACGGTCCCCCTCCCTCGGGGGCCCCGCCCGCCCCGTCCCGGCGCTAGACTCCCGCATGACGACGAACCCCGCAACGACCCAGCGTTCCTGCTGATGAAGCGGGACGATGGAGTCCTGTTCCGATCGACCAAACCCTTCGCTATAAGGCGTTGGTTGAGGTCGATCTGTGGCGGGGACGTCGCCATGGCAAAAACGATCCAGTCGGGGGGGGGGGGGGGGGCACTGCTGGACATGCACGATCCAACTATCACTGAAAGCTACAGACCAATCTCACTAACCAGCTGCTACCACAAAATCTTTGAACGAATGATCAAAGAAAGACAACTCTACTTTATGCAATCCAAAAACTAACGTACAATCAGGCTTCCTGCCAAATCGAAGCACTACTGACAACCTGGTGAAACTGACAGCAGACATACAAAACTGACAACCTGGTGAAACTGACAGCAGACATACAAAACTCATTTGCACTTACAAAAACACAGCAGCGCTCTTTCTCGACTTAAAACAAGCCTATGACACAATCAACTTATCAGCACTATTAAATCAACTACACAATAAACTACACAAAATAGGCATCACCGGACACCTAGCACACTACCTCAACTCAACCAGTATCTTTGCAACAGAACTTTCCACGTCAAACACTCAGGACACCTATCAGACATCAAATACCCGTCAACAGGTCTAATGCAAGGATCCGTACTCAGTCCAATCCTCTTTATCATAGCACTGGACTCGGTATTACACTCCATCCCAGCACCTACCAAAATTGCAATCTACGCTGACGACATATCAATCTGGACACAAACACTACAACAACGCCTTAGCAACACTACAAAGATCCCTCAGCTACATTGAAGAAAAATTAGAATCACTTAATCTTCACATTTCCTCAGATAAATCAAAATGTATTCTATTCGGCAGAGCTTCCACGAAACACAGCACCCCTTTAACAATCCGAAACAAATCAATCCCATTCGCACCACAAGGTAAATTATTAGGTATTCCCTAGATTAACATTTTACTTTCCTTAATCACATCCAAGACATCCCAGCCAGAGCAACACAAAGGATCAATATACTAAAACCCACATCAGGAACAACATTGGGAGGGGATAGAGCAACGCTGTCAAAACTATACATATCACTCATCAGGCCGCTAATGGAGTACGCGTGCATTATCTTCGAAAATGCAGCTCAATGTCACCTAAGAAAACTTAACTCAACCCAAAAACCATGTATACGTGAAATTACAGGAGCTTACAAAACATCACCAATTGACGCACTACACACCTACAACATATCACCCCTCTACTCTACCCGGGCACTGCGTAGAGTACCGAACTTTCTCAGGTCAGCTAATCAGCGTCGGTATATAGCTCAATAATGACGTCATTCGCCCAAATCGAAATAACAGCACAGCAGCTTCAGGAAGAGACGCGGGCGATAGCCGGGCACTGCGTGGAGTACCGAACTTTATCAGGTCAGCCAATCAGCGGCCGGTCTATAGCTCAATAATGACGTCATTCGCCCAAATAGAAATGAACGAAATACTTAACGTAAGATAGACATTATATTGACTTTGAACAACTCACTTAACGTAAAATAGAACCCTATTCCCTTGCTTCTTGCTTACTCCGGGTTCACATAAACCGGTTAACGTATTTTTTGCCTGGCAAATTGACAGAAGTAATTCCCCCCCTCCCCCACCCACAGAACTTGGCTTTAGGCCGCTCCGGGTAAGACAAAAAACGATGCTGAACAATTTACGTCTGTCCGGGACCTGTGCAGTACTACCCTGATATAGAAAGAACCCTCAAGCCGATTCGTGCCCGGTATGGACTGATGAGACGAAGAATAATGGAGAATAGGTTGAATATGCGATGTTTTGGAGATGACCAATGAAAAATTGTAATCGCGAAGAAGTGAGGATCAACCCATAATAGTTGAGTAAGCAATGTTTTGGAGACAAATGGAGAATTGTAATCACGAAGCAGTGAGGATCAATCGAGAATAGTCAAGTATGCAATATGTTTTGGAAACCACAAATGCAAACTTGTTATCGCGAAGAAGTGAGGATCAACCGAGAAGTGGAAAAAACCAAAGATGACTGAAATGAATTTGGGAGCGACGGCATCATGGAAGTGGCACAAAGATCAACTTCAGTTGAAAACCATCCGTTCGCAACGCGTGCGCACCTCCAGCGCTGTGCACCCAGGGCGATACGTGTTGTGTCCCACGGCGATACGTGTTGTGTCCCCCTCCACACTGGGGTTCTGCTCGGGAACGCCACACACGCCGACGACTCGGATGAGCTAATTGTATTCACCTTTAGAACTGGCGAACCCAACCACAACAAAACCTCGTGTCTGTCTCCCGGAGGTCACGTCCTTAAGGCGGCCGCTCACTAGGCCATTCGGCGCGCGGAGGTCGCGATATCGCTACGACTTTCCGCGCATCTTTAGCGACTTTCCGCGTTCGCGTCAGCCGAAACGTCAATAATCGCAGACGAATGTCGTCGGCCGGCCATCTGCGGACCGGCGGAAAAAAGCTGATTCGAACGAGCTTTTTTCCGCGACTGAACGCCGCGGACAGCAAAATTGATCATGCTAACAGTGGCGAATCTATGCAAGACAGAGGTGCACATTTTGCACAGCATGCTCTTGCCGCTGTGAAATTTATTATGTAAAAGTTTCGTAGTTCTAAACTTACATCTTCGTCGAAAAATGGCCATCATTAATTTACCTTGTGACAGGCTGTAGGCACAGGTTGCGACATGCTGTAGGTCGGCGGGGCGGAATCTCGCGAGCAGACAGCGCCGAATCCGCCGGAACAAGGACGATATTCAGCGGTATCGACGCGATTTTCCGAGGCGGAATGTCGCAGTATATCGCGCGCCGAATGGCCTAGTGTGCGGCCGCCTTTACGAGGAGAGTGGTGTGGATGTTTTCAACTTCGAAATTGTATATATCCAGGGTTGATCCCAGACAGGATGCTTTCCTGCAGAAGACGAAGACAGAAGTTCAAATGGCTCCGGACCCAGATATCGACTGCCTTCTGGCTCTGGGGAAACAAACAATAGACCAACTCATGCCGGGGATCAGCGCCGCTGTAGGAACGTTCAGAAGCTACACGAACCACTGTGTGTGCCATACTCTGGGTATCAACATGCTCCGACTCGGGTATCCGTTGTCAGCCATACAGGCTGACCTCGGCTGAGATCGACCATGACGCTCGTGGTACACGGGACACCGAACAGCACAGGAGCTTCAGGAGAAGACGCGGGCGATGATAACCGGGCACTGCGTGGACTGCCGCCTCCGAAGCCAGGAGCGGGCGACGGAGCAGTGGTAGGTCCGTTCATCCCCACACCCTCTCGTGAACAGCGCATTGAAGTTCATCGGGACAGGACCAGCCCCAGTCAATTTGCCTGGCAACACTTGGCAAGCCGCGATGGCAACCATTTCTACAGCGAGCCGGCTTTAGGCATGTTGGGCTACGGGAAAATAGGTGGTATTCGGGTCGCAATTTCAACCATTTCTAAAATAGTTCGTTTAGCAGATGATACATAACTGTGATGTCAAATGCCTTGCCTATTCATATCTGGGGTCCTTTTGGCAAAATTAAGTTAAATTTTAACCAAGAAATTGTTTAATGGAACCCTGCACGCATATTCCAATGGGTTAATTCAGCTTATCTGACTAATAAGCGTTATATTTCGCCTTTATTGACTGCGTCAATGCCGCCAATCAGCGTACTCGCGGAAGTGGAGGTGCCATGCAGGCTTTTGTTCCCATGGCAACCACCGCGATTCAACTAATTCTACTAATTCAACATCTGGCAAACATGGTTGATATCTTAGTATGAATAGATTGTTTGAAATATTCAATGTCTGCCGCACTATTTTGCAGCAATTAAAATCAAATGGAAATTTAGTTTTGTATTATTTCAATCTTCGAATTCAGTATGTTTGTACATTTGTCTGTTTTTATAAGAATATAATTGATACATTTTGATTCACAGAGTATACTAAAAACATGTGGTATAAAACCTAGAATCTAGTGAGGAAATAGTGACGTAGGAACGACACCTGTTCTTCTATAGCCTTGGCAAGGGCGGATCCAGCCGGCCGTTTTTTTTTTGGGGGGGGGGGGGGCCAAACCGTTTTTTTAGCGGACCTTACCTACCCCCAATTTCGAATTTCTCCCCGGATTTGGGCCACTTTATTTTGCAACCACACGATTTCGATTTTTTTCCCCATTTTTTTTTAGGTTTTCGACCTTTTGGGATATCGAAAAAGGATGCCAAAAAGATGTCAGCTTGCAGTTTGTATTGTTCCGACATTACCTTACACTGAGAAAAAAAAACTGTCAATTGTCAGCTGTACCCAGGGGCGTCGCCGATAATCTTTGAGTAGGGGGTCGGCTGAAATGACTAGAAAAAATGTACCCCAATTTGTTATGCGTGTATTTAAGCCTTTGCAACATTTTTAATGTGGATTTGCATGTTATAGTAGGTACTTGTTATTTAGCGCCGCGAAGCGGCGCGAATTTTTTTTTTTTGCTCGGGTTTGCCTGATAAAACCCAGAAACATAGGCATTTTTAGCTTCTTAGCCTTGTAGAGGATAAGAAGCTAAAAATGTTATTCATTCAATTCAGCGTTACGACGAAACGAAGACTATGACGATGGCTTCGTTATGACGATGGCCACTGATGTGACGCTGCGAATCGGCGTGAACATTTTAATTTTAGGTCGTGGAAAACGCATTTTTAATATTGGAACCAGACCGTGAGTGGAGCCAAGCCTCAGGTAACCCCTTTTCCTGGTTGCACATCTCGGTAAGATGCAAGATGTTGAAATGAAGGTAGTTTTTCATATACATTAGCCTCGGATAGTAAATCACGATGGCCGGTGGCAGTCTGCGCTCAATAGTACATATGATAATAATAACTGTAGTCTGTATACATACCTATGTACCGAACTGTAACAAGCAACTGGTAACGGTGCAAATGGTTTCAAAGTAGCAAGAGGCAGACCGACATTTCCGCGCATAAATGGTCCCTGTGGATCTGGAGGAGCCTGGGGGAGATAGTCCTGGCCTGGTCCCCACTATTAGCTCTTCGGGCCAACAAGTTGGGCACCGCTGGAACAGCTTCCGGTTGCCGAAGTCCGCGTCTTTGCGTTCGCGTCGCCTTTTTCGGAACTCGGCAGACATGCTAAACATGTAGCCTGCTTTAAAGATAATATTTTATGAAGAGAGTTGGCCCTGGGGCCAGCAATTACCGCCAAGGAGAGCCTCTGCAAGACACTTAATGGAATTCATTTTCCAAATTTGTATATGCAATTGCGAAACTTGTGTCATGCCGCGAAGCGGCAGAAAATTTTAAGTTTTTGATTGTGGCTAGCTTGATTTTGACTGCTGCAATTTTGGGATGCCCAGTACCGTTCTAAAAACGCAAATATAGCATGCATTAGATTTCACGTCTGGGGGTGGGGGGGCAAAACATAGTTTGGCCCCCCCTTAAACAGGCTTGGGGGGGCCATGGCCCCGTTCGCCCCCCCCCCCCTGGATTCGCCCTTGAGCCTTGGACAGCACCATCGAGTCAAGATTACTTTACTAATAAGGTTTGTTCACTAGGGAAATCGAACCGCCGCAGTGACGTCACACTATTTGGCAGGAATATTCCTTCATATGGCAGTAGTTAAAGAAGACGTTCTTGACGCAGATAATACAAGAACGAAGTGAGATATCTATTTGTTTTTTTAAGGCTTGGTGGTAGAAAAAGATAAAAATAGATCAGATAGGAACATGAGTGACATGCAACTTGAAAGACCGTGATTAAATTACTTTGGAAAGACCCACGTTGATGTTCTGGGCATTTTTTCTGAGAGCTATTCAATTACCTTAAGCATTGGTTCAGCATTTTTCCTATATTTGTTTTTACATTTGAATGCAATGTTAAGCATTGGTTCAGCACGTTGTATCATTAAAATATGTGCTTAGTATGGCATGTCTGCCTATGACAGTAGGCCGTTTTCCTTTATTTTTGATCAGTTGTGAGAGCTGCAAGGGGAGGGATTGCGCCACTGGATCGCTCGCTGGTCAAGTCAAGCTGAACCTCCGGAGGTTGTGATTAGCAATATATTTGGAGTTGGTTGTTTTGCACTTGATAATTTCACGAGTCAGTTAGGGGTGCATTAAGATAGTGGTTAGAGTACTTGTCTCATGAGGTAATTTGGGAAGTTAAGCTGGTACTTGGCCCTTGAGTGCCGAACAACAGTTGTGACTTGTGCAGGGTTGTGCTCGACTCAGAGTCGGTGAGTCAAATTTGACTCGACTCTGACTCAAATCAACTTAGTCAGAGTCGAGTCGATTAAGAAAAATAGGGGCTCGTCTTGAGTCAGAGTTGAGTCGTTAAAAAAATAGGGGCTAAACTTGAGTCAGAGTCGAGTCGCTAAATACAAATAGAGGTTTGAGTTGAGTCGGAGTGAAGTCGCATGGATGTCGCTTGAGTCAAAGTTGAGTCGTCTGGATGCTGTTTGAGTCAAAGCTGAGTCGACTCATCCTCTTATGAGTCAGTCACATCTGATGCAAAACAAGAAATTGGGAGCAAATAAATAATAAAGGGGTCCAAACAATGTTTTAGTGTGAGGGTATGAGTTCAGGTGCTTTTCAAACCCACATAAATCAATTTTCTGTCTAAAAAATCACTTAAACGTACTGTTTTGCTGCCACTTGTTCAGGCTCATCACAGTTCACACTACCTAGTGTTGTCAGTTGTGTACGGAAATGTGACACCTGCCCTACCAGTACCCACTTTTCCAGTACACACCATTACAGTTGAGGCACAGTAGGGAAATACTTTAACAATGGAGCAAAACTACAATTAAAAGTAGTAAAACTACATCACAAACTCTGCTGACTGCTCCTTATCTTAAGTGAAGCAATACAATATTGAATATGTACATGGAAATGATAACTGCAGTATATATAACCTAATAGTAACCATATCAACATAACATTCCTGGAATGTTTATACGAACCATGAGGTATGAACCATATGCGCCATTTGTCTGAAATACAAAATTTGCATCACAAATTCACTTGAAGTCGAGGACAGGTTAATTCAACAATAGATCACAATTCACTTTGTTTGCCAACGCCGATTTGTTCTCTCCTGAAATCCTACAGATGTTAATTCACACTTGTCAGCTCACTCAGTTGCATTTAAAAACATTTATAAAGGCGTGTATTGTTCGAGCGCGATTATTTCTTCCGCGCCGCAACAATGACTTGCAAGTTGGAGTATCAAAATCATACCGATTTGATATCGCGCTGATCTTCAAATGTGTTGAGGTTCTTGAAGCTTGCAGAGTGGAGTGAGGACTGTGATTGGTCAATATACTGGTCCACATGCACTAGCTACCAGCAGTTCACAAGTTACTCTGGTGTGTCACATATGGATTTTTTCTCTCAAAATGACTGATTAAACCAGTTAACTTGAAAATTACATCCGAACTCTTCATTAATTTTGAGTGCGGAGTATCAGAGCGGGTTTTAAAGGGTATTATAAGTTATAACCGTGTTTAATATACACGTGTCAAGAAGGAGGTGTGCTACAATATTGATGACGTAATATTAGAGATATTTGGAGAGGTTTAGTAGTGACTGCTGAGTCTGCAGTGCTGCGCAACGCGCCGTCTGGTCGTCTCCGCCTCGAGGCAGGCAGGGGGTGTCATCCTATCTCCATAACGTGTCCACCCTGTCCCATGACGTCACGGTCGCATGACGTCACAGTCACGGTTTCCACCAATGGGGTGGCCAAATCGGGAGCGTTCGAGACCGGCACAGCCACCATGTTTGTGTACAGGGGCGGGGCTTGACCTTATATGGGCATGGGCCTCCCACTTTTTGCATGCCTCGCTTTGACATCACCTAGCGGCTCACCATTCCAATTAAGGAGAAAATGGCCGAAGAGCGAGCTGTAGAGGACATTTCAATCTATCATTTAGTGCTCAATTCATCCCGCTGGCACCTAAGGTATTCAACTGGTAGGACGCGAAAGTAGGCCGATTTAGCACTATTTGAATAGGGAGCGTGTGACGTCACGTGCCCGTGACGTCACGCCATTCGCTGCCTACCCCGGACAGGTCTACCTAGTATCTAGGGCCTTGCGAGGCAGGTATGGTATGCGCGTGTCGGGAATCGGTTATATCGTATATGTATGTAACTATTTGTGGCAAATTGTTACATAAGGATGTTGGCATTTTTTTATTTTGGTATGGAAAACAAAATGATTGTATGTATCCGTGGGATGTAATGTATCGAATGGTGTAAAGCAGAGTTGGAGTGACATTTTATCCCTATTCTTGTTTAATGTATATATGGATGAACGGTAATAGTTCAATAATTTACCTCCCCAGTTAATCAGTTGGAGACACAGTAGGGAAATACTATAAGAATAGAGTGCTCTAATTTGAGATTTTAATGCATCAGATTATATTTTAGAATGCATCAGATAGTTATATTCTAATCAGTCGCGAAAATGAGGTCTTTTTAAACGGCTATTGTGTAGCACTGTGACCACTTGACGACCCATAGAGGGCATGTATGTTGAGAAAAACCTCAAACTTTGTTTAAAGATAGGTCACATTAAATTTATGAATATGTCACGCAGGAAACAGTCAAGATCCTTACTCTATGTTTGGATTACCTGTTGATGTCTGGTGCTGAAATGCTCAATAAATAGAGCTGAATGCTGATAATCCAAAATTAGAGCGCTGGCCAGTACGTGTACTTCAATAATTAGAGCGGATTGGACCAAGCACGCCACAATGTTCCCATCACGTTTCAGAAGTTTGCAATTCCAAACAGATTTTCAATATGCATCTGGATTTTTTTTCAGACTTGAGCAGGAAAAAACATGATCGTTGGATAATTGTTGTATCCTATATGGCTTCCTTGTTTTCTGGCATTTTGTTAGAAGTTATTGCAAGTGGTTTTTGTAAAGTGTTCATAAAGGCGCTCTAATTTTAGATCATTTACATGCATGTCTATGGCAGGCTCTGATGTCACCGGCTCTATTTTTGGAGCGCTCCATTGTATTTCCCTACTGTGTCTCAACTGTAATGGTGTTCTCCTTAATAGAAGAAGAGTATTATTACGACAGGCAGAAAAATGGGTACTGGTAGGGCAGGTGTCACACTTCCGTACACAACTGACAACACTGTAGGCAGTGTGAACTGTGATGAGCCTAAACAAGTGGCTGTGGCAGGCGGTGTAGCCGGCGTGATGACATCATTGGGAGGATATAGGGAGACCCTACTTAATGGCGTAGGCCTGTTTACTACTCGGTCAGACTTCATGGCTTAGGTCTGTTCACACTCAATCGGACTTAATGGCGTAGGCGTCTTTACTACTCGATCAGGCTTAATGGTGGGGTTAGTTTAGTTTAGGTACCATAACCTAAACTTAAATGGCAGACTTAATTGCTGGTTAGGTTAGGTTAGGTACCATAACATAAACTAACCTAACCTCGCCATTAAGTCTGATCGAGTAGTAAACAGGCCTGCAACATTGTCTGATCAAGTAGTAAACAGGCCTATACTATTAAGTATACCCTTCCAATGACGTCATCTATCCGGCTGCACCGCCCGCTACTTGTTCAGGCTTGTCACTACCTACGGTGTTGTGTACGGAAGTGTGGCGCCTGCCCTACCAATACCGAAAAGTGTACCAGTAATACTAAAGCTATACCATCACCAAAAACTATACATAATCGAACCTGACCTAACCTTACAGCAATTATGGTTGCAGAGACCCACGTTTAGAACGCTCTGCTCACATTCGCTCGCTGCGCTGCATCACCTAACAGGGTCAGGCTCCAGACCCTCCCCGGGGGGAGGGTCTGGGAGGGTTCAGTTATATGGTTGGCAAAGCTGCTGTTTGCTGGTATGCATTTTGTACTCTTTTATGCTCTTTTGAAATTATGATCTTTATTTATGCTTTTATGCTTTATGCTCTTTTAACTGTAAGTAGCTATTCATGAAATACATGAATGCAGCACACCGGTTAGTGTTTTACAACCTGCTATCCTGCTATCCGTATTGACTATTGAGCTTGTTGATTGGTTCAGAAACTCAATTTTAATTCACACCTGTTTTACTTTTCCCAGCTCAAGAACCAACTTCAAATACATTTTCCTCACTTATTTCATATTTGCATCCTATCATATAGGATTACTAAAATCCATAGCAATAATTATATAGCAATTAACAATAGTGGTAAAGTACAGATATGTACCTGTGCTGGTGCAAAATAATAATAATTATTATTATTATTGCTATTAGGAACATATATATTGGAATATATATTTCAATGCAACTGGATGCAGTATATATGTCAGGGTAAAATCAAATCAGTCAAAGTTGAGTCGACTCAAAAAAATTGTCCCCCGCTTGAGTCAGAGTTGAGTCAGGGGTAAAAGCAAATGAGTCAACGCTGAGTCGACTCAAAAGAAAAAATTGCCGCTTGAGTCAGAGTTGAGTCAGGGGTAAAAGCAAATGAGTCAACGCTGAGTCGACTCAAAATAAAAAAAATGCCCCGCTTGAGTCAGAGTTGAGTCAGAGTCCCTTCGACAATGAGTCAGAGTCGAGTCAGTCTAAAAAAATCTGAGTCGAGCACAACCCTGGACTTGTGCGATATACTCTAATTGATACTCATTTGTCCTGGTGCTGTGGACTGAAGCCATTTGTCTGGTGCGTCATTGTATATATAGCGATGTATGACTTTTTGTCAGTGGATGACATTGCGTATGTTATGACTGGGGGGGCTGGCCGCTGGAGTGAATATTAATGCACACATGTTTTGTTAACTCCTAATTAAACTATGGGTGATTCGTTTGGTGATAACACACCACTCACGTTATACCTATATCCCAGTTTTTGTTCTAGTATCGTCGAATTATTGCAGTGAACTTACAAAAATATGTGGATATTAAATGATGCCCAGTTTGTGCTAGAGCTCACGTGTCATTAAATGTTGAAACCGTACATTTACGGTAAGTACAGATGTATATGTCTTATTATATCCCATCCGTCTAGATGGCACTAGTAGAAGACGTCTGAAGTTATGCTGTACCGCATATAACCCGATGTATGGGCTGACAATATGGCGTGCGACGTACAACATATTTAGTGCAGATCGCAGAAAGTCAGGCATATATATGTACGTCGGTCTGCCCAGATTCGGGATCTCTTTATTTGGTTTGGCTTCACTGCATCAAGCGGCAAGAAGAGCCTCATCAATCATTATGCAACTGGCCGAGGGTAATGCAACAATACAGCTGTAATATACACATAAAAAAGATACGTTAAAAAAGATCCGTCGCAAAGCGAGGCATAGCAAGTGTTCATAGCGCTCAATACCGATCCGTTGGCTCACGCTGCTGTGACATTCGCTCACAATGATCATATTGGTTGTGCCTGCACAATGGCACATTGCACATTCTCAGATATGTGCTTGTGAAGTGTCTTGCACACTATCTTTGGCCTGTAAACACGAACCGTACTAATTATTGCTACTACTGCGGAAAAACTTGGTCACAAAGACCCGCTCGGTGTAAACGGTGAGAGTTGGAGCGCGCTCACGCCTGTCCTTGACACTCAGGAACCGTGCCACGGCCGGCCTCGGGTCGAACGCCGCGGTGCCGACGCCGTTGAGAGCCAGGAGTAGACGGGCGTTCACCGTGCTGTTTGCCATCCTGAGCCGGTGGTGGGACCTGATTGCGTTGAAGTGCGAAACCGCGCGCTCCGTGCCCATGCTGTGCGGGGTTAGTGCCATGAAACCGCCAAGGAGCTTCTTACATGTACCTGACGCAGCGGAAAACATTAGTCGCAGCTTTCCTCCCACGGTGGCTGCTCCGTCTCGGGCAGAACACATAGCAGACCACTGGTCACAGGTGGACGTTACGAGGTCCTCCACACCAGCCTGTCCGAAAATTCCCCGTGTCAGCTCCGTGCCTGCTCGCAGGAAGTCCCGCACTGAAGCTGCGCTTACCAGCTTCAACATGATGTTGACCAGCTCCTCCTGCTCGATCTCCAGCCGCTCGCCCAAGAAGTTGATGATACTCTGGACCGTGTCGTTCCGGACAGCCGAGTAGCTCCTGAAAGAGGGAACGTTGGCGTTCACAATCTGCCGGCGGCTGCTTGGTCCTGAGCAGTCGTCAGCACTTGCTGCTGCCTGCTCCTCTTCTTTTCCTCCGGGAAGGGGGCCGTCATTCATCAGCTGGAGCTGCAGGAGCGCCGAGTCTCTGGCCTGTATGACGTCCGGCAGAGTCAGCTCGCTCTTCTGCAGAGTTTTCTGCAAGCGAGACATGACGCCGCTGATGTCGTGCAACAGAGCTGTGAGCCGGAGAGTCTGACCACCGGCCTGCCACTTCTTCAGCATGCCAGTGGCTCGAGCCGCGCCTTTCTTGTCAGTGCCTGATGCGGCGACAGCCTGCCACACGCTCCGACACGCTTCGAGGTTGGTGAGAATGGCACGGCAGCACTGATGGAGATGCTCTGCAAAGCGCACTTCGAAGAATGGTGGGAATGCCAGGACTTCACCACAGTCTCGCAGAGCCTTGGTGTGCCTCTTTGAAGTACGAAAGTACGTCAAGAGGCCGGTCATATCTGCCTTCCATTGCCGCACCTCGTCCACTGCGTCTTCGACCGACTCCATGGCCAAGTCTGAGCGGTGACAGACGCACCACATGGTCATTATGTCGCGTTCCAGGTGCTGACGAAGTTTGGCCCATAGGGGCTATGGGCCAAGCTTTCCGGCCAGTGTTGGCCGTCTCGCCGTCGGTCGTCAGGCCGATAAGCTTCTCGGTTGGGGCTCGACAGCTGGCCAGGGCGACGGTAACCGCCTCTAGAAGGCCGCAAGCCCCATCCTCATCAGGCTCCACCATCGCCAGGAACATGTTCTGCAACGCACCGTCGCTGCTCAGCGTGCGTGCCGTTATGAACTTGTTGTCACGTTGCGTGCGGTCCACAGATCCGTCTACTTGGATCGAGTACAGAAGGCATTTCTGTAGCCGCTCTCCCAGCCGATCCCGTTCCATGGCGCTGATGATGTCGAGCATCTCCTTGTAAGCGTCTGGCGACCTGTACTGAAGAGAAGCAGCTGGAGGCGTCAGGGGAGTAAACGGCTGGTTGTCAGTCTCCAGTGACAGAACGCGCTGGGCATGCATGCTGGCGAGAGACCGGGCGGGCCACGACCATGCCGTCAGCGTCTCGAACAGGCTGTCGTTGTATACATCCACCGCCAGCTGTGTCAGCAGACCGATAACATGAGAGTTTGCCTTCTTGGTGATGTTGTGCCACGGGTGGTCAGTGGGGCTCTCCAACCACACTCTCTGTATACGCTCCTCCTCTACGGCCGCAGCGTGAGGCTGTCCCAGCAGGTGGTCGACCACTCGCTGCAGTCGCTGTTTGTCACCGATTCTGACCCGGTCGGCCATGTACACTTTGCCGTTTGATGCAATCTTCACAGCCGCCGTCTCATGCTTCTTGCAGGTCTGGCAGGTCATGAAGGACCGAAGTTTGTTGTTCATTCTCGCCTTTGTCTCTGTAAGGCAGGGGTTGTTTTGCAGCAGCCACGCGTTGTCCAGTTTGTGGCCCTTGTACCACTCCGATGAGCTTGATGAGGAAGCTGAAGTCTCAGCAGGAGGTGAGAGGGAAGAGCTTTCATCAGGAGGAGTCGGCAAGGCGGAAGTCGAAGGACCTGTGGGAAGTGGACCGATGCCACGGAGAGAGGATAATGGTTGGTGACCAATTTCAGAGATTTAAATGCAAGATGATGACAATATTTTGTATAGATTGAGAAATGGTATATTACATAGCACAATATACAAATACATAGCAATACATAGCATGCAAAATATACATAGAACCATTTCATCTCTAGTCCTTAAACCAGTGGTTTCCAGCACCAAGAGCACGGTTGCCTCTTTTGGTGATCTGAATGACTGGGCCGCTCCGCAGACCTAAGCTTCAAGCAGTGCGGTACAGCATACCTTCAGGCGTTTGCTACTAGTGCCATCTATGGCCAGACATATAAGTATAAGTGTATTGCGTATCGCGCTCTTTGCCCCGGTGTCGGTTGTGCTTATTGGTGCCGATGCAAAGCTAGTGGCTTCCTTGTTGGATGACCAGAATGACTTATTATTCCATATATCAGATTGAGAAGACTGGAAGTTGAATTATTTGCAGAGGTACACTACAACATTCTACAAATAAAGCATTAAACGAGAGAAACAGAATCTGGCATAGAATCATAAGCATTGTCCGCCACTCAACTGTTCAGTCAGAATTTCTCTCAAAACTGATTAATCGTCATTATCCCCGCCCGCCATTACCCGAATTGAGGCAATTACCCCTATGTGAGAACCAATAAGTACTTTGAACGCTCCGCGGCCTCACAGGACTATGGCCATTACCACAGGTGGCGCCACCAGTGAATTGTGGTGACTGGTGGCGCCACAGACTACCTGGACATCAAAGAAGCGCGTATCAGGAGTTTGTCGTCATATCGCCGGTGGCCCGCCGCTTAAACGCTGACCATCACTGTTTCGTATTTACTGACTCTGGGTCTATGCCCAGGTACATACCAGGATATGATAGGCTTCGTCCACCTGTCTTCCTACCTGTCTGCCGACGTTTAACGATCGCATATATTTATAAATCTGACATTGTTTCGTCCCGTCTCCTGACGTTTTATCATCGTAGCGGTTACACTGTCCTAAAAGTGTCCCGAGACCATTATTGTTTTGCTTGATTCGTGTTCTACAACTACGGTATTCAATTTATTTGCATGCTCTGCTAAATAGCACTGTTGCGCGGGTACTACTGTATCTAACTCTACGACAAAAAGTGTCCTTACATGCGTACCTGCGAAGTGTTTTGCAGCCCTCAAAACGGTTATCGAAAATAGCTATCTGGAAAGGCGCATCGTAAACAGCCTCCAAATTCCTGCGAACCTCAGCGCCAATAGCCGCAGCTCACCGGCGTGACTGGAGTCTTTGTCCTCTGAACGTGGCCGCTTGCTAGCTGATGCAGCCGGTTCTGAACCGGTGCCAGGAGCACCCTATAGGAAGGGAAAATGAGGATCAGCTTCATCAGGATCAAACAAAAATTATTTAAGGTCTTTCCCAGCACACATGCTGTAAAATAATGTGTACAAACATTGTGCAAACAAACATGAGTGAAAGCATTAGTGAAAATTGTTCCCAGGATTCAGTGGCAAAAAGTAGCGGGAAGGCCAGGATGCATTTGAGAGGAAGACGACCCATGCTCCATCTCAATATAGAAATGCGTCAGATTTTGCCGGTTTTTGGTAGGCTTTGTAAGGCCACCGATCTGTACCCCCCCCCCCCCCCCGCATCGGCGCATTAGCGCATTGGATCAGCCAGTGAATATTGTCCCCATTAGCCTCCAACATTGGCCTGCGCTCACAGCAAAAACCATAGGCGTAGGAACAGAGGGGGGGGGGGGGGTCGGGCAGGGGGCCATGCCATAGTGCAAAGTGTGACAGCCGGCTCGACGGACTGCGCATGGGGGATCGAAACGCGCGCATGAATGCGCACTCGGCTTTGACCCATGCGCACAAAAAAAAACACTCAGGCGCACCTCAAGTGTACAACTCAAGACATGTCAAAAACGCATATATTTGCGGAAAATGGGGAAAAATATATCACAAGAATGTTTTTTTGTTTGTTGTAAAAAAAATACTTTGTTACGGTAACTGTCATTTAATTGCCCAAAATTAAAATTATTTGTGTTCCTTTGATATTAAAAAATGGAAGCCAATTATGACGTTTTTGTGACAAATGTGGCGCACCTAGCAGGCGGCTTATTATATTGTGTTTTTTATGCCATAATAGTTAACCCCACGGTCCCAGTGCTGCGCATGTCGAAGTGCGTGCGTACGTAGCGTGCGCATGAGAGTTGCATTATGTGCATGAAAAATCTGCATCATGCGCATAAAGCTCATGCGCACCGACGGAATTTCGTCGAGAAGCGCCCTACTTTGCAGATTGGGGGCCATGGCCCCCTCACTTTAAAAAAAACTTATAAATTTTCCCTTTTGTTTACTGAAGAAAATTTAACATCGCTACAGATTCGCCAAGACGAGAAGAGCCAAAAACTGCAAAGAAATCCCGCCTAAGGGTATTGGGTTTATCTTAAGACGAGATCAAGGTTTCACTGGCCCCCTCACTTTTCGTGACGTTCCTACGTCTCTGCTAACACTCTGCGGAGGACGAGAAGGCACAAAATACGTTACGCAGACATAGAGACTGGGTGTACTTATCTCTTGAATCCACCAAAATAAGCTAGCAGTCCAAGGGCGGATCTAGAGGGGGGGGGGCAAACGGGCCATGCCCCCCCCCCCCCGAACACCCGAAATCGGCACAAAATTGACACATTTCCCGACATAAAAGAAGAACTAAGCAACTTGTATTCAGAAAAGTTGGTTTTATTTCAACTACCAATGCATAAGGGATAAAAATCCGATGAGTTATCATAATTTTGTAAAACTTCTTTAGATTTACCCCCCCCCCCCAAACCGCCTTTCTGGATCCCCCTTTGAAGCAGCTAAGCAAGTTCTGGACATCACAGGTCTCTCAAAATATAGTGAGTCGTGTCCACGAGTGACGAAACCATACCGTAGGTTCAGTACCAGCCACAAACACAAAATGTCAACTGCCTAACAATAAACCAGTCACAGACGTAGTTCTGAGCCGGGCATAAACACAATTTGATTTACCTTCTTACGAAAAAATGTCTGATGTCCATCGCAAACCTTTAGCCTTTGGAACTCGGTCCACTCGCACCGTAATCTTGCTCCCGGAGTCCCACCCTGCTCCCGCTCCCACCGTCGCGTTCCTCAGTCCAGACAAGTAAACAAACAATGGTTACCATGGTAATAAAACTCCGCATCGTACCTCCGAAAAATACGCAACTAATTAGAAAACGGGACCACCAGAGTTAGCTTTTGGCATAATGTTGGTGACAGTCTGCCGATATTTTACATTAGGTTCTAGCTTGGAATATGATTGCTATGATTCATAGCAGCTTGGCTACTAAACTATCTTTATTTTCCTTCCCTTCATGAAAGAGAACGTTTCGTTTTCGATAGCTCAAGATAGTAAAAGCTCCAGGCATGCTTTGTGGACGGTGGCGCTAGCCCCCCCCCCCCCCCCCCCCAGTGGTCGATTTTCAGCTTGACTGGGGGGGGGGGGCTGGATTCGTGAGTGGGGGGTTTGCCCCCCCCCCCCACTTAACATGTTAGACGAGTCCCTGCATCATAGTACCTTCCCCACCCCTCAACTTGCCAGCATTGTCACCTGTTTGATGCACAATGTCCTTGAAGCATCGTAATTTGTCAGTTGAGGTGGCTGTTGTGGACGGCAGTGTCTCAGTATGAGCTGTTTGAAACGTGAAACGTCTGTCTCACTACTTGCAACAATCCACTAATCAAATGGAAATTTCGTTTTGCATATTTGACTCTTTGAATGCAGTACGCTAACATTTTTATGTTTTTGAGAGAATATAATCGATGGTTTGATGCACTGGGAGCATACTATAAATATGTGGTATAAAACCTAGAATCTAGTGAGGAAATGGTGACGTCGGAACGAGACAACCTGTTGTTAACCTGTGTTGACAACCTGTTGGCCTTGCTGGCACGTTTATGCTCTTGTGCAGTCGCAGATCACTCGATGGAAGCCCCCCTCCACGAATCGCGGGCTCCCTTCACTATGACGTCACCACGGCGGTCAGAATCCCTTTACCCTATTCTAACACATGTAATAATGAAGACAATTACGAAGGACTGACGCCAAGAGTATGCCGTTAACGGTATATCAAAATATTTCATTGGAAGCGGACGTTCTTGGTTAGTTGAGAAATACACCTCAAGAAGCAAAAATCATGGTAAAAATGGCAAAATTATGCTGTAGCAGTGACCACTGCATGAGGGAGGAAAGGATTGCCTTCAACAAAGGGAAAAACTTCTTTAAATATTACCCCAAATAAAGGAATCTCTTGATAATTGTGGTAGAATTCTGCTGCCAGATGCTACCAAATCCAATTCTCGCTTCACTCTGATAGTATGGCTGCTCGACCTATATTAATCCCAGATCATCCATTTATATGTGCTTTTAACTCTAAATAATATACAGGCAATTATTTTAGACTGGCATAATTGCAGCGCCAGCCAAAGTGTTTACTTTACTACCATAGTTTTGGCCAGTGCATCATCCTGGTAGTGCGCCATTTTTGTATTACTTTTTTAGTATTCAGTGTGAAAAATGCTCTGTTTTGTCGTAGTTTAAGATCAATATGTAGTTTATACATGTGTTGATTTTATATTTTTTACCCGTTATTGGTATAGCTTGAACTATTTCAGTACACATTGACATTAGTGCTGTTCACAATGTGCTAACATGTAAGCACATTTAGGCGAGTATGCAAAACGTGGCAGGAACATCGACAAAATATTTTGGGCAGCCCAAATCCTGCCCCATTTGGGGCAGGATTTTCTGGTCAAATTTTGCTCCTCGGGCAGCAAATACTGTTGACGGGGGGGGGGGGGTCGGTCATCTTCACGATCACATTTTATCTAGTGTGAATCAGTAAATTGTTACTTCTGCCCCCAAAAGTCAGAAGCTGCCCAAAATTCCAAAAGATGCCCCAAAATTTTCCAAAGCTGCCCCAGTTTTGATGTGTTGTGCCAACCCCACCATGACAAGATCTCGTCGAAACTTGCCATGTTTTCAGACTGGTTATTGATTCAACGTTTTGGGAACAGTTCAATCATGATTCATTTTTGAATCTGAATTATTCAATCACCGTTCGATTCACGGCTAAAATGTTAACAATTGATTATATCCGATTCAAAGAATAAAAACAAAGATTTTAATCTATTCACGTTTGATTCAACATTTAAATATATGTGGTGAATTTGTCAAATAAAAAAAAAATGGAAACATACATATATATCATCATTAAAACATTGGTACAGTGATACTATTTCAATATAAATAAATGTAGCCACAGAGACTGCATGTATTTGCACAATTTACCAGTGTGCTTGAATTGTTAAGAATCGTTAAATCTTTTAATTTAATCAGCCCTGATTTGATGCGGGTTTTGATTCAATCACAATTCATGAATCAAAAGAACTGATGGTGAATTCATTATGTTTTGATTCAAGGCATTTTGATTGAACGATTCCAATTGATTCAATCAGTGTTGAATCAATAACCAGTCTGCTGACGTTTTGCATACTGGCATTTAGGCAACTGATGTGTATTTGCCATTTAACTCAACTTTACATTAGTAGTTTTCCTAGATAAATTTGGATCTTGGACAAATTTTGGATGCATGGATGATGTCAACCTTGGAACTTGGTTGGAACATGGTTTGCATTTTTCTGAAAGCATCAATACCAGCATACATTGTGGAAGGAGGTCTTGGTCTGTTTTCAGCCTTTACTTAACTTTAGCTTTGTTTTACCATTTAACATCTAGTTGCACAATGATATGTAAGCCAGTTTGTAATCTATGTTATACCTGCTGGGCTAATAGCACTGGACTGGACCAAAAAACTTGCTCTTGGCTTGTGTTCACTATTTCATGCTAAAAAAGTACAAAATTGTTGAAAGTAAATAAAGGCTTACAAATAATTTGACTGGACTGGACTTTATGGCCTTTGCATTTCTCTAAGCAGTATTTGTGTTTTCTAGGCTGAATGCTGTGCTGGCAGTGAGCAGCTGTCGGCGCCGCTTGGTCGGGTGACACCCTCATAATGGGTGGGAAACTGAGTCAACACATGTCAATATCACTTTCAGCACCCTGCCTATTGCAAAGTTGTTCTGCTTTTGCATTAGCTGTACTTGGGATCAATCATGGTTGGCAAAGTTGCTGTTTCCTGGTATACATTTTGTACTCTTTTTTGTACTCTTTTGAATTTGTGTACTCTTTGAAAAGTAATATAAATATAATTAAATCAAATATGATTAATAATAATATTTGATTCAATTCACCCAACTGGATCATGCTCTGGAGACCCTAACCCCAGAATACAAAAGAGTACAACTGCAAAATGCATACCAGCAAAAAGAGCAACTTTGCCAACCATTATGCACACACTCAATTAGTACATTGTTTTATACCTTTGGTACTATTCAAATGGCATGTTCATTTATATGCTCCAGAGTGAATCCAAAGTCTTGAGGCCATATTGTTTCATTCTAGTTCAGAACTTTAGGGTAGGTATGGGCAATGTCCCAAAGCCAGACTTGTGAATGATTAAAAAAATATGAATGATTAAATCATGATTCACCAGCAAATATGAATGATTCAATCATTATTAAATCACTCAACATTACCACTAGTGAATGATTCACAGTGATTCACAGGCTTACATGAATCAATCATGAATGATGCATTCAATGAATGATTGAATCATTCATGACTGATTCAATTACAATAATTATAAATGCGGAAGTGCAAATAACAGTGCATATATTCGGAATGAAGGTGTTTACAGACCAAATGAAGGTGCTGAAAGTGATATTGACATGTGTTGACTCAGTTTCCCACCCATTATGAGGGTGGGCTATCGTTTGTATAGTTTCTGCTGTCCCCCCCCCCCCCCCCCCCCCGAAAGAAGAAGAATATTAATTGTGTTATGAATGATGTAATCACCCTATTGTCTTTGTATGAATGATTCAATCAATGATCCATTAAATCATTCATAAGGAGGTGAATCAATCCATAAATGATTCATGTGAAATATGAATGATTCAATGAAGAATGATTCAATCAGAATCATTCACAAGTCTGCCCAAGGCAAGCTTATTATACAGAAATATAATGTATGCTTTGTGTTGTGTCACAGGTACATCACATCCTCATCACCTCAGTGGCCTGTCATCGAGAATGGCTACGCTGGAGATGGCAGTCTCCAAGGTGCTGATGCTCTTCGACAGCGTCGGACGTCCAGAGCGTCCAGCTGACGCACGGCCGGGCACCGTGAACGAGGGTGTGTTCAGGTCCGCTCGCAGCATCGCAGAGCTACGGGCGGCCTGTGGAGGTCTGCTGCTCACCTCGGAAAACGGCGACTTCCTACACTGTTCAGCATGCGTCAAAGGTGATGTGGCAACAGCTGACGGAAAGTCGCAGAATGCCGTAGGCATCTTCACCTACGACTGTACTAAAGCGTCGTTCTCGTACACGGAGAACCTGACTGCGGCCTTCAGGTCAATGAAGGACACCGTGAAGCGACACTTCACCAGTGAGCGACACGCCAGGGCTGAGGAGGCAGCGAAGCGGAGAGAAGAGCAGTCTGCTGTTCGTTCCAAAGAGGCTGGAAATGTCGCTCTTCGAGTGTTGAGGACGGCCTACTACGTGCTGACCAAATCTCTCTCTCAAACTGCGTTTGAGGAGCTAATCGTCCTTCAACACATCAATGGACTGAACATGGGAAACATCAACCACTCCAAGGCGTTTATGACCCAGGCGCGCGAAACATTTCACCGCCAAGTGCTGACGAGCCTGACGGAGCACGTGCAGAAGCAGCCGTGCGTCGCGTTGTCGGCCGACAAGGCCACCGTCAACAAGAGGACGCTCGACATAACGGCCATCACCACAGTTGTTCCCGAGGCTCCTGTAGGGAGCATGATCCAAAGTTTCGTGGTGGGGGCACCAGTAGTAAAACATCGTGACGGTGACAGTCATGCTCAGCAGCTCCGCGGCACGATCGCCTCGCTCGGCATCACCCGACCCGAGCAGCTCTCGGCCATCGCGGCGGACGGCCAGGTCCACCACAATAGTGTGCCGACCAAATTGCTGAAAGTGATGAGCGTCGGCTCGTCCTCCCCAGCATGCGTCCCGTGCATATGGGACGGTGCGCACCTGCTCAACCTGGCGGATCAGGACGCTCGCAGCGCGTCCTCATGCAGGTGAGTCAATGAAACGGTTGGCTCCATCACCCGCATCACGAAGCGTTTCTCCCTCGGCGCCGGACTGGAGAGGCTGCTTGATGCTGGCAGTGACCTCGGCTGTCGCGTGCTGAGACCCAGACTCTGGTCGGAGACCAGATTCGCCCCTTACGCGGCTGACGTCATACGCACGTTCACTACCAACGTCTCGGCGATGACGTACGCGCTGCAACAACAGATCAAGGCAGAGACCAGAAGGAACGTCGTCAGCGAACTACTAGAAGAGCTGAAAGCTCTGAAAAGTAAGTTGAACTCACTGACATATTGTTTTGTGTTTGTTGGTAACAGTCAACATGTTTCAATATAGGTCTAGTTTTTGTGTGAAAACTAAACATAATGCGCCTTATTTTGCCGGTTTTACCTGATCAGACAACTGATATGTTTCTGCTCATATCTGACATGTCCGTCAATTACTAGGTGTTAAACTCTGTGCTATTCGTTCATCGTGCAACAATAATCGTATTGGTATCGTCATTCACAATGCCAATGTTTCCACAGACAAGAACTTCTTGGCTCGAGTTGACGCGCTGCTGGACATCTACCGAGTGGTGGCGGAGGGAAGCCGGTCACTCCAGCGGGTGCAAAGCTTGCCATGGGAGAGCATGAAGGACTTCGGCAGCACTATACTGACTCTCAAGAAGATGACGAACACGCTGGAGAGTCGGAGGAATCCCTCCATAGCCGAGATGCACGTCCTGGCCGAAATCGACACCATTTGGCCCGCACTGTCCAAATGCCAGCCTCTTGACGAGGATGTGGTAAGTGTGACTCACAAAAATGTTAGTATTCATTAGGGGTTTAAAACATTCGGTGCTCATGTCAAAACATCGGTAGTTTGTCCGGATTTTATCGAGCTGAGGAAAAACATACTCAGACTCACAGTGCCTGCTAGCATATTTTAAGACTCCGACGTTGCGAACCCAAAACTCAGCGCTTTAAATACTTATAAACTTAGCCCACTTATTTGTATCCCTGTTTCTCGTTTACAGTGCAGGGATGCTGCGGCCTTCAGTCGGAAGATGGCCGCGGAGCTGAGGCACCGGAGAGGTGGACTGAACGCGGCGGGCTCCAACATGGGGACGGACAACCAGCGTGTGATGGACTCCATGGGCGACGTCAAGTCAGTGGCTGACTTACAGCGCATCCGGGACACCACACACGGTACCGTTGACGTCGCGGTGGGAGCCATCCACCGTCTTGTAGCCCGTCACCTGGTGCCACAGTCGTGCCACGTCCCGCGTGAAGGCGTCCTCGCGGCACACACGGTGTTGCATGAGCCCCGCTGCGCTACTGGCTGCAACCAGCAGCTTCTCAAGCTGTTGTGGCAGAACTGTGATTCTGTTAGCAACCTGCGGCCGTATGTTGAGCTAGTAGTGCGGCTGTGGCTCATCAGTCCAACAGAGACCGTTGTGGAGAGTATGGCCAGTGCCGTACAGTAGGTGTTCGGTGTGCATCGCCAGCTCGACCACTCTAACGCCGCGCGTGAGCTGGTGGTGAGATGGAATGGTCCCGAACTCTGTAAAGCGGATGGCTTGATCCGGGCCGTCCAACGCCAGTCTGGCTTTAACTTTGTCAGGCACATGACGGGGCCTCACCAAACCGTGGCTGGTGCCGTAATCCCCTGGATGTTATCACGCAACACTTTGCGGTGCCGCTTGGCTCCGCCCTTTCCCAGTCCCTTGCCTCCCTTGCCACGTCCAGTCATCTTGACGACTTTTAACTTGCGTTGTGGTGTTTTCTGACGTTCGTTTCATTTTAGTGCGTCACGTGACCGCGGTGGGCGCTACGATCGTTGAGACTAACTGCGCATGCGCGACCTGAAACCCGAAACCTCGAGAGCTCGAATTCACAAATGTGGGTCCGGGAAAAACATCGATCTCAACGACAACGGACCTTGGACGCCTTCCAGACTTCTCTCCTCCAGCCCTCCACCGCTTCCGGGTGCGGGACCCTGTCCACGTGCTTGTGGCAGGGTCGTTAGACCCTTAGATAGGTAGCTTTTAGATATTTTTAAGTAGGTAACGTAATTTCCACAATTTGCAAGGTAGAGAACCCGCTTCATTCTGTAGATTAATTGCAGCTGGCAACACGTTCTGCCGTGTGTGCCACGTTAACGTAATTTAGGTTATTAATTAAACTTTCCCCTCCCTCCTCCGGTCATGGCGACCTCCCCGCCCCTCCGCCCCCTCATGGCAACTTCCCCGCCCCTCCGTCCCCTCATGGCGACCCCCCCGCCCGGCCCCCTTCAGGAGTCTCTCCCCTCCCGTCCCGGCGCGCGGCCACCCCCCGGCTTCCTTCCGAAGCCACCCGACCCCCTTCAGGGGTCTGCCCCCCCGGACGGTCCTCCTGGACCCCCCGGCTCCCCTCGGGAGCCTCGCCTGGACCGACCCGGTGCTTGGCTCCCCCCCAACACCTCGCCACCCGACGGGCCTGCTCTCCTTCTCATTCAGAGGAAGGACGGAGTTACCATGAGGTACTCCAACCCGTTCGCGGTGCGCCGCCAACTGGTCGCCCTCTGCGGAGAGGTGGCCAGCGCGCGCCCCATCCGTTCCGGCGGTCTGCTGGTTCAGACCCTGTCTGGCCAGCAGACTGCCACCCTCCTAGCCATCCCGTCTTTCATGGACAAGGCTTGTGAGGTGACGGCCCCGGACCACATGAATTCCTGCCAGGGATTCATCCTGTGCCCCGAAGTCAGCAATCTGACTGAGACCGTGCTCCTCCAGGAGCTAGTGACTCAGGGGGTGACAGAAGTGGTCCGGATGCGGTCTAAGCGACCAGGCCCCAACCCCATGGTCCGGCTGCGTTTCCGGGGCTTACAGCTCCCGGAACGCATCTACTGTGGCTACATAGTAGTCACAGTCAAGGAGTGGACCCAAGGGCCTCTGCAGTGCAGAGCCTGCTGGCGGTTTGGCCACCACCAGCGTCAGTGCCACGCCCGCCAGTCCATCTGCGGGAAGTGCGCCGAGACGCACGACACAGCCCAATGTGTCGGTGGCGACACCGCAGCCACTCGCTGCGTGTCGTGCGGGGCCGCCCACCCCGCATGGTCCCGTGACTGCCCTGCCCGAGCGCTAGCCGCCGAGCAGACCCGGGCCCGCAAGGCGGTACCCCCCACCCCACCTCCCATCCCAGCGCTGGCCCCCAGCGTCTGGCCCCCGCTGCCCCCATCCCACCGAACCCCACCCGCGCCCCCCCGTCGGACCTCAAGTGGGTCCACCTCACCGGCGCCACCGCCTGCCCCGTCACAGCGGCGGCAGTGCCCACCCCCACCGACGGCAGAGCAGACCGAGTCCCTCCTGTCCCTTCTGGACTCTAGTATCGCCGAGTCCCTTCTGGACTCTGGCAGTGCCCCAGCGGCACCCACTCCCACCCACGCCGAATCTCTGGCGGAGTCCCCTCTCGAGTCCTCTGTGTCCTCGGAGGACTCTGACGCCTCTATGATAAGAGCCGTCACCCGCCAACTCCCAAACTCCCACCCTCCTCCTCTCTCTGAGGACAGTCAGTCCCTCACCCTCTCCCTGCCATCCCTCTCCTCCCCCCACCCTCCTTCCCAGCTCCCTCGTAGCCCCTCCCCCCCAGCCCCTCTGAAAGTAACCGCTACCGCCGCAATTTGAGACGGTTCAACAAGAAATAATAAATCACCTCCAACAAATACTTCATTTAGTTGTTTCTGACTAACCGTTAAACTGTGCTGCTGCTGACGTGGAAATTGCGTGTTGGCTGCCGGTGTTTTGTTTCGGGGGCCCCCTGCTGGATCTCGGCCGCGCGGCGAATGGCCTGCGCTGTTCGTGGCGCGGCTGATTTGGCGGGGGATTTCTGAAATGGGACGCCGATGGTAGATGAGCGATTTTGCGTTGGCGGCGGCATGATTCCCTGCCAAACCAGATCACACGCCGATGCTGCGCCGCGGTGCGGTGGCTGCTGTGCTGCGGTGCAGTGTCCGCTGCGCTGCGGTGCAGCATGTTAATTTATGTTAAAATCACGCTGCTGCCGACGTGGGGCTGCTTGTTGGCTGCCGGTGTCTTGTTACGGGGGCCCCCTGCTGGATCTCGGCCGCGCGGCGAAATTCGTTGCGCGGCTGATTTGGCGGGGGATTTCTGCGATGGGACGCCGATGGTAGTGTGCGGTCTTGCGTTGGCGGCGGCATGATTCCCTGCCAAATCAGTCTCGCAACGAAAGGTTACATTGGAATTCGTTGTTCATTTCTTAACGTAATGCTCCTCCCAACCCTCCTCTCCCCTCTGCTCCGCTCTTGCCAAAGCCGAGTATTGAACACCCGCCCCTGATAACATATGCCGATGCTGCGCTGCGGTGTGGAGGCCGCTGCGTTGCGGTGCGGTGCTCACTCCACTGCGCTGCGGTGTGGTGTCCGCTGCGCTGCGGTGCAGTATATTAAATCATGTTGCTGCCGACGTGGGGTTGCGCGTTGGCTGCCGGTGTTGCGGGGGCCCCCTGCTGGATCTCGGCCCCGCGGCGAGGGTTTCTGGCCGTGGCTCTTCGTGGCGTGGCTGATTTGGCGGGGGATTTCTGCGATGGGACGCCGATGGCTGATGTGCGATTTTGCGTTGGCGGCGGCATGATTCCCTGCCAAACCAGACCACTCGCCGATGCTGCGCCGCGGTGTGGTGGCTGCTGCGCTGCGGTGCAGTGTCCACTGCGCTGCGGTGCAGTATCCACCCTGTCAACCTTTTTTACACTGTTAGGTGATAGTTATCTTGTATTGATAGGTCCCCTCTTAGATTATTTCTACCAAACACGTTTAGCTAAACAAATATAACAGGGGTTTTTTGCCTTGCGCATTTTTGGCCCACCGCGCAGGTTTTTCCCCTTTGCCTTAGACGCTGGGTTTTTTATTATTTAGGACTTTTCGCCCAGCTAAACACACCCCACAACCAGGTCTCGCCGAGGCGCCGGAGCTAGGGAGACTGGCAACAGTCTCCCGCTGTTGCAATGACGGCACCCCACGGCTCCATCAACTCTGACACTGTACAAGTATTCTGTTCTGTGTGTGTATGAAATATATTGTGTATGTATGTGTCTCGTGTTTTATTTTAACTTTGACTTTGAACGAAATACTTAACGTAAGATAGACTTTAGATTTACTGTGAAGAATTAACTTAACGTAAAATAGCTACCCTATTCCCTTTTTTGCTCGGGTTCCCATAAACCGACTAACGTAACTCTTTGCCTGGCAAATTGCCAGAAGTACTTTCCCCAAACCCGGGATATGGCTATAGGCCGGTCCGGGTAAAAAAAAAAAAAAAAAAATCCGGGAAAAAAAAAAAAAAAAAAAAGGCTACATCAGCACACCGGCAGGACGACAACGACATCGGACCACTGACGACTTCGAGCCAGCCTTCACCAGCCCTCCACCGCTTCCGGGTGCGGGACCCTGTCCACGTGCTTGTGGCAGGGTCGTTAGACCCTTAGATAGGTAGACAGGGTTGTTAGACCCTTAGATAGGTAGACTTCGCGAAAGGTTCCTTTGGAATTCGTGAATTTCACTGTTTTTCATTCTGCTTTTATCTTATCTCTTTCCTAAACTAGTCCACTGGCGGATACCTAACGGTGAACACCCAGCCTGCTTGGCCCGAACGGTCCACAAACGACCTGGAGGGGTGGCAGGTTGATTCAACTAAGCCAGTCTGAGACCTCTTTTCACCAACTCTCTCTTACCCTACTCTAAATCTTATCTTTCTCACACTTCTACGGGTTAATCCCACGGCGTAGGTCCCCTCCAGTCTTGAGAAGTTAATTTGCAGGTGCCAACACGTTCTGTCGTGTGTGGCATTTAAAGTAAACAGTTAGCCCCCACCCTATTCTCCTAAGCCACGACGATGGCTACCCCCCCGGAACCCCGCCCCACCTACCCGCCCGACCCCCCTCTGGGGTCTCCCGGCGCCTGCCCGCCCCGTCCAGGGGCCTGGCAGTCGCTGGACTCTCGTCCCCCTGACCCACCCGACCCCCCTCTGGGGTCCCCCGGTGCGCGACCACGCACTCTCCAGGCCGGCCCCACTCCCCGCTCCCCTCAGGGGCCTTCCAGGGTCCGACCCGGAGCACGGCTCCCCCCCGACCCCACCCCCCGGACGGGCCCGCTTGCCTCCTTATGTGGCGAGCGGATGGCATTCCATTTAGGAATGTCAACCCGTTCCTGGTCCGGCGCTGGCTGGTCGCCATCTGTGGCGACGTAGCCAGCGCCAAACCCATTCGATCAGGAGCACTCCTGATCAAGACGCTGACGTCCCAACAGAACGTCAGCGTCATGGGACGGACCACCTTCATCGGAGTGAGGGTCGCCGTGGAGGCCCCGGCGCACCTCAACTCCGTGGAGGGTCTGGCATGGTGCCCAGACGTGGCCGAGCTCTCGGAGGACGATCTCCTCCGGGAACTCGCACACCAAGGGGTGTGCGAGGTGACTCGCCTGTCACCAACGAAGCGGCGACCCGATCAGCCCAACCCGCTGATTCGGCTCCGCTTCCGAGGCAGGGAGCTGCCGACCCACATCCACTGTGGGTACGTGGCTGTCCCCGTCAGGGAGTGGATCCCGCCCCCCCGGCAGTGTCAGCAGTGCTGGCGCTACGGCCACCTCAAGTGGACCTGCCGGGTGCGCACCGCCACCTGTGGTCGGTGCGCCGGCGAGCACGGCACCGAAGGGTGCACGCGCGCAGCACGCTGCGCCTCGTGCGACCAGGCCCACCCGGCCTGGGACCGCCGGTGTTTGGCCGTCTCCCCACCTGCGGGAAGTGCGCCTCGTCGCACGAGACAGCCCTCTGTGACTGTGGCGACACCGCAGCGATGCGCTGCGTGTCGTGCGGCGGACCCCACGCCGCGTGGTCCCGGGACTGCCCGGCCAGACGGACAGTGGTCGAACAGACCAAGGCCCGACGGGCGACGCTAATCGCCCCGCCTCCCACCCCAGCGCTGGCTCCCAGAGTGTGGCCGCTGCTGCCAACCCCGACCCGACTCACGCCCTCTCCCCGTCGGTCCCCACGCGGGTCCTTCCCACCGGTGCAGGCGGCTGCTCAGGTCGAGCGCCCCTGCGAGCCCTGCCCCTCCCAAGCCAAGTCCAACACGGACTCTGGCTGTGCCCCAGTGGCACCCACGCCCACCCCCGCCGAACATCTGGCGGAGTCCCCAGCCGGGTCCCAGGACTCAGATCCCCAGAGCACCAGGGGGCCATCCACGGAGGAAGACTCCGACGACTCGTCTGCAGGCAAGTCGGACACCTCACTGCTCCGAGCCGTCAACCGCCGCGTGACCAGCCACCGCACCCAGCCTCGCCCCTCCTGCTCCCCGCCCTCCCGCCGCTCCCTCTCGCCGCCCTCCCGCCCCCCTCCCCGCTCCCCAGCCGCTCCATCTCCCCGCCCCCCTGCTCCCTCTCCCCGCCCTCCCCCCCTCCCCCTTCCCCTGCTCTCAGAGGAAAGCAACTCAGGCTTCCAGCCCATCCGCCCCGCCCAGCTCCCTACAGATAGGTCGAGCCCCCCCCCCCCCCCCGCTCCCGCTCCCAATGCAGGCGTACCCGGGCGACCGCGAGGCAAGGTCTGGAAGTAACTCACGATGAATAACAAACAATCAGAATTCATTCTCCAATGGAATGTTAGATCATTAATATCCCATTGGGGGCAATTCAAACATTATGTCTTAAATAATAATCCGTTAGTAGCCGCTGTCCAGGAAACCCGTTTTATCGACGCCGACTTTAATAATTATACTCTTAAAATACCCGGATATAGCCTTTATACAAACAACGTAAATGCGTCACCGCGCCGAGGCGGCTCGGCTTTGCTTATTTCAAACCAACTTTTGCATCACCAAATCGACCTTCAAACAACCTTAGACGCAGTCGGCGTTAATATTAAAATCGCTCAGATAGAACTAACTCTTATCTCTATTTATTTTCGTCCGACTGAGGACATAGACATTGATTCTTTTTCCCAGCTTATTACAAATATTAACACCCCATGTCTGATTATGGGCGATTTCAACGCGCATAGTCGGGCGTGGGGCTGCCTTCAGAACTCTCTCCGCGGCCAAATTATGCTGGACCTACTGGACCGGCATAATTTGGTCTTCCTTAACGACCAATCACCCACACACGTACACCACTCAGGAGGCGTGTTGTCTTACAGCGCCATTGATCTCGCCTTCGCCACACCACGCATCGCGACTCTTTTTACATTTAATGCACAATCTGACCCTCTTTTTAGCGATCATTACCCAATTCACTTAGAACTCCAAGTCCCTTCAGGACAGACAAATTTTTACTCTCTGCCTAGATGGAACCTTCGCAAAGCCGACTGGTCCTCCTTTCAAAAACACATTGACACTAGTCACCCCGCAGACTCCCAGACTGACATTAACACATTTTTAAACACTATTCTCGCATCAGCACACCAGCACATTCCACGCACACACACACAACGCCACCCGAGGCAGCGTACTGCCCCGTGGTGGAACACAGAATGCCAAAGAGCTGTTGCCCTCCGGAAAAGAGCATTTCGAAAATTTCAATCTTGTATAACCGCAGAAAACGAACACGAAGCGCGGAAAACCCGCTCTTTGGCTAAAACAATCATTGACAAAGCAAAACAAGAATCTTGGCAGGAATTCTCATCTACCTTTAATCGATTTACCTCCCTCTCAAAAATTTGGACATTAATTAAATCGTTTTCAAATAAAAGACCACCGGCATACAAAATCCCACACTTACAAATACACAACACATCTTACATGCTTCCCCTAGAGGTGGCAACACAATTTGCACAACACTACGCTAACATATCATCAACGCAACAATGTACACCAACTTTTAATAACCAACTTGACGATCAATTCCAATCTATTAGCTTTGACTCTAATAATGTAGAAATCTACAACTCTCTTTTTACCAACTCCGAGTTAACGTACGCTATAGGTAAATGTGGTAAAACTTCTGTAGGACCAGATCAAATTGACTACTCCTTCTTCAAAAACTTGACAGAGACTGGTCTCACCAACTTACTAACAGCCTTCAATACCATGTGGTTTGATGGCACTTTCCCTGAATCTTGGAATAATAGTACGCTAATTCCTATAATCAAACCTCGCAAACCCAAATCTTCTCCCGCTAGCTATCGCCCCATTTCTCTAACTAGTTGTGCATGTAAACTATTCGAACGCATGGTTAATGGACGCATCAGGACATACATTGAAACAAATAATATACTTTCCCCACACCAAAGTGGTTTCCGACCTGGTCGCTCCACTGCGGACAATTTAGTTGGTCTTATCGACTCTGTCCAGCGCGGCTTTCGAGGGAGAGAGGTCACAGTTGCCCTCTTTCTTGATTTGAGAGCTGCGTTTGACAGAGTCAACAAAACCGCACTTCTAGTAAAGGTCCATAAGGCCGGAATTCGAGGTCGACTCGCCAAATTTATCCAAAACTTTTTAGAAAATAGAACTTTTAATGTAAGGTGCGGCAACACATATTCTCCAAATTAAAATCAGGACCACGGTGTCCCACAGGGATCGGTCCTCTCCCCGACCCTATTTTTAATTATGATTAACGACATCTTCAGTAATATTAACAAGATCGACAAAGGTCTCAAATTTTCAATGTACGCTGATGACCTGGCGGTGTGGTTCTCGCACCCGAGTGTCGATCAAGCCAGCAAAATGTTACAACTAGTACTCATTGATATAAAAGTATGGTGCGACCAATGGGGTCTGGAAATTTCTCCAAGTAAATCTGCATCTCTAATTTTTTCAAAGAAACCTGCATATGTGGAACCCTACATTCCATTAAAATATAAAAATCAAACTATCCCTTTCGTCAAATCATTCAAGTATCTGGGAATAACGCTAGACACACGTCTCTCGTTCATCCCACACTTCAACGATTTAGTGCAGAGATGTACGCGACGAATTAATATTATGAAGTCATTGGCTGGTCGAGAGTGGGGCGCAGATCGGGCCACTCTCCTCCAACTATATACTTCCCTGATACGCCCAGTACTGGATTATAACGCATTCTTATTTGATGACATATGTTCCAAACAAATTAAAAAATTGCAAACTGTCCAAAACGCTGCCTTGCGCATCGTGACTGGAGCCTGCCGCACCACCAACACCACAAACTTACACATCGACACTAACATTCCCACACTCTGCCGCCGACGCAAATACACACTACTTAGATTCTACGCCAGAGCAAGTTCACACCCCACACGCCCAACATTCCACATTTTAAATCACCCCGCACCCACTAGACGACAAACACTACTACAAAAACGACACCCGCTTATCAGTCACAGAATCAGACAAACACTCACACTATTCAACATCGCTCACATCACCACAATGCTAACGCCACCACTCACACCTCACTGGCTCGACACAACACCAGACACACACCGCCTCTTCACACACAACAAAAACACAGTCACGGCGTCAGAAACACTCTCACTCTTCCACGAACACAAATCACAACACAACACATACACATACATATACACAGACGGTTCACGGGGCGAAGGCCGAACCGGTGGTGCATTCTACACAAACACAGTTAGCAATAACTTTAGACTTCCCGACATAAATAGCGTATACACAGCGGAATTGTCAGCCATTTTATTAGCATTAATATACGTCAGAAAAGAAAAACTTAAGGAAGTAGTCATTTGCACAGACTCGTCCGCCTCGCTCACGGCTATTTCTTCGATTAGAGAATGTAGAAACCCGATAGTATTTAAAATCAGACAACTAATCAAGTATTTAAACAGTAAAAACAATAGTATTAAATTCCTCTGGATCCCAGGACACGCAGGTATCCCGGGAAACGAGGAAGCCGACAGACTTGCGAAATTGAGCCTAGAATTACCTTCAGTAAACCAACTTCCAAGCCCAGTATCAGACGTGTTAAATTATATTAATTCTCAACTTAGCGTACTGCGCCAGAGCGAGTGGGACGCCGCTCCGCATTTTCATCTTTATCCAATTAAGCCAAAAGTCCAACATTTTATATCTAGTCACCAGAATTGTAGAGAGAAGGAGGTAATTTTGGCGCGCCTCCGTCTCGGTCATACAAAAATTACTCATTATTATATTATGGAGAATCTCCCGCCACCAAATTGCCAACATTGCCCAGGTTATCCGCGCTACACAATCAAGCACTTACTTATTACTTGCCCAGTACACAACGATAAACGACAGAACATTATTAATTACACACAACAAAATGGCATCACATTAAATCTTCAAACACTGTTAGGTGATAGTTATCCTGAATTGATAGGTCTCCTCTTAGATTATCTCTACCAAACACGTTTAGCTAATCAAATATAACAGGGGTTTTTGGCCTTGCGCATTTTTGGCCCACCGCGCAGGTTTTTTCCCCTTTGCCTTAGACGCTGGGTTTTTTATTATTCAGGACTTTTCGCCCAGCTAAATACACCCCACAACCAGGTCTCGCCGAGGCGCCGGAGCCAGGGAGACTGGCAACAGTCTCCCGTTGTGGCAATGACGGCACCGCCACGGCTCCATCAACACTGACACTGTACAAGTGTATTGTAATAAAAATATGTATGCATGTGTGTCTCGTGTTTGACTTATTTTTGACTTTGAACGAAATACTTAACGTAATGCTAGATATTATTTTTGACCTTGAACGAAATACTTAACGTAATGCTAGATATTATATTTGACCTTGAACGAAATACTTAACGTAATGTTAGATATTATATTTGCTCTGAACAAATAATTTTTCCGGGTACAAATAAACCGGTTAACGTAACTAGTAACGTAAAATAGCTGCCCTAGTCCCTAGTTTGTCCCGGGTCACATAAACCGGATAACGTAACTCTTTTCCTGGCAAATTGCCAGATGTCACTCCCCACCCGGAATATGGCTATAGGCCGGTCCGGGAAAGAAAGAAAAAAGCCAAATTCGGACCTGAAGACGCCTCCAGCCAGCCTGCTCCAGCCCTCCACCGCTTCCGGGTGCGGAACCCTGACCACGTGCGTGTGGCAGGGTTGTAGACCCTTAGATAGGTAGACTCTAGATATTTTTAAGTAGGTAGACTCATTAGATACAAATTTTGTATTGGCAATAGGCCTCCTCCACGGTTTAGGTCCCCTCCAGTCTTGAGAAGTTAATTTGCAGTTGCCAACACGTTCTGTCGTGTGTGGCAATTAACGTAATCAGTTAGCCCCCATCCTTCCCCTCCTGAGCCACGACGATGGCTACCCCCCGGAACCCCGCCCCCCCCCCCCCGACCCGCCCGACCCCCCTCTGGGGTCTCCCGGCGCGCGACCGCGCGTCCCCCTGGACGGCCCCCCTCCCCGCCCCCTTCAGGGGCCCTGCCCCCTTCAGGGGCCCAGCCCGCCCCGTCCAGGGGCCAGGCTCCCGCCCGACTCACGCACCCCCGACGGCCCGGCGTTCCTGCTTATGAAGCGGGACGACGGTGCTCCGTTTGGGTCGACCAACCCCTTCGCCATAAGGCGCTGGATACGCTCGACCTGTGGCGGGGACGTGGGAAAGGCCAGGGTGATCCGGTCAGGAGCTCTCCTGATCCAGACCCTGTCTGGACAGCAGAACGTCCGGCTGCTGGCAGCCACGTCGTTCATCGGTGTAGCGGTGAACGTCGAGGCCCCCGTCCACCTAAACTCGGTGAAGGGCCTCATGTGGTGCCCTGAGGTGGCTAGCCTCTCGGAGGAGGACATCCTCTGGGAGCTCGAGCCGCAGGGCGTAGTGGAGGTGGTGCGGCTCAGGCCCCAGAGGCAAGAGCAGCCCAACCCACTGGTACGCCTGAGGTTCGGCAGCCTAGCACTGCCCAGCCAGGTGTACTGCGGCTACCTTCGGGTAGACGTACGCCCCTGGATCCGCCCCCCCCAGCAGTGCCGAAAGTGTTGGCGATTCGGCCACACCGACGGCGTCTGCCAGGCACACAGCCACACGTGTGGTCGGTGTGCCGGGCAACACCCGACAGACGGGTGCACCGCCGCAGCTAAGTGCTGCGCCGGATGCGGCGACGCCCACGCCGCCTGGTATCGGCGCTGCCCGGCTCAGGTGGCGTTCGTGGAGGCGGAGAACGGACGCCGACAGAGGCCCGCTTCCCCCCCCGACGCTCTCCCCAACCTTGAGCCCCGCCGCCTGGCCGCCGCTGGCCAAGGACCCGGCCCACCGGACCACCGGTCCGCAAGCCCCGCCCCAGGCAACCCCATACCTGCAGGCTGCCCAGCCAGACCTGCCCCAACCCCGACCCGCCAGGTACGGCTACCCGCCCATGCCCGACCCGTCCCGCCGCTCAGCCGAGTCCACCCCGGCTCCCTCGGACGGACCCTCCCCTCGCCGGGAGACCACCCGTCGTTCTTCGGAACTGTCGTCCGACGACGAGTCCCTCCTGCGGGCCGCCGCCCTGAAGGCCGGCCAGAACCAGAGCTCCCGCCCCTCCTCCCTCTCCCGCCCCTCCTCCCACTCCCGTCCCTCCTCCCAACCCCGACCCTCCTCCCTCTCCCGCCCCTCCTCCCACTCCCGCCCCTCCTCCCACTCCCGCCCCTCCTCCCGACCCCGCCCCTCCTCCCACTCCCGCCCCTCCTCCCACTCCCGCCCCTCCTCCCACTCCCGCCCCCGGGCCACTGAGGAGAGCCCGACCCCCTCCCCGCCAGCCCGGTCCCGGTCACGGTCGAAGCCCCGCATACCCAGGCACACCCGAGCGACCGCAGGGCGCGGCCCGGACAGCAGCGACTAAAAATGAATAATAACCAGCCAGAATTTGTCCTCCAATGGAATGTTAGATCTTTAATATCCCATTGGGGGCAATTCAAACATTACGTCTTAAATAATAATCCGTTAGTAGCCGCTGTCCAGGAAACCCATTTTATTGACGCCGACTTTAACAATTATACTCTTAAAATCTACGGTTATAGCCTTTATACAAACAACGTAAATGCATCACCGCGCCGAGGCGGCTCGGCTTTGCTTATTTCAAACCAACTTTTGCATCATCAAATCGACCTTCAAACAACCTTAGACGCAGTCGGCGTTAATATTAAAATCGCTCAGCTAGAAATAACTCTCATCTCAATTTATTTCCGTCCTACGGAGGACATAGACATTGATTCTTTTTCTCAGCTTATTACAAATATTAACACCCCATGTCTGATTATGGGCGATTTCAACGCGCATAGTCGGGCGTGGGGCTGCCTTCGGAACTCTCTTCGAGGCCAAATTATGCTGGACCTACTGGACCGGCATAATTTGGTCTTCCTTAACGACCAATCGCCCACACACGTACACCACTCAGGAGGCGAGGTGACTTACAGCGCCATCGATCTCGCCTTCGCCACACCACGCATCGCGACTCTTTTTACATTTAACGCACAATCTGACCCTCTTTTTAGCGATCATTTCCCAATTCACTTAGAACTCCAAGTCCCTTCAGGACAGACTAATTTTTACTCTCTGCCTAGATGGAACCTTCGCAAAGCCGACTGGTCCTCCTTTCAAAAACACATTGACACTAGTCACCCCGCAGACTCCCAGACCGACATTAACACATTTTTAAACACTATTCTCGCATCAGCACACCAGCACATCCCACACACACGCACACACACACAACACCACCCGAGGCAGCGTACTGCCCCGTGGTGGAACACAGAATGCCAAAGAGCTGTTGCCCTCCGGAAAAGAGCATTTCGAAAATTTCAATCTTGTATAACTGCAGAAAACGAACACGAAGTACGGAAAACCCGCTCTTTGGCTAAAACAATCATTGACAAAGCAAAAAAAGAATCTTGGCAGGAATTCTCATCTACCTTTAATCGATTTACCTCCCTCTCAAAAATTTGGACATTAATTAAATCGTTTTCAAATAAAAGACCACCGCCATACAAAATCCCACACTTACAAATACACAACACATCTTACACGCTTCCCCTAGAGGTGGCGACACAATTTGCACAACACTACGCTAGCATATCATCAACCCAACAATGTACACCAACTTTTACTAACCAACTTAACGATCAATTTCAATCTATTAGCTTTGACTCTAATAACGTAGAAATCTACAACTCTCCTTTTACCAACTCCGAGTTAACGTATGCTATCGGTAAATGTGGTAAAACTTCTGTAGGGCCAGATCAAATTGATTACTCTTTCTTTAAAAACTTGACAGAGACTGGTCTCACCAACTTACTAACAGCCTTCAACACCATGTGGTTTGATGGCACTTTCCCTGAATCTTGGCATAATAGTACGCTAATTCCTATAATTAAACCTCGCAAACCCAAATCTTCTCCCGCTAGCTATCGCCCTATTTCTCTAACCAGTTGTGCATGTAAACTATTCGAACGCATGGTTAATGGACGCATCAGGACACACATTGAAACAAATAATTTACTTTCCCCACACCAAAGTGGTTTTCGACCTGGTCGCTCCACTGCGGACAATTTAGTTGGTCTTATCGACTCTGTCCAGCGCGGCTTTCGAGGGAGAGAGGTCACAGTTGCCCTCTTTCTTGATTTGAGAGCTGCGTTTGACAGAGTCAACAAAACCGCACTTCTAGTAAAGGTCCATAAGGCCGGAATTCGAGGTCGACTCGCCAAATTTATCCAAAACTTTTTAGAAAATAGAACTTTTAATGTAAGGTGCGGCAACACATATTCTCCAAATCAAAATCAGGACCACGGTGTCCCACAGGGATCGGTCCTCTCCCCGACCCTATTTTTAATTATGATTAACGACATCTTCAGTAATATTAATAAGATCGACAAAGGTCTCAAATTTTCAATGTACGCTGATGACCTGGCGGTGTGGTTCTCGCACCCGAGTGTCGATCAAGCCAGCAAAATGTTACAACTAGTACTCATTGATATAAAAGTATGGTGCGACCAATGGGGTCTGGAAATTTCTCCAAGTAAATCTGCATTTCTAATTTTTTCAAAGAAACCTGCATATGTGGAACCCTACATTCCATTAAAATATAAAAATCAAACTATCCCTTTCGTCAAATCATTCAAGTATCTGGGAATAACGCTAGACACACGTCTCTCGTTCATCCCACACTTCAACGATTTAGTGCAGAGATGTACGCGACGAATTAATATTATGAAGTCATTGGCTGGTCGAGAGTGGGGCGCAGATCGGGCCACTCTCCTCCAACTATATACTTCCCTGATACGCCCAGTACTGGATTATAACGCATTCTTATTTGATGACATATGTTCCAAACAAATTAAAAAATTGCAAACTGTCCAAAACGCTGCCTTGCGCATCGTGACTGGAGCCTGCCGCACCACCAACACCACAAACTTACACATCGACACTAACATTCCCACACTCTGCCGCCGACGCAAATACACACTACTTAGATTCTACGCCAGAGCAAGTTCACACCCCACACGCCCAACATTCCACATTTTAAATCACCCCGCACCCACTAGACGACAAACACTACTACAAAAACGACACCCGCTTATCAGTCACAGAATCAGACAAACACTCACACTATTCAACATCGCTCACATCACCACAATGCCAACGCCACCACTCACACCTCACTGGCTCGACACAACACCAGACACACACCGCCTCTTCACACACAACAAAAACACAGTCACCGCGTCAGAAACACTCTCACTCTTCCACGAACACAAATCACAACACAACACATACACATACATATACACAGACGGTTCACGGGGCGAAGGCCGAACCGGTGGTGCATTCTACACAAACACAGTTAGCAATAACTTTAGACTTCCCGACATAAATAGCGTATACACAGCGGAATTGTCAGCCATTTTATTAGCATTAATATACGTCAGAAAAGAAAAACTTAAGGAAGTAGTCATTTGCACAGACTCGTCCGCCTCGCTCACGGCTATTTCTTCGATTAGTGAATGTAGAAACCCGATAGTATTTAAAATCAGACAACTAATCAAGTATTTAAACAGTAAAAACAATAGTATTAAATTCCTCTGGATCCCAGGACACGCAGGTATCCCGGGAAACGAGGAAGCCGACAGACTTGCGAAATTGAGCCTAGAATTACCTTCAGTAAACCAACTTCCAAGCCCAGTATCAGACGTGTTAAATTATATTAATTCTCAACTTAGCGTACTGCGCCAGAGCGAGTGGGACGCCGCTCCGCATTTTCATCTTTATCCAATTAAGCCAAAAGTCCAACATTTTATATCTAGTCACCAGAATTGTAGAGAGAAGGAGGTAATTTTGGCGCGCCTCCGTCTCGGTCATACAAAAATTACTCATTATTATATTATGGAGAATCTCCCGCCACCAAATTGCCAACATTGCCCAGGTTATCCGCGCTACACAATCAAGCACTTACTTATTACTTGCCCAGTACACAACGATAAACGACAGAACATTATTAATTACACACAACAAAATGGCATCACATTAAATCTTCAAACACTGTTAGGTGATAGTTATCCTGAATTGATAGGTCTCCTCTTAGATTATCTCTACCAAACACGTTTAGCTAATCAAATATAACAGGGGTTTTTGGCCTTGCGCATTTTTGGCCCACCGCGCAGGTTTTTTCCCCTTTGCCTTAGACGCTGGGTTTTTTATTATTCAGGACTTTTCGCCCAGCTAAATACACCCCACAACCAGGTCTTGCCGAGGCGCCGGAGCCAGGGAGACTGGCAACAGTCTCCCGTTGTGGCAATGACGGCACCGCCACGGCTCCATCAACACTGACACTGTACAAGTGTATTGTAATAAAAATATGTATGCATGTGTGTCTCGTGTTTGACTTATTTTTGACTTTGAACGAAATACTTAACGTAATGCTAGATATTATTTTTGACCTTGAACGAAATACTTAACGTAATGCTAGATATTATATTTGACCTTGAACGAAATACTTAACGTAATGTTAGATATTATATTTACTTTGAACAAATAATTTTTCCGGGTACAAATAAACCGGTTAACGTAACTAGTAACGTAAAATAGCTGCCCTAGTCCCTAGTTTGTCCCGGGTCACATAAACCGGATAACGTAACTCTTTTCCTGGCAAATTGCCAGATGTCACTCCCCACCCGGAATATGGCTATAGGCCGGTCCGGGAATAAAAAAACAAACAAAAAAAAAACGCCAAATTCGAACATTGAAAAATGGCGCGCACAAAGCAGACCGCTCGCAAGTCCACCGGTGGCAAGGCGCCGCGCAAGCAGCTGGCCACCAAGGCCGCTCGTAAGAGCGCGCCGGCCACTGGCGGCGTCAAGAAGCCCCACCGTTACCGTCCCGGCACGGTGGCGCTGCGTGAGATCCGCGGCTACCAGAAGAGCACCGAGCTGCTGATCCGCAAGCTGCCGTTCCAGCGTCTGGTGCGCGAGATCGCCCAGGACTTCAAGACGGATCTTCGCTTCCAGAGCAGCGCCGTGATGGCCCTGCAGGAGGCTAGCGAGGCCTACCTGGTCGGTCTGTTCGAGGACACCAACCTGTGCGCCATCCACGCCAAGCGCGTCACCATCATGCCCAAGGACATCCAGCTGGCGCGCCGCATCCGTGGCGAGCGTGCCTAAGCACCAGTGCTTGCGCTTGCACACCAACCCCACCCAACAGGTCCTTATCAGGACCAGACACCCGCTAATGGAATACGTCAGGATGTGCGACACGGCCACATTGTTTCCACATGCAAACGTGCATAGGTGACGGGTGTTAGATCGGTATGACATGACAGTCATGCGATACTGATGCTAAGACAGTCAAAAATAAAGCAAGATATTGCTTTTAAATGTGGTTTGGATATTGTCCACATGTCTTTGTTTGAATTTAAAGAGAGAGAAATTTTAAAAAAATGCGAGATAGCAGCCGTCGTGTAGCCCTTGCCATTTGCTATCTATTGACTTCTTTCTGTTGAATTTTGCGCAAAATATGGCATTTGTACGGACGGTCTGTTAAACTATATTATACATCCTAAAAGTTTTTCCTGTGATATGAGGGCTATTTTTTTTTCTCTCGGGACTCTTGGGTCCGCCCGCCCCGTGATTCAACAGTTTGTGATTCAACGTGCAAAGTTGTGACCACTTTAATGATAAAATAGTCATTTTCAGGGTTGAAATCGGTACTCGCAAACGACGATTGCACGCAGAACGCTGATCCGAGCACCATTTTGCAGGCGAGTGTACAATGTGTGTCACACAACAAAGCTGTGTCGGTGATCACGCATTTCTGCTTCCGCTCTCGGCGGACCCCACTTGTCACACCGCTGCACTTTTTCACAGTCTATATTGCGGAAGGCGAAATCACACGACGAAGGAGCCGACCGCTCTGCACGGAGGCTGGGAGAGAGCACAGAGCCGTCCGATCAGCGCGACAGTCTAGTGAGAACAGAGCGGGAGACATGTTGACAGCGGCTTAAATGCGGCGGCGAGGAAATGAGGGGTCGCGAGAAGGGTTAGACAGGGCAGGGCGCGTAGTGAGACCTGGCGAAAACACGCGAGGCGCGACGCAGCGCGCTGTTTGAACAGGTGGCCCGGCGAGTCGCGGCGCGGGGCACTATCATAACACCACGGGTGTGCCGGGCCGCCGCGCTCACTGCCGGTAGACAATGGCAACCAGCCGGATGTTTCCGAAAACAGCCGACCGGGCCGCGGCTCCTCACACACAGGCGGACAAATACCTCTGCGTCTCACACAGCCTGCCTGGCACGTCCGCTCGACGTGATGAAATGATGACATTTCTTATTCACGGACGTTGCGTGGCTCGACAGAAGCAAAACAAAACACTAGGACACTAACAAATTCAACTTCACGCATGTATACACAAACAAAACGTAACATTCATATACACTAACACGAAACGAAAGTCATACATATCATCATACATAAAAGTGATTACATATGGATTTACAGGATACACTTCTACATGGGACCAGTGTCAACACCATCCATGTGGTGCTATTGTCAGTTTTCATCATATGGTGCAATCATTGGGCAGTCGGTGCCTATGTGAACTGAAGTAACACACTGTCATGCTTAAACTATTATTGTGACCAATTTTCCCTTGCCACACAATTATAACAAATATAGTTTGTTATTCACGGCTTGTGAAGCCTCTTGTGGCGCCTTGTTGGCTCGTGAAGCCTTCTCTGCTTGTGGAGCCTTCTCGGCTTGTGAAGCCTTCAGGTTCAGATTTGTGTATTACACCGCAAATACCACTGAAGGTCCTGGTGGTAACATATAGACAAATATATACATATATTTATATATATGTATATATTTTATATATATATATATATATATATATATATATATATATATATATATATATATATATATATATATATATATATATATATATATATATATATATATATATATATATATATATATATATATATATATATATATATATATATATATATATATATATATATATATATATATATATATATATATATATATATATATATATATATATATATATATAGTTTGTTATTCACGGCTTGTGAAGCCTTGTCGTCTTGTGAATGAAGCCTGTTCCTAAGGCCTGTTGGTGCCTAAGGCCTGTACTCACCTGTTCAACTCACCTGTTTGGGTTCCTGGTCTCCTCATGGCAAATAGGAAGAAAGACTGTTGGGAACTGACAGATGGGAAATGGAACCCATAAAGGAAAAGACACGCCAGCAACTCCGAGACACATGACAAGACAGGAGAACCATAAACCAATGTGCAGTGGTCTGGAGCAGCTGGATAGATGCGACATGAAACTAGCACGGTTGCATGCAAATCAACACAGAGAAGTTTAGACAGCAAGTGAGATTAGACAATGGATAATATTTGGGGATATAGGAGGTAAGGAGTTCCTTGCTCATGCTACAGAAGATATGCATACAATGTGTCAAAAAAAACAGAGTTTCTGCGAGTAGTGCCTTGAATGATTATGATTGTAAGTTCTCCTTGCATACCACCTGTTCAGGAAGAGAGTTCCAAACCCTCGCACAACGCACAGAAAAACATATTTGCCTGATGTCTGTTTGGGTGCGTGGGTGGCTGATGTTGTACATATGACCGCTTGTGCAAGACTGAGGAGCCAGTATGAAGAGATCGGTGACAGAAATGGGCCTCTTGCCATGGAAGATTTTCCAGTATTGAATAAGATTGGCACGGAGAAGCCTTCCTTGTACAGAGTACTTTTCGGCTTCTTCTCAACCTTTCTACCTTCTCGGCTTGTGGGGCCTTGTTGGCTTGTGAATGAAGCCTTGTCGTCTTTTGAATGAAGCCTTCTCGGCTTGTGAAGCATTCAGATTCATGTATTACACCGCAAATACCAGTGAAGGTCCTGGTGGTGGTGGTGGCTGCACATGTACCGTCTTTCGCGATTAAAGATTCATAGTGGGTCCAACACATTTGTTAACTGTTCCATAGTATTACAATCTACAATGCTTTGGGCTAATATATTCCATTCTCGTATTGTTCTAGGAAAAAATGAGGTATGGTATGAAAGAAGTCGGGACTGTATATTAACCTGATCTTCCATTGGTGATCTCTACGTCCTAAGTAATTTGGTCTGGCAATAATGTTGTCAACATTTACTTTACTGGACTCAGTTTGAAAGGATTGGTCAAACTAGGGACCTTAACAGTTCCCTTGGCCTTTTGGGGACATTTACTAAAGACTCTATTTGCAAACCTTAGGACCCGATTGCCTTTCCCTATCATTTTTGATATATGCGCATTCCACTTCATATTGTCTGATATTAATAGGTACACCAAGGTACTTTTTATTGATTTACAACTTGGATTAGACTTCCATTTTTTAACATACTGTGGTAGTGTTACTGGCCTTATTTTGTGACATTCGCATGATTGCACACTTAGAAACATTCAAGTGCGCAATCATGCGAATGTCACAAAATAAGGCAGTAAGCCTTGTCGGCTTGTGAAGCTGAAATTGTGCTGCCTTTTTTTTAAGTAGCCAAGTATACAACAATTATACGCATGCTTTAAAAAGTTATTTTTAATTACTTGAGAAATTTGGGAAATAATGATGTTTTGATGACGTCATGTTGTTGTTTTTGGAAAAACGATAAATGTTTGAAAAATCGTAGAAAACAGAGCTTTGAAGCAAATTGCAAACGCAATTAAGCAAATATATAAAATTTAATTTGCTTTAAAATGGCACTCTCGGATTTGCGAAATTTGGGGTTTTTGACCCCCAAAATGATAAAAAAGTGATTTTTGGGGAACATCAGCACAAAATCAAAATTTTCGAAGATGTCAAAAAAACGGAATACATATGAGATAACTGAGTATGGACAATGCTCAAACCATATTTCAAACACATATCTCCATTTTTGACCGAGTGATGGCTCCATAAGTGTAAGAAATTCATGACGTTATTTTTTTTAATAACTTTTTGGGAATTTGTTGACCAGATACGAATAAATAATGACCTTTTCTGTATTTCTGAGACCAAACTGGTCTAGGAACAGCTTTTTTATTTACATTTATCAATTTCTCATTTTGAGGTTTTCTGACAGAGCAAAATCGCTGTTCTGGACTGTACTGGAAGGTCACTCGTTGACCCGAAACCTAAAAATTGCATACCGTTAGATTCCGAACATGACAGGCCAACCCCCCTTCAAATGCCACGTGACCATAACGGGGCGGAGCATGACCATATATGGCAGGTCCAAAGGTTGATTTTTTTTTGGCGCACTTCGGCCATTGTTTTGCCGCACTATTATTTTGCCGGTGTAGGTATTGATCACGTGATACATTTATTATTGCTAAACAGTCAACTCCTCGTATTAATTTATTACTGACCAATCTGTCAATATTGGTCAGGTCAGTAATACATTCATATGAGGAGTTTGCATCAGCTGAGGGCGGGCTTGGTCACCTGATAAATGCAGCCATGTTTTGTCTGTATTGACTAGGGAGGGTCTAAAAAACTGTCCAGATTAGCAGGCAAGCCCATGCTCCGAAACTACTGGACCGATCTGAGTGATTTTTTCACAATGCAATTCGAACTGGTCGGAATGGGTGCCGTTTGCCTTTTATATACTTCAGTCTAATCTAAATGAACCAAATTCGATAAAAACCTGTAGTTCAATTTGTCAGGCAAGCCTATGCTCCGAGGCTATGGGACCGATCCTTCACCATTCGATCCGGCGTGGTCCAGAACGGTGCCGTTTTGCGTTTTATCCAGATTGGTTCACTCTAAGTGGACCAAATTAGGTCAAAGCCTCCAAAAACCGTTGCCATTGGTATGGAGCTGTCCGCTCCCGAGCTATGCTAATGCAAAATATGAAGGTGAAAATAAATAAAAAAATACCATAAAAAAACTCCAATTATTTGTGCACATCGCCCTATGATTACTTGTGTCCCAACGGGCTGGCATCATACTTCGTTTTACATTAGTGATTACGCTTCCACGATACGCTAAAAATTTCGAAAAAAAAATGTTAAAAAAAAAAACTGAATATGTATATTCAGTTCAATGTGAGTTGTAATCTTCCAACAAAACATAAAATTGCTCAATTTTTAAGTGCCACTTTTACCAAGGCGTAAAATATATTCTGAGGCCTTGGTAAAAGTGACAAAAAGAGTCAATTTTGACCTTTACACTGACATATCGCAAAAACTATTTGACCGATTTTCATGATCCGTTCTTTATCCGACTCGGAGTGTTACGTTCGTTTTTTGATCACTTACCTGCTTTCTGAAAATATCCGTTGGAAAAGTAAAAAAAATGAGAAAAAAACAATATGAACAAACCTATCATTTTTTATCAAAAAACGTTATACAATAAAAGATGCGAATTTCCATCAGAAATGCTATGGACAAAAGGGATTTGAACCATCTTGATCAACAAAAAAGTTACGGCCTTTTCCGTTTCTACCAAAATCCAAAAAATATATTGTGGAGCTTCCTATAAATATTCGTTACACACCGATATACAGTCGGATTGGAAATTGCACGAGGAGTCTGATTTTTCTTACGGATTGCGAATCGGACAATTGGTTCAAAAGTTATCGCAAGATGCAGGTTAAAAAATAGAGCATGTCAAAATAGAGCATGTACGGTCCAGGGCTTTCAGTCATCGGGTACCCTGTCATCATTTTTTGGGCCTTTTTCGGCACCCCTTCGAAAAGTCGAAAATCGAGGTTAAAATCGAAAGCGGTAAGAAGGAGTTGGTTAAAGAGATAGAAATCGACCGGAAATGTCAGCCGGATAGGTAAAAAAAAATTATTTCATATCCATTAGACGAAAATGGCATTTTTCACGAATAATTATTTCTTATAACGATGGTAGGATAAACAAATTGGTAGTTAATTTAAAGAACAAAACCAGTTTCGGAAAGGTCAATGTCTGGGCTACCTTTTGGTGGAAACTAGAAGTCCTTAAACCCCCTCAAACAAAACAAAAATTGCCGGCCTTACCTGATCGGTTAGCGTTACTCCCGGCGCTTACCAGCGCTTCAGAACGAATGAAATCCATGATCGAAGTGTTAAAGTGTCGTTACAAAGGCCATACACATCATGTACATCGATATTTCGAACGGGTTTCCGTGGGAAATGCAATTGAATATTGTGGCCTTTTAAAAAGGAAACGGACCCTGGCGGGATACACTGCACCGTCATACACGGGAGTACTGCGGTACAGTATTTATTATCGTCGCGGGACATTCGTCCTTCGTGCCGGCGTCAGCGCATGGTCCAGAGATCTGAAGTCGCGTGAACGGGGAAAGATTTGCCGACTGGCCGATAGATGGCAGGCACAGCGCCGGCCGGCCGGGAATAATACTGCCCTGAAAAGGTGTTGCACAGTGGGGCAAGAAAATGACAACGGCACCCGGTGTTCCCAGGCGGTCACCCATCCAAGTACTAACCGGGCCCGATGCTGCTTGACTTCAGTGATCGGACGGGAACTGGTATTTTCAGCATGGTATGGTCGTTGCCGATGGTCGACGATGTGGTCGCCGGTTTTGATGAGTTGGCCTCAGAAAGGATGAGAATGCTGCCATATATAGAGCAACTTTTGAACAAACAACTGTTGTGTTAACGCAGGAAAGTCATCCGATGTTCATTGTAAAGATGATTCATCATTTTGACTTATTTTGTTTTTCGAAATTTCCAAAAACGCCAGAAACTGTCCTTCACTCAACAAACAAAATGTGAAAACGGCAAAACAAGCAAAGACGAATATTCAAATTTGTATTGCTTATCTGTATACGCAGCTCGCACGACGGACGACGAGCCAAAAATCACATGCATTGTTTGTATCGTCACTTATGAAATGGCGCAAACTCGGTTTGCAGAAGCGCCTTTCAGCTCCCATTATCAATGCTCTTGTACGAACAATTTCCCATTGTCTATGTTGTGTGCACAATTATATGACGATGCATTATTTACTTCGTGACATTCCTTTCCATGTACAAAAAAGCACTGAGCACTGAAGAGAGAGAAATTATAATCCTAACAGGCATTTCCACTTTTCTCTCGAAACAGGCAAAAATAGGGTTGGAGCGCGAACGCAACCTACCCCGCTAAATAAAAAATAGTACTAATAAAAAATAGTACTCCCGAGTTATCCACATTTGGGATAATCGCAGGGGTCAACCCAACCGAAGTGCAATGGAAGGGCCTCGTCCTGGGGGAACCGCCTTCGTGATCACGGTGTCCCCTGAGCCAGGTAAGTATGAGTCGCGGCGGCGATCTTTTCGTACATGTAGTCTCCTGACTCTGGCAGTTTGACTTCCGTTAGATGGCTTCTGACAGGGTACATGTCAGATAGATGTATTACATGTCCCAATGTGAAGCTGACAAACAGTATTGTAATGCGATACAGGTCATCGATTTGAAATATACCAATGTCTTGTCCGTTGATTTAAGATATTTACCAATATATCATGCAAAGTTAGCCGCTTCTTGACAGCGCCATCTGTGAAATGCTATTGGAACTTAAGGTTCTGTTTTTCTGATGAGTATTACTGGGTATATATACATTCTGAGGCCTATTTCACAAAGAAGTTAGTAATTACACATGTTTGCGATTACAAACGCAAGCAAATATTGCAAACCTCACAAAAAGACATTTCACAAACATTCGCCACCTCTGAATTACCGATTGTACAGAAAATTGTAAACACAAATGTTAGTACAGCAGAAAGCTTAAATCAAGAACGTTTGTATTGCACTTGATGCTAGTGACAAATAATTTGATTGCTAACAAATTAATTTAACAAATATTGACATTGTGGTTTATTTTTTTTATTCAATATAAAATTAGTTTCAGGGAGAATAATCTTTTAATTAACATTTCATCGGAATGCAAACTCGGATCGTAAAAATAAATCTTGGTAAGCAGTTAGAGTACCCGGATTTTGATCATTCACTAGGTGGCGGAGCATAACAACAGAACTACTCTTAAAAGAAAGATCGTTGAATTTCTCGACCATTTGTTCACCTAACCTAGCCGATTTCCTACGTCGTAAAGGGTGAATGAAGGTTCACTGCACATTGCACAAGACATCGTTGGCCGCTGCAATTCTATCGCCATGCGGGCTCTCCGCGCGCGGGGCGCCGCCCCTCACAGCGCAATCGGTAAGGTGCACTGGGACTCTCTCGGGGAAATAACTTTTTGCAATTTCTGAAATTCAGAACCCCTGGGTTTTGTGAAATTCAAACTACAGACATGTGTAAAAATTATTTGTAATTACAAAGAAATTCTTTGTAATTACAAACTTTTTTGCTGTGTGAAATAGGCTTCAGATGGCGTTATCCGCGCAATGTAATTACCGAGCGGTTTCTCGTCAGCTTACTAGACAAATTTACATTTAACCCGGCCCGACCGACCCGGCCATACAGACGCTTTTCGGAAGCTAATAACTTTGCAACCACTGCTCCGATTGATATCGGGTTTTCACCATTGTGTTCAACTTCAACCCTGTGTAAAATATAAATAGCATGAAAACAGTCATAATGATTCAACATATATTAACATTGGAATGATGTTTAGAAGGGCAAATGCACAACACCGATCTGGATTTATTTGAGGGTGAAGCCTGCAGGCTGAGGTAGGTCTTAGGTACCTATAGGTTCCATGCTGTCTTGTTGGTTGATTGCGCTTGATGACTGTGGAGCAAGCATCAAGCTTGATGCTTGATGACTGCGCTTGAGCCTGTGGAGGAAAACGGGCTACTAATAGCATTCTTAGTATCAGTTTTAGGGTTCTGGTTTGCCAATAGGTATACCTTAGTTTAGGGAGTTTAAAATTCACAGTAAAACTGGGGGAAAAGAGTGGAAAAATATAATCCATAGGGTGTCATTTCCCACCAAAATTGTCCAATCCTAGGACGCAAGCCGCACAAAACGACGCTTCCGTCACAAATGCTGCTACTCGTCGGACTTGTTCGCTGGCGACATACGTATTGTCATTGTGTGATGCCATCGCAGTTCATCGCCGTGCCAATGGTGCCCCGGTACGGCGCGCGGACGGCGAGACTTGTTTGCGTGATTTTAACCAAAGCTTTTGGTAGATCGGGCAACGGACGATCCCTTGTACTATTTTCGAGATTCGCCCGTAAAATAGCTTGCGAATTTTCGTAGGAGTAGCTTGGGACCCAAACTTTTCTTGTGATTCCGAGCCAGCGGATGTGCAGCCTGCGCCAGCAATGCGACAGCCTACGCCGGGGCCGATGGTCCGCGCCAGGCGTCGGCGAATCGTGGTCATGTCGCCGGTGAGCGGCGTGACCTCGCCGGCAGTGACGCCAACAGCCCTCGCTTGCTGGTCAGCCGATGTGGTGATGGTCACATCGGCTGCGCCATTCGGCGGGCAATTGTCGGCGCCGTCACGGCCGTCGGCGCAATTGGCTGCGCCGGTAACCGGCCAGCCGTCAGCGCCCAAGTCGTGCTAAACTTGTCGAAACGTCAGTACCTCATCGGACGCGACGATGACGTCATAAGAGTCCACTGAGTCTACGAGGTCCGCCAGCAACTTGGCGAATTTGAAAAACCGCAACATTTAACATCGCGAAAGGTTCCTTTGGAATTCGTGATAATTAACTCTTTTAACGTAACTTTCCTCCCAACCCTCCACTCCCCACTACTCCGCTCTTATAAGAGCGGAGTAGTTGAACCCACCGCCCTCCCTTCCCCCTGATCACAGATCCCGGCAGTGCGAACTTCGCAACGCCCATCCCTCCACCCCGCCTCCCCCTAGCCCTAACCCCCCCTCACTCACTTGATTTGCGCCTTGCCTCACTGTTTTTCATTCTACTTTTTATCTTTCCTAAACTCTCTCCACCGGTGGCAACCTAACGGTGACACTGCCCTGCTTGGCCCGCAAGGGGTGGCAGCGGCACTTAACAAGCCGGCCTGGAGTTCCTTTTCACCATCTCTCTACTACGCTACCCTACTCTCTCTCTAACTCTTTCTTAAATCTCTACGGGTTATCTATCCCTGCCTTCAGCCAGCCTCACACGGTTTAATCGTCCTCCTCCTCACTTGACCTTCAGTCTCCCGCCAAAACACTTGACCTTCAGTTTCCCGCCAAAACGTCACATTTCCGACCGCGCTCCACGCGGTCCGCCAATTTTAACCACCGATTTTTAACACTAACAATGCACCCATCACGGCCTTCAGCTGCTCCAGTCGCACTCAGCCCTTAAGGCAACCCACACATCCACACCACACAACCACACCACTCACCCACAACGTGCCGGCGCCGCAGCGTTTTTTAGTTGCGCGACCGTCTGACACCCTCCTGCTCCTCTCCCACCATGGCCACCGCTGGGGCTCGTCCCCGAGACCCGCGCACCCACCCTCCCGACCGTGAGCCACCTGTCGAACCACCCGACATCCCCGAGGGCAGCAGCTTCTTGCTGCTGCAACTCACGAGTGGAAACTCGTTCGGGGGGCTCAGCCCCTTCCGAATCAGGCGGGCCCTATCCCACCTGATCGGAGATGTAGTTTGCCCGGTCCATCCGATCGGGCGCTCTACTGGTCAAGGTCAAGGACCGATCGCAGGCTCTGACCCTGCTCGGCCAAACCACCTTCTTGGACCTACCGATCACGACGAAGGCTGCAGACCGCATGAACACTGTTCAGGCGGTGTGCTACGCCCCTATCCTAAACATGCTGGACGAGGAGGAGCTCCTGTACGAGCTCCACCCCCAAGGAGTCACTGAGGTGACGAGGTTCCGTCCCCAACAAAATGGGAAACTGAGCCCGCTCCTCAAACTCAGGTTTCGCGGCCTCATCTGCCCGCCCTCCATCGTGGCGGGTTACGAGGTCCTGAAGTTGAAACCCTGGGTGCCCAACCCCCGGCAGTGCTACCGGTGTGGCCGCTTCGGTCACACCGAGCACACCTGTCACGCCCGAGAGCCCAAGTGCCTCAACTGTGCCGACAGGCATCTGACCGACGACTGCCCCACTGGAACAGCACCACGCTGCTCCAACTGTTCGGGACGACACGCTGCTTGGTGCCGTGATTGCCCAGCCTGGCAAGACCAGCTGGCAAAAATGGAAGAGCGCAAGCGGGCGGCCGAGGCTCCTGTCAAGGACAGAGCTGTGGCACAGCCCCAGGCTAGCTGGCCAGCCGCCACCTACGCCGAAGTCCTCCTTGCGAGGTCGCCTCCCCCCTCTCGAGGTCAGCGCCGACACGGTCCCCAGACCGGAAGTCCGACCGCAGGCCCAGAGGGCAGAACCAGCCCGAACACCTCTCGGGACGCGATGGGGAACTCTCCCCCGCCTCCCACCCAACCGATGCGCCCCGAAGCGCTGCCAAAGTCCCGGGGACGACCCACCGCCCCCGGGACTCCGGCTCAGGACGTCGAGTCCCAGTCGGAGCGCGACACCGAAACACGTGACCAACGTGATGCGCCACCGCCACCGCCGTGCGCGCTGACTACGTCAGATGCGCCACCGCCACCAAGGCACGCGCCAACTATATCTGACTCGCCACCGCCATCGCTGCGCTGCAATGTGAGTGCCGCGAGTGCGCCGTCATTCCCGGAGACGGGTCTGGCTGCTCCGCGCACAGACCCACCATCGTCCCCCGGCAGCACTTGCAGCCAGTCCTCCAACCCTCCTATCAGCCCCCCCTCGCCAGCCAGCCTCGGGGCCGGCTCTGAGCTGTCCTACAGCTATGACGACATGTCCGCGAATAGTAGCGCCGACACGCCGCCCGGAGCCGGGCAGCTGGGGACTCCCATCCTAACACCAAAAACACGCATCCCTCAACCATCCTTATCCCCCCACAGACACCGCCACACCAGGGCCGCAGTGAGGCGCGCTCTGGACCGTAAACCTAAATAATGGCTTCCCCACACTCGGAATTTGTCCTCCAGTGGAACACTAGATCTCTGGTGTCCCACTGGGGGCAATTCAAACATTATATATTAAATAACAATCCGTTAGCAGCCGCCGTTCAGGAAACCCATTTTATTGACGCCGACTTTATTAAATATACCTTTAAAATCCCCGGTTTCAGTCTATATACACATAACGTAAACACAAAGCCGCGCCGAGGCGGCTCGGCCTTACTCATTTCAAACAATCTTTTGCATCACCAAATTGATCTTAAAACAACCCTAGACGCAGTCGGCGTCAATATTAAAATCGCTCAGCTAGAAATGACTTTAATCTCTATTTATTTCCGTCCAAATGAGGACATAGACATTGATTCTTTTTCCCAGCTTATTAAAAATATTAACACCCCATGTCTGATTATGGGCGATTTCAACGCGCATAGTCGGGCTTGGGGCTGCCTTCTGGACTCTCGCCGCGGCCAAATTATGCTGGACCTACTGGACCGGCATAATTTGGTCTTCCTTAACGATCAATCAAACACACACGTACACCACTCAGGAGGCGAGGTGACTTACAGCGCCATTGACCTCGCCTTCACCACACCACGCATCGCGACACTTTTCACATTTAACGTGCAATCTGATCCTCTTTTTAGCGATCATTTTCCAATTCACTTAGAATTGCAAGCCCCTTCAGGGCAAACAAATTTTTACTCCCTGCCTAGATGGAACCTTCGCAAAGCAGACTGGTCCTCCTTTCAAAAACACATTGACACTAGTCAACCCGCAGACTCCCAGACCGACATTAACACATTTTTAAACACTATTCTCGCATCAGCACATCAGCACATTCCACACACACACACACACACACAACACCACCCGCGACAGCGTACTGCCCCGTGGTGGAACACAGAATGCCAGAGAGCTGTCGCCCTCCGGAAAAGAGCTTTTAAAAAATTTCAAGCATGTATTACCGCTGATAACGAAAACGAAGTACGCCGGGCCCGCTCTCTGGCAAAAACAATCATTAACAAAGCAAAAAAAGACTCTTGGCAGGAATTCTCATCTACCTTTAATCGATTTACCTCCCTTTCAAAAATTTGGACATTAATTAGATCATTTTCAAATAAAAGACCACCGGCATACAAAATCCCACACTTACACATCCACAACACATCTTACACGATCCCCCTAGAGGTGGCAACACAATTTGCACAACACTACGCTAACATATCATCTACACAACAATGTACACCAACTTTTACTAACCAACTTAACGATAAATTTAAATCTCTTAACTTTGACTCTGACAACGTAGAAATATATAACTCTCTTTTCACCAACTCAGAGTTAACATACGCTATTAGTAAATGCGGTAAAACCTCCGTAGGGCCAGATCAAATTGACTACTCCTTCTTTAAAAACTTGACTGAGACTGGTCTCATTAACTTACTAGCAGCCTTCAATACCATGTGGTTTGATGGCACTTTCCCTGAATCTTGGCATAGTAGTACGCTAATTCCTATACTTAAACCTCGCAAGCCTAAATCTTCTCCCGCTAGCTATCGCCCTATTTCTCTAACTAGTTGTGCATGTAAACTATTCGAACGCATGGTTAATGGACGTATCAGGACATACATTGAATCAAACAACTTACTTTCCCCATACCAAAGTGGTTTTCGACCCGGTCGATCCACTGCGGACAATTTAGTTGGTATTATCGACTCTGTCCAGCGCGGCTTTCTAGAGAAAGAGGTCACAGTTGCCCTCTTCCTTGATTTGAGAGCCGCGTTTGACAGAGTCAATAAGACTGCACTTCTAGTAAAGGTCCATAAGGCCGGAATTCGAGGTAGACTTGCCAAGTTTATAATAAACTTTTTAGAAAATAGAACTTTTAATGTAAGGTGCGGTAACACATATTCTTCAAATCATAATCAGGACCACGGGGTCCCACAGGGATCGGTTCTCTCTCCAACTCTATTTCTAATTATGATTAACGACATTTTCAGTAATATTAACAAGATCGACAAAGGTCTTAAATTTTCAATGTACGCTGATGACCTGGTGGTGTGGCTCTCCCACCCCAGTGTAGATCAAGCCAGCAAAATTCTACAACTAGTCCTCATTGATATAAAGGTATGGTGCGACCAGTGGGGTCTGGAAGTTTCTCCAAGTAAATCTGCATCCTTGATTTTCTCGAAAAAAAACTGTATATGTGGAACCCTACATTCCATTAAAATATAACAATCAAATTATCCCTTTTGTCAAATCATTCAAGTATCTGGGAGTAACGCTCGACACTCGTCTTTCGTTCATCCCACATTTCAATGATTTAGTACAAAGATGTACGCGACGAATAAATATTATGAAGTCGTTAACTGGAAGAGAGTGGGGCGCAGACCGCACCACTCTTCTCAAGTTATATACTTCCCTGATACGACCAATCCTGGACTATAACGCATTCTTATTTGATGATATATGTTCCCAAAAAATTGAAAAATTGCAAACTGTCCAGAACACTGCCTTGCGTATCGTGACAGGGGCCTGTCGCACCACCAACACCACAAACTTACACATCGACACAAACATACCCACACTCTGCCGCCGACGCAAATACACACTACTTAGATTCTACGCCAGAGCAAGTTCACACCCCACACGCCCAACATTCCACATCTTAACCCACCCCGCACCCACAAGACGACAAACACTACTACAAAAACGACACCCACTTATCAGTCACAGAATCAGACAAACACTCACACTATTCAACATCCCACACATCAACACAATGCCAACACCACCACTCACACCTCACTGGCTCGACACAACACCAGACACACACCGCCTCTTCACACACAACAAAAACACAGTCATGGCGGCAGAGACACACACACTCTTCCACGAACACAAAGCACAACACAACACATACACATACATATACACAGACGGTTCACGGCGCGACGGCCGAACCGGCGGTGCATATTTTTCAAACACAGTTAACAGTAACTTCAGACTTCCAGACACAAATAGCGTATACACAGCGGAACTATCATCAATTTTATTTGCATTAATATATGTTAAAAAGGAAAAATTTAAAGAAGTAATCATTTGCACAGACTCGTCTGCCTCGCTCTCAGCCATTTCCTCGATTAGTGACTGTAGAAATCCGATAGTATTTCAAATTAGACAGATAATTAAGCATTTAAATAGCAGTATCAAATTCCTCTGGATCCCAGGACACGCTGGTATCCCGGGAAACGAGGAAGCCGACAGATTAGCGAAATTGAGCCTAGAATTACCTTCAGAAAACCACATTCCAAGTCCTGTATGTGACGTTTTAAATTATATAAATTCTCAACTTAGCATACTGCGCCAGCGCGACTGGGACGCTGCTCCGCATTATCATCTCCATCCGATCAAGCCGAAAGTCCAACATTTTATATCTAGTCATCAGAATTGTAGAGAAAAAGAAATAGTATTAGCACGCCTTCGCCTCGGTCACACAAAAATTACGCATTATCACATTATAGCCAATCTTCCGCCACCAAGTTGCCAACATTGTCCAGGTTATCCGCGCTACACAATTAAACATTTACTAATTACTTGCCCAGTACACAACGTCAAACGTCAGAACATTATTAATTACACACAACAAAACCGCATCACATTAAATCTCCAAACACTGTTAGGTGATATTTATCCCGAACTGACAAGCCTCCTCTTCGATTTTCTCTACCAAACACTAGTTAAGCAAATATAACAGGGGTTTTTGGCCTAGCGCAATTTTGGCTCTCCGCGCAGGTTTTTTCCCCTTTGCGTTAGACGCTGGGTTTTTTATTATTCAGGACTTTTTGCCCAGCTAAATACACCCCACAGCCAGGTCTCGCCGGGGCGCCGGAGCCAGGGAGACTGGCAACAGTCTCCCGTTGTTGCAATGATGGCACCACCCGGCTCCATCAACACTGACATTGTGTACAAGTGTATGTGTGTTCATCAGTGTATGTAATAAAATGTATATGTATGTGTGTCTCGTGTTTTACTTATCTTTGATCTTGAACGAAAGACTTAACGTAAGGCTATATATTATATTTACTTTGAACATTTCATTAACGTAAAATAGATACCCTACTCCCTAGCAAGCTCCGGGTCACATAAACCGGTTAACGTAACTCTTTTCCTGGCAAATTGCCAGAAGTAATCCCCCACCCCGGGAAATGGCTATAGGCCGGTCCGGGAGGTTAGGAAAAAAAAAAAAAAAAAAAAAAAAAACATTTAACATAACATATAGCGCAAGCAATCGTCATGACCGAGACCGCTACTGCTGCTCCGGCCGCCAAGGCGGCAAAAGCCAAGTCGCCACGCGCCAAGCCCGCCCACCCACCGACCAACGAGATGGTGCAGGGCGCCATTAAGGGGCTCGGAGAGCGCGGCGGGTCGTCGCTGATCGCCATCAAAAAGTACATTGCCGCTAACTACAAGGTGGACGTCGAGAAGCTCTCGCACTTCATCAAGAAGGCCCTCAAGTCGGGAGTGACCAGCGGCAACCTGGTGCAGACCAAGGGCAAGGGCGCCAGCGGTTCGTTCAAGCTGTCGTCTGCCACCGCGAAGCCGGCCAAGCAGGCTGACAAGGCGCCCAAGAAGAAGCCGGCCGCCGCCAAGCCGGCCGCCAAAAAGACTCCGAAAAAGGCTGCTGCCAAGAAGCCGGCCGACAAGAAGAAGGCTGCGAAATCGCCGGCCAAGGCCATGAAGCCCAAGGCCAAGCCGACCAAGGCCAAAAAGGCCAAGTCGCCGGCGAAGAAGCCCAAGGCGCCCAAGCCGAAAAAGTCTCCGGCCAAGAAGCCAGCCGCCAAGAAGACGGCGGCCAAGAAGTAGACGTCGCCAGCGCACGCACGCCACAATGGCTCTTATTAGAGCCACGCACAGTACTCGCTTGGCATGTGATCGCAGATGCTTATAGTTGGCAAATCGTTTGCGTTAAGGCAACCGATGATCCGGAATGACGCGCCGTCTCCGGCAAGGATGCATTACTAAATTGTGGTCACGCGAAAACGCCTCTTCCGAACTCAGGAACCATCCTGTCAGCCAACAACTTCCCACCGCCCCTCCCTCCGCAGCCCGTCATCGGACGCCGAACCATGTCATCTGATGCCGAGCCGAGTCCCGCACCGGCCGCCACAATGGGTAGTTCAGATAGACACTCGAGCCGGCAGCGACCGCTGCACACTGACATGCGACACAGACCGCAGACGACCATACACTCTCACGACAATCAAGCCACATCAATATCACGTGATATTCAGTACCGTCATATTATAGTAGTAGGATACTAGGTCCGTACTGGTACTTTCAGCATGGTATGGCCATTGTCGTCGGAAAGGCGATGATTCACAAAGCATATTGGCGGATGCCGCGAGACTGGGACTGCATATATAAATGACGCAATATCGAGGTCTCGACATGCGTCCAGCATTGTGCGCCAGTCATCTGTGATCAAGGTCTAAGCTCGGATTGCATGGTCTTGAAAAAGACCTATTGTTGCCGTTGGGCTCGGCGTCGGTCGACACAGATGAATGATGATGACGGTGATGATGACGGGTGATGACGGCGAGAGGGATGTCGATCGGCGTCGGCCGTTCAGCTGACCAGCTTACTTGCTGCTGGTGTACTTTGTGACGGCCTTGGTGCCCTCGGACACGGCGTGCTTGGCCAGCTCGCCGGGCAGAAGCAGACGGACGGCCGTCTGGATCTCCCGAGAGGTGATCGTCGAGCGCTTGTTGTAGTGCGCCAGACGAGAGGCCTCTGCGGCGATGCGCTCGAAAATGTCGTTGACGAACGAGTTCATGATGCTCATGGCCTTGGACGAGATGCCGGTGTCCGGGTGCACCTGCTTCAGCACCTTGTAGATGTAGATGGCGTACGATTCCTTCCTCTTCTTCCTGCGCTTCTTGTCGCCCTTGGAGATGTTCTTCTGGGCCTTGCCCGCCTTCTTGGCGGCCTTTCCGCTAGTCTTCGGTGGCATCGTTGGCGTGCTGGGGGGTGCGCGAATGTGTGATCGCTGCATCGCCCGCCGTGGTAGTCGGGCAGCGACGGTGGCGCCACCGCATGCGCTCGCCGTGCCCGGATCGGCCGCCAACGGGCCGGCGGGTGTTCATAAAAGCAGCTCGCGCGATTTCAGCAGTGTGTTTTGTGCGCTGGAGAGACCACAAACTCGCAAGCATGTCTGGACGCGGCAAGGGTGGCAAGGTGAAGGGCAAGTCCAAGTCCCGCTCATCCCGGGCGGGTCTGCAGTTCCCGGTGGGCCGTATCCACCGTCTGCTCCGCAAGGGCAACTACGCCGAGCGCGTCGGTGCCGGCGCCCCCGTGTACCTGGCGGCCGTCATGGAGTACCTGGCCGCTGAGGTGCTCGAGCTGGCCGGCAACGCTGCCCGTGACAACAAGAAGACCAGGATCATCCCGCGTCACCTGCAGCTGGCCATCCGCAACGACGAGGAGCTGAACAAGCTCTTGTCGGGCGTGACCATCGCCCAGGGTGGTGTGCTGCCCAACATCCAGGCGGTGCTCCTCCCCAAGAAGACGGAGAAGAAGTAAGCTGTCTCGCTGTGTGCGACGTCAAACAGGCCTTTTTGAAGGCCACGCAATACTCTCGTTGAGACTGATCACAGATGGGCCCGGGCGGCAGTCATTTCACAGCGCACGGATACTTTCCTCATTCCAATGCACAAGTATCCATGCAGGCCCCATATTGCTAGATTGACACAGCTCTGGGCCGCTCCCATACTTACCGTCACAAATATGAGTTATTCGCTCCTCGAGCATACGCGTTGAACGGTGAGGAGGAATTGGTGTCGGGAGAAGAAGAAGAAGAAAAAAAAAAAAAAAAAACAATGGCGCCCCATGCTTGGTGCCAATTTGTTCCATCAAAGGTACACACTTGTTTGTCAGCTTAATCGCTTTTACGCATCTCTGTTTGGTATTCACGCACAAAGTTCGGTCACCTGTGCGTGTTAGCTGCATTTCACGCGCGGCGCCAGGCACCTAGTCTAGGTGACGCCACACCGCCGGCGCCGGCACTTGGGGCCACTTCGCGCGCTTTTTCGAAAATTTGACGCCAACGGCGGCGCGTCGCCCGTTGGTGGCGCAGATCAGGTAACCGCTGGACCGTGCGCCAGAAGGGCGGTGGAGGTCAGATTGCACACCGCGGCCGATCGCATTCGCTCGCTGCTCTGCGGCCCTACCGAGGGGGCGACCGCAGAATCGAAGTAGGTCATCTCAACGTGTCCACTAGTTCGCTAGCTAGCCAGTGTATGGAATGGATTATATAATTGCATTACACAAATTATGCTCTATCGTACTTCAAGGTGTTCTAGCAAATCCTAAGCGAAAATAGTTCCATTGAACTTGCGCTACACACCACGTTTTGTTGAATAACCTAAAACATTCTTTCTTTGCGTGCTATTTTAGAAAACGCTCCAGTCGCATCAGCCCAAAATTCCACAAAATGGTCTAATTTGGACCTGAAGAAGAAAGAAAGAAAGAAAGAAAAAATGGACAGTACCCATTTCGTATTTATAGACTTTGCACATAACCCGACAACTGTGATCAACTTTCTTAGAGCGAGTGATTGGCCTTTAAAAAGGCCTGTTTTCAATGCCGCTTGCCACTCCGTCTTAAGAGTGTCCGCTTAGCCGCCGAAGCCGTACAGGGTGCGTCCCTGACGCTTCAGGGCATAGACGACGTCCATGGCGGTGACAGTCTTGCGCTTAGCGTGCTCGGTGTAGGTGACAGCGTCACGGATGACGTTCTCCAGGAACACCTTCAGGACGCCGCGAGTCTCCTCGTAGATGAGACCGCTGATGCGCTTCACGCCGCCACGGCGAGCCAGACGACGGATGGCTGGTTTTGTGATGCCCTTGGTAAAGTTTGTTTCTGGCCCAGGAGATGACGCTGTTCTCCGCTCTGGTATTCCCGCCCACATGGATTTTTTGAATGATTTCTGCCGAAATCCATTGATCAGGATGAGTTTCTCGGAAATATGTTGACGTCCGCCCTTGTCTTCCCGCCCACATGTACTTATAGACCAGAATGATTTCCCCCAAATATGTTCATGTACGCTCTTTTCTTCCCGCCCACATGGATTTATAATACGTTCGGCCCAAATTTGTTGACCAGAATGATTTCTCCCTAAATATGTTGACGTCCGCCCCTGTCTTCCCGCCCACATGTACTTATATACCAGAATGATTTCCCCCAAAATATGTTGATGTACGCTCTTTTCTTCCCGCCCACATGGATTTATAATACGTTCCGCTCAAATGTGTTGACCAGAATGATTTATCCCTAAATATGTTGATGTCCGCTCTCGTCTTCCCGCCCACATGTACTTATAATACGTTCGGCCCAAATTTGTTGACCAGAATGATGAATGGCCTCTGACCAGGCGGTGGTCCGCCTGGTCAGAGGCCTGTTCACGGGGGTCTGCGGACGACGCGGCTCCCGCGGCCAGGAGGCGGAGCTTAATTTGAACCACTTTGAACACTTTTGCGGCCGCGGATGGCGTCCCATAAATGGCGCGTGTAGCGTTCGCAACGAATAGGCAATTTCATGAAATCCCTCAATGTTTTTCAAAACCACTCAACTACATGAATATCTACGAGTCACTACGAGTTGTCATTTTCGGTCAAACAACCACCAGTGAGCTGTGATATCAACAAAACAGTGCGCAACCTTTGTCAGACGCGCGCCATTTCAGAACAGTATCTCCTCCCGGATCTGCTCTTTCGTGATTGGCTGACGATTAAGCCCCGCCCTTTTGGCCGCGGCGGCCGCACACTCTTGTTGGCGGACCTCGTAGACTCATAGAACTCTTATGACGTCATCGTCGCGTCCGATGAGGTACTGACGTTTCGACAAGTTTAGCACGACTTGGGCGCTGACGGCTGGCCGGTTACCGGCGCAGCCAATTGCGCCGCCGGCCGTGACGGCGCCGACAATTTCCCGCCGAATGGCGCAGCCGATGTGACCATCACCACATCGGCTGACCAGCAAGCGAGGGTTGTTGGCGTCACTGCCGGCGAGGTCACGCCGCTCACCGGCGACATGACCACGATTCGCCGACGCCCCACATTTGTTGAACAGAATGATTTTCCCCAAATATGTTGACGTCCGCCCTGTCTTCCCTTCCCGCCCGCATGGATTTATAATACGTTCGGCCCACATTTGTTGACCAGAATGATTTCTCCCTAAATATGTTGACGTCCGCTCTCGTCTTCCCGCCCACATGTACTTATAATACGTTCGGCCCAAATTTCTTGACCAGAATGGTTTCCTATCTATCTCGTCTATCTCGACGCGTTTATCAGCTATTCGCACTTATATTTGGGCTCACTTTGCGTTTCATGCCGCAGCGCCACCTAAAACGATCGCCGTTTGTTTTCGTTGTTTTCAATGTCGTGATGATTTGGCTGGTATCGTGGATGTTCGTCGGTCAGGTTTGCCACATTTCGATGTTATTTTCCGCAACGCGACGGCTTTTATTTTCGATTTCACACATTCCCTCACAATCGAAAATAAAGGCGTCGCGTTGCGGAAAATGACATCGAAATGTGGCAAACCTGACCGACGAACATCCACGATACCAGCCAAATCATCACGACCATTGAAAACAACCAAAACCAAAGACATGGAAAACGATGCTGCCGACTTGGGAACGCCATTGCGGGATCAACAAATCGGGGCGAAAACATTGTAAATCCAGATGGCGCTGCGATCGTTTTAGGTGGCGCAGCGGCATGAAACACAAAGTGAGCCCAAATTTAAGTGCGAATAGCTGATAAACGCGTAGAGATAGACGAAAACACTTAAGATGCCAAACAAGCGTGAAGCGTTGACAACACATAGACCCAACAGCGTCGGGGATGTGACGAACGGTAAGGCGAGTACGCGCGATAGCCGTAAGGGATGATTCAACATATTTGGGGAGAAATCATTGGGTCAACAAATTTCGGTCAATCTCATCATGCCCTTGGTAAAGTTTGTTTCTGGCCCAGGAGATGACGCTGTTCTCCGCTCTGGTATTCCCGCCCACATGGATAGGAACCGACCCTGATAGTTACCAATCAAGGAGATATTTAGCATAGCTCCAGGTTAGGGATTGAGACGACGATATCAGTTCAAAAACAGCGTGTGCTACATATTCCCTTGTCGGTTTCGCTGACTGCCGTCCCCTTTCGTACTGGATTGCGACCGCTGTTGATTCTAATATTCCACTTGCACAATCAATAGAATGAGAGGTACAATATTTATCATATACAGTTACACTAATACAATACAATACAATACAATACAATACAATACAATACAATACAATTCAATACAATACAATACAAAGCAATACAATACCGCAGCAATAATATATATATATATATATATATATATATATATATATATATATATATATATATATATATATATAATGCGGACATTCAAACAAGGTTTTCGATACATAGTCGCCCAAATGAAGTCTACGGCTGGCGTCGCCTCTGCAGCTCCTTTCTGTACCACTGCTGTGGGTTTCGTTGGAAGTTAAAATGTGCCTTCATTTGGGCGAGTATATGGCCAAAACCTTTTCTGAAAGGCCGCATATTATTGCTGACGAGGCGGTCCTTAACCGCCTCGTACCAAAGCATTATTCCCGTTTCGCCTGGGCTCCACCGGGCATGCCTAGATCGGCCATCGGGCCCGCCTCTCCCGTATTGTTCATTTTGCGCCAGGCCATACTCTCGCCTCGCCAGCTCATAGTACGGCTCCACCGCCGCAACTATTCTGATGCCGGTGGCTGGCTCGCGGGCCACCTCCGGGCCGGTAGGGAACGGCACCACCACCGGAGCAGCTGCTGCAGCCACCGGCGGAGCAGCTCCCGCAACCACCACCGGAGCGGCTGCTGCTACAGCCACCGGAGGTGCAGCAGCTGCTGCCACCGGCGGAGCAGCTCCCGCAGCCACCACCGGAGGCACCACCGGAGCAGCTGATGCTGCAGCCACCGGCGGAGCAGCTCCCGCAACCACCACCGGAGCGGCTGCTGCTACAGCCACCGGAGGTGCAGCAGCTGCTGCCACCGGCGGAGCAGCTCCCGCAGCCACCACCGGAGGCACCACCGGAGCAGCTGCTGCTGCAGCCACCGGCGGAGCAGCTCCCGCAACCACCACCGGAGCGGCTGCTGCTACAGCCACCGGAGGTGCAGTAGCTGCTGCCACCGGCGGAGCAGCTCCCGCAGCCACCACCGGAGGCACCACCGGAGCAGCTGCTGCTGCAGTCACCGGCGGAGCAGCTCTCGCAGCCACCACCGGAGCGGCTGCTGCTACAGCCACCGGCAGTGCAGCAGCTGCTGCCACCGGCGGAGCAGCTCCCGCAGCCACCACCGGAGGCACCACCGGAGCAGCAGCTGCTGCTCCCACCGGCGGAGCAGCTCCCGCAGCCACCAGCGGAGGCACCACCGGAACAGCTGCTGCTCCAGCCACCGGCGGTGCAGCTCCCGCAGCCAGCACCGGAGGCACCACCGCAGCAGAACCACCGGAGCCGAGATGGTGCATTTGTTGTTGCAGCTGAGGCGCGGAGGAGGGCCCCGGCTGACTGGCACCATCAGCGGAGGACGGAGCTGGCCGGGCAGACTGGTGGCGGGGAACAACATATCCATCAGAAGTGCACATATCCATCAGAAGTGCACATATCAATGCAAAGTGCATAATCACATGTCCACTGTTCCGTGACAGAGCATATACTGAAACCGCAAAGCAACAGACGAGAACCAGAGTTCGTCACGGGCCGGGCTGGCCCTGTGTGCCATGGGCCGGGCCTGGGCCGGGCCACAACTTTAAGGAAATCACCGGACTCTGGACGGGCCTGGGCTGATTATGTTAAAGTAATGCGCGGAAGCTCAGGTCAGAGCTTAAACATATGTTAACCAGCAGTTCACTTCCACAGCAGCAGTGTTGCTGTGGCTATGGGCTTTTTGTTGTTTTTTTGGTTTGCATAGTTTGTTCATTGTTTTACATTTATGGTATACAAGTAAATCTGCTATGGTAATGATTGCAAATTTTGTGAAATAATTATATGCTGAATCTGAACGTGCCGGACCGGGCCTGGGTCTCAAATTTAGAAATTTGACAGGGCCTGGTCCGTGCCTGGGTTTGGTGTTCATGGGCCCGGGCCGGGCCGGGCTGGAGGTTGGTGGGCCCGTGACGAACACTGACGAGAACGAAGGCGGACCTGCAGTGATCAGGTGCTTACCTGGGAGGCGTCGCGGTACGCCATGTGGTACGTCGTCAGACGCTCCTGCTGGCCGTACGCCACGTAGTGGCGCTCGGCCGTCTGCAGGGAGTGGGCCCGCGACTCAGCCGCCGTCTCGGCGCTCTGCTGCAGCAGGCCCGACTCCCGCAGGCCCCGGTCCTGAAAACGTGCACACACACACAAATAATATTAATGCATCGAGTGCATCTCTGAACTAAATCATGAAAATGTGGGGTAAACATAAGACCGGAGTCTAGCGTTATGCCCAGGTATTCAAATGCACACACACACACACACACACACACACACACACACACACACACACACACACACACACACACACACACACACACACACACACACACACACACACACACACACACACACACACACACACACACACACACACACACACACACACACACACACACACACACACACACACACACACACACACACACACACACACACACACACACACACACACACACACACACACACACACACACACACACACACACACACACACACACACACACACACACACACACACACACACACACACACACACACACACACACACACACACACACACACACACACACACACACACACACACACACACACACACACACACACACACACACACACACACACACACACACACACACACACACACACACACACACACACACACACACACACACACACACACACACACACACACACACACACACACACACACACACACACACACACACACACACACACACACACACACACACACACACACACACACACACACACACACACACACACACACACACACACACACACACACACACACACACACACACACACACACACACACACACACACACACACACACACACACACACACACACACACACACACACACACACACACACACACACACACACACACACACACACACACACACACACACACACACACACACACACACACACACACACACACACACACACACACACACACACACACACACACACACACACACACACACACACACACACACACACACACACACACACACACACACACACACACACACACACACACACACACACACACACACACACACACACACACACACACACACACACACACACACACACACACACACACACACACACACACACACACACACACACACACACACACACACACACACACACACACACACACACACACACACACACACACACACACACACACACACACACACACACACACACACACACACACACACACACACACACACACACACACACACACACACACACACACACACACACACACACACACACACACACACACACACACACACACACACACACACACACACACACACACACACACACACACACACACACACACACACACACACACACACACACACACACACACACACACACACACACACACACACACACACACACACACACACACACACACACACACACACACACACACACACACACACACACACACACACACACACACACACACACACACACACACACACACACACACACACACACACACACACACACACACACACACACACACACACACACACACACACACACACACACACACACACACACACACACACACACACACACACACACACACACACACACACACACACACACACACACACACACACACACACACACACACACACACACACACACACACACACACACACACACACACACACACACACACACACACACACACACACACACACACACACACACACACACACACACACACACACACACACACACACACACACACACACACACACACACACACACACACACACACACACACACACACACACACACACACACACACACACACACACACACACACACACACACACACACACACACACACACACACACACACACACACACACACACACACACACACACACACACACACACACACACACACACACACACACACACACACACACACACACACACACACACACACACACACACACACACACACACACACACACACACACACACACACACACACACACACACACACACACACACACACACACACACACACACACACACACACACACACACACACACACACACACACACACACACACACACACACACACACACACACACACACACACACACACACACACACACACACACACACACACACACACACACACACACACACACACACACACACACACACACACACACACACACACACACACACACACACACACACACACACACACACACACACACACACACACACACACACACACACACACACACACACACACACACACACACACACACACACACACACACACACACACACACACACACACACACACACACACACACACACACACACACACACACACACACACACACACACACACACACACACACACACACACACACACACACACACACACACACACACACACACACACACACACACACACACACACACACACACACACACACACACACACACACACACACACACACACACACACCTATACGTGTGTACGGTGTAAGACGAGCACCTTGTCTGTACCGTGTATCTAGAGGACCACCTGTTGCGATTGCCTGAGGCCCGCCAAAATGCAGGCACTTAAAATGTGTGACGAATAGAGGTACCCTGACGTTTGAAATTGGTCAGAATCGTTTTAGGAAAGAAATGCCATGAGGTCGGAATGTCGAGGACCTCACCGGAATCCGAGCACCGGCTGTGTGAAATACGTGTACATTTCGTGAATTATGAGGACCGACAATCAGCTGATTATTCGCCCACTGAAAGTAGATCCCCGTCACAGTAAACCGCCTATCCGACGGATGGGCAACTCGGTCCAGATCTCAGGAAGTATTGTTCGGAAAAATTCGGTTATGGGGTCAAACGGCTTGTCACAATTTTCTCTATTCTATGAACATATGCAAATGTCATATCTTGGACGTACCCAGGTCCCCTGTCACGCGCGTGGCCAGGCATTGTGAAGTTACAGATATAGATATTGATTGAGGTCATCCACGTGCAGGCACGTAGCCAATGGGGGGGGGGGGGAGGCGGCCTCCTCCCCCCCCCCCCCCTGGAGGTCAGGAGGGCCCTTTTCGGCGCGCGAGGGCCCTTTTCGGCGCACTGCGGGCGCCGAAAAGGGCCGATGAGACCGCGCGAAAGAGGACTTCAGATGTCCTTTAGGGCCATCAGGGCCCTCTCTGAAAGATTAGAGGGCCCTTAGACGTACAAAAGAGCCCTGTGCATGTCAGAGGGGCCCTGGTCAGACCGAAAGGGCCCCTGAGCGGGTCAGAGGGCCCACTGAGCACGTCGAATGGGCCCCCTGGACACGTCGAATGGGCCCCTAGCCAGCACAGAGGGGGCCCCTGGGCATTTCGAGAGGCCCCTGAGCATGTCAACAGGGTGACATAGCGGCCAACGCAGTCCCTTGCCAGGTTATAAGGGCCCCTGAGCAGGTTAGAGGGCCCCTGGGCAGACCAGAGGGCCCCTGGGAAGTTAAAAGGGTCCATGTGCAGGTCAGAGGGGCCCCTGACCAGACCAAAAGGGCCCCTAGATGGGTCAGCAGGGCCCCTGAACATGCCGAATGGGCCCCTAGTCAGCACGGAGGGGCCCCAGGGCAGGTCGGAGGGCCCTCGGAGCATGTCGCAAGGCAACAAAGCAGCCAGCGCAATCACTTGCCAGGTCGAAAGGACCCCCTAGAAGGCTAGATGGCCCCTGCAGAGACCAGAGGGCCCCTGGAAAGTTAAAAGGGCCTCTGTGCAGATCGGAGGGCCCCTGACCAGACCGAAAGGACCCCTGTGCGGGTAAGAAGGGCCCCTGCACATGCCGAATTGGCCCCTGGCCAGCACGGAGGAGCCCCAGGGCAGGTTGGAGGGCCCCTTGAGCATGTCGGCAGGGCGACAAAGCAGCCAGCGCAGGCCGACCAGAAGAGTCGCTGGGCAGATCGGGGGTGGGGGTGGGGTGGGGGTGGGGGTCCTGGGCAAGTCAGAGGGGCCCCTGGCTAGACCGAAAGGGTGCCTGGGCCGGTCGGAAGGCCCCTTGAACATGTCGGATGAGTTCCTAGCCAGACTGGAGGGGCCCCTGGGCAGGTCGGAGGGGCCCCTGAGCAGGGGTGGCGGATTGCGGGGGCAGGGTATCCAAAATGCCCCCCAGTCGAAAATCCTGGGGGGCATAAAGGTAATTTTGCCCCCTCCCCAGATTTTGGCCTGCTCAATCTGGGGGGCAAAATGACCCTCCCACCCCTCCCCAGGATTTTCAACTGGGAGGTGGGGATTTTGGATACCCTGCGCCCGGCAATCCACCGCCCCTACCCCTGAGCATGTCGGTAGGGCGACAAAGCAGCCAGTTCAATCCCTGGCCAGGTCGGAAGGACCTCTGAACAGGCCGAATGGGCCCCTTGACACACAAGAAGGGCTTCTTGGAAGGTCAGAGGAGTCCCTGGTGAGACCGGAAGGGTCAAAGCACGTGGAGATCCCAGATGAAGATTAAATACAAAGAGGACTTACTCCTCAATACAAATATTAAAAGCGAAGCTTTCGGGTATATTGTAACACCCTTCGTCAGGGTGCTACAATATACCCGAAATTTCCGATTTTAATTTGTCCTGTAGAGTAAGCCCTCTTTGTATTATATATATCACCCACTCCACATCATGCCTTTTCGCTTCGCGGATCCCAGATGAGTCCCTGAACAGGTCGGAAGGGCGTTGAAAAGGTCAGAGGGGCCCCTAGACGATCTGAAGGGACCTTGGGCCTTTCAACAGTAAGAATACAGTTGTACAGGGAATACAACTCAACATTTTCGTGCCGCTTCGCGGTGCAATTTAACTGCAAATTCAATTATATGCGGGTTAGGAAAAAAATCGGTCAGTTTTTCGGCGCATTTATGTGTTATGTTGTTACTTTCCTATATTATTGGGCAAAATAGTTCATTTTAGCACCTTTTCCCCGCACTTTTAAACGCACAATATAGCATTTTTAGAGGTCCGCACCATACGCAATGCGACGCATTGATGAGAAAGAAACCCAGGGCATAATACTAAAAAAAATCGCGCCGCTCCGCGGCGCAATTTGTTTAAGAGTTCCAGGTCTTGAGCTTAAAAAAAATATTCCAAGTTGGTATAGCTGATTCCAAATTGGTGTCGCTCGTTCCAAAGTTGATATGGCAGTTTGCTAACTCCAGCTCCTAAAAGTTGGTATGGCCCATGCCATACCTGTCATACTGCATTTTCCATCCTTGTAACGTGCCTTTTCATCCGCTTTTTTTTGGGGGGGGGGGGCCTTTCAGCGCTTGGAAAGGGGCCCTTTCAACGCTCGGTAAGTGGCCCTTTCGAGGCGCCGCCCCCCCCCCCCCTGGACGAAATCCTAGCTACGTGCCTGCCCACGTGGCAGCGGCTATTAGGGGTCAATCAGGTAAAGCCAAGTCAAATCAAGTACTTATCATCTGTGTATGTGTGGGGGGGGGGGGGAGGGGAGGGAGGGTCGGGGGGGGGGGGGGGGGGCGGATGCCCTTTGAAGTCAATTTTTTTCATGCAATACCGATAGTCGTAATGTTAAAAATTCCCATAAATGTGGGGACGACCCCCACTAGGTAGCGGCGACCCTGGAGCTTGCACATTGTCTGTTTATGTAGTAATGACGCGCACGGCCGCTGTAAAATGTGGTTGCTTGTACAGAATTGACCTCGGCTAAATTTACCATCGATCTGACCTGACGATATTGATGTTTCTAAGGGGGGGGGGGGCGAGTTATAGGTATAACGTAGCGTTCCGCTTGGGAATATCCTGAGTAGCACCTAAATAGGTAATACAAATTCGTTAAATTGTATTTTTTATTGCAAATTGCAAATCTGGGATTTTATATCGGTATCACTTCAATTCTGGGGACTCCCCATTATAAGGCAATGGGCACTTAAATTTTCCTCTATTGCCTCAATTAACTCAATTTCAATTTCAAGTTGCCAAGAGTTTCAAATGCCCCATTTTGACATGTTTGGCATGAAACTGATACTCAAGATGCTCCCATCGGTGATTCTTGCCGATTCAGGTGAAATAATTAGGTACTCCGTGGGCCTTGCAGGGTCACCTGAGAACATCTATGGTCATCAGCACTAATTTGCCCCTAACCCTCGATAGAATGGAGCCTTCATATGGCATCATTGGATTTCTGGCGACAATGCCCGTGAGATTTTTTTTTCTATGCCGCCACCCATTAACAGGTGACCAGGAGTGCCCCCGCCCTCGATCCCATCGACGCATCGAGATGATATGCAATATGCCCCATTTATGTTATTTTGTGACCTTGACCTGAGGTCAGTTTTTATTAATAGTTGAAAGAATAATGGCGGACTTGTAGTCTTTTTGCAAACGTCAAGATGGTCACCTCTACTGTGCATAACTTACGCAAATATGTTTTTGTATTACGACTTACTTTCTATGGGCCAACCGGGGCGGTAACCCGTACACGTCCCAGGTCCGGGATGGATCGTGGCGACGTCCCGGTTGGCCGGGCGGGCTGCCCCGAAATAATAGGACATTGCAAGCAAGTGCTTTCAACTTACTCCTTACCAACTAAGCTTCATTATATATAAAAAAATACAGGAATTACCTTCCTGAATCTGAATCCAGTATCCCGATAAATCATGTGCTGTGGTGCGGTGGTCAGTAGATAGCTACACCTAGCGTTCCGCGATCAAAGGGATAGGTGCTCTGATTTAAGCGTAAGCTTATGGACCAATCCTTTTGTTTTGATGGCAACGTGCACCAATGTGTCCATGCTGAATTTCACCTATTGCCAAGGCAAAGCAATATATGATGATGATGATGGTGATGCTAATAGATCCAAATTTGTTAAATATCATGGAGGATCCTGGTCAGTGGACAGGAATTATTTTGAATGGGGAAAGAGAGAATTTTCCCCTTTCTTCATGCAATACAATTTGAGCAAATACCACTTCCCCTCTCATTTTTTTTAGTATCCCTGATCCTGGATTTTCTTAGAGCTCTATCTGAACAGCGTGCCAAATTATAGGTCAAATTTTGGATACCTAATGCCAACATTCTTGATCGATCAAGTATTGTTTCCAAAGTTTAGTGAAATGTATTTGCTGGATCTTGTTATCTTTTCCAGGTATCTTGGCACAATCTCTTTATCTCTATCACATATAAAATTAAATGAACAAAATGATGTTTAAATATTCAATACTGACATAAAAACTGTGCCAATGTAAAATCATGTTGGATTCTGAACAATAACATACAATTTGTGGCATATCCAGACCAAAATAGCCACAGCATCCTGCCTGCATCTGTAGTTCTTGTGGTAAAATATTCAATACTGGCAAAAATACTGTGTCATGTAAAATCATGTTGGATAAAATTATTGCTCTCATATGGTCAGAACCAAAAATAATAATGGCGTTTTCTATCTTATTTGTGGAATATTGAATGATGCTTTGATTCTATTACCTACTTCAAATACGCAAAACATCAATTGTCCAAAACTATTTTGCAGCACCCATGGAAGCAGCAAGTGATGTCATCATGGCTGAATGTGGAAACATTATTCTTGCATCCTTGTAACAATAGGTACAACAAATATCAGTATGTTGATGCAACGTTGCATGGTTCTCAGGGCCTATTTTAAGGAAAAGCCACGAGGGGGGGGGGGGGGGAGGGAGAAGGTACCCCCATTTTTGGGATATCTTTTTGTGGCAAAAAGGTAGCCCCCATTTTTTCCCTCCGCGGATTTGGGCCGGTCACCTTATTTTGGTATTCAAGCTTACGAAATTCACTTTTCGAATTCACAAAAATTAATTTTGTGGACACTTTCCGATAAAAAAAAAATTGGAGTTAAAAAAAAACCCAAAATAACAAATTATAGATGGCCATTTGAAAGAGAATTACATTTATTTTCTTTGGACGTTTTGTATTTGAAATTTGCTTTGGAACTCTATTTTAATTTTGAAAAACATTTATTGTTCTTCCACCAAAAATGGAATGACATGACGTCATTAAAACGTTATTATCTCCCCAAATGCTTCATAAATTTAATTGAAATTTGGTGAGAAGGCGTAAAATTGATGCAGTATAAGGTACTTAAAGTTTCACGTTGATATCTATTAGAGTTGTATAGTTATTGAGAAATTCCGGGAGGTGGCAGATTCTGCCATCCCCCCCCCCCCCCCGCGGGGCGAATGTCACCGGGACTGCTTGAATTTTATCAGGTGCGCTGTTTTGTCTCTCATTGAAAGCAAGGGATACATCAAAACTAAAATTAAATTACTTAAGAGGAAAAACCTTTCGCTTTCATGAAGTTTTCTCCTAAGATCATTGTTTTCACGTTCAGTGCAGGGAACGCGCGGGGGGGGCATACTTGTATTGCATGCCCCCTCTCCCTCAGATTCCTGTGGGGGGGGGGGGCATTTGCCCCTGATGTCCGCCCCCTGGATCCGCCAGTGGGGGCGGATACCCTCCCCCCTTAGGTTTTTTGGAAATAGCGGAAAACGACGCCATTTCGCGCTGCCATTTTTGGTACAACTGCTTGCCTATCATTTGCCCAAATCCTGTTAATTTGTTAACCTTGGGTCTCCTCGGGTCACGTTGCTAAGTCAAGTCTAGTGATCCCACCTCCAAAAATGTAAGGTCGTGCCGCAGCCACATTGTTTGACTGATCAGTTAGATACTCACAGGATTGAATCAGGTCATACACACCTATCAGTGACCTAAAGTGAAGTCTATTTTGTGACCTCCCAATTATAATCATTGGGGAAACATGAAAATGTATATAAATCCACAGAAAATAGCTAAATTTGCCCAATTTTCACCAGTCTCATATCTTTTGCAATCTACGGTTGTACGGATCTACGTGGCGGATCTACGGTTAGGCAAAATGGGCAATTGCTCCCCCCCCCCCAACCACCTGAAATCGGCGCAAGATCGACACATGTCCTGATATAAAAGAAAATCTAAGCATCTTTTACTAAGGAAAGTTAGCTTTAAATCAGCTATCAATGCAGCTATCAATGCAAGCCAAATCCGATGCGTTTTCAGAATTGTGCGAGACTTTTTCGAATTTTGCCTCCCCCTCCCAAACCACACGTTCTGGATCCGCCAATGCAAAGATCCATGTAGTATTTTTATCCTGTGACCTCCACGAGGTAAAATATATTCACCTGAGGTCATTCGTCATTTTTCTTCCATAACTTTGTATCGAACCAGTAAGGCGCCGTAGTTGGTGATGAACTAGCGAACGCTAAGGAAATGTATGGTGAATTTCAACTCCATCAGGGAACAGTTTCTGAGATACAAATACGTGGTGCACACGTGCGAACGTGCAGAAGCACCCCACCCCTGACTTGTGGGAAAGTGGCGGCTGAGAGACCCCTAACCACAAGGGCGCCGCCACCTTCCGAAAGTGGGGGGGTGGGGGGGGGGGGGGCGGAGGCATTCTGAAGTCGATTCTTTCCATGCAACGCCCATAACATAGGCGTAATGTTAAAATCCGAAAATGTTGAGGGGACACCAGGGGCGGATCCAGGATTTTTCAAGGGGGGGGGGGGCGGCAGGGCATAGGGGCGCATTTTTTTTTCGGGGAACAGGGGCGCATTTGTTCCGAGGAATAGGGGCGCATTTTTTTCCGGGAAATTGGGGCGCCGTTTCTTCAAGCATACCCAGGGGCGGATCTAGGATTTTTTCCGAATGGGGTGGGCGACTGACCCAGGGGGCGGCATTTTCGCCGTCGAAGGGGATGCCATGGGCCTAAAGTGGCGTTAAAGGTTAATTAATAAACTACATATTCCTGCAAAAATTGTCAATTCTCTTACGCTTACTCATTTGCAGTTTTTTTCTCTCGAAAAAGTAAAATTATAAATGTATTTAAAAACAGATACCGAATTTATTTGTATAGCATGTAGCATGTTTGTAGGACATGTAGGTATGCCGTCCGTCAGTAGCACGCATTTTCGTCAGCAGCACGTATATTCGAGTGCGATCGTGGATGTGACTAATTCTGTCACGGCTAGGTCATTCACCTCTCTCTGCCCTTCTGAAATATACCCCCTCTCTCTCTCTCTCCTCTCTGACCTGCCGAAATCTACCTAGCCCTATCTCTGCCTGAATCTATCTCTGATGGAAGTGGTAGACATTATTGTCTACCACTTCCATCAGATGCCGACGCTTCTATCTTCCACGGACGAAGAGGCGCCTCGTCCAAATTCCATCGTAGCCACGTCGTTGCGGTGCTTGTTGAAGTCCTTCCTCGTAGCGCCAGGGACGTAGCCAGGGGGGGGGGGCTACCCCTCCCCCCAGTCAACAAGATATGGCTGAGGAGCGATTTGTGTACTACCGGGTGCCCCCCCCCCCCCTCCCTGAGAAAAATCCTGGCTACGTGCCTGCGTAGCGCATTAGACAATCGCGCCCGCCTGACTTCTTCTTGCACCAAGAAGAGTTGGCAGGGAGAGATGCTCGAGTTGATGCATGGGGCTTACGCCGCGACTCGTGCTAACTCGTCCTATTTACCCTTGACTGGGATGACCTGTATCGGTGGCAGCGGCCTGAGTAAGATGAAGTCAATGCGCGGGGAGGACCGTGCCGAAAGTTTGTGACACGTAAATCCATGACTTTAAATTCCGCCTGTCAGCAAATATTGCGCGATCGGATATGGTCCATGCAAACAGCTCTGCTTAGCGAAGGGCGCCGACACCATGGTGTCGGCGCGAAACGCATTCAAACGTAAGGTTGGAACAGAATACAAATATGCGCTCAGCTTTAGCTGACAGCACGAGGATAGACTGTTCACCGTAAGTCCAGGAGCTTCTCCGTCTCGGCATTCAACTATTTTAGCGGGAAAGTCATTTAGGGCAGCCCCTGCCCCGTCCGGAGTGATACACTCATTCTACCTCAATTGAAGGAACATCATCACAGAAACTATTGTTCTTCTTGTCCCCCATGAGTGACACTCAGTGGCGTGCGTAGAAATTCACAAAAGGTCGGCTTCAGGGCCATCACTTGGTCTGAGGGGCCCTAGGTCTGAGGGAGCCCTTTGTCAGCCTGAGGAGACCCTTTGGCAGCCTGTGGGCCATTATATTCCGAATGAAGGGCCTTTGGTTAGCGTGAGGGGCCCACGAACGGGTTGAGGGGATCCTCCGGCGCCCCGAAGGGGAACTTGGTTGGCCTGATGGGCCCAGTCAACCTGAGCGGTCCTCGGTCGGCTTGAGAGGACCTCGATCGGCCTGAAGGAGAATTCGGTCGGATTGAGCGGGCCCCCTGTCGGCCTGAGGGGCCCTCGTGCGGCATGAGGGGCCCTTAGATGATTTATATGCCTGACAGAACCCTTGCCATGCCTGAGCGGATCCCAGGCTGGTCTGAGAGGGCGATTGTCGAGGCCTGAGAGAGCCTCGCACCTCCAGCGGTCACTGGCCGGAGGAGCGCCGTCACTGGCCTGAAGGGTACCGCCATTGCCTGTGCCCATTGGCCGAAAGGGCACCGTAACTGGCCGATGGGGCGTCATCACTGGCCGCAAGAGTGGCTTCACTGGCCGGAGGAGTGCTATCACTGGCCAGATGGGCGCCGTCACTAGCCGAAGGGGCGCTGTCACTGGTCAGATGGGCGCCGTCATTAGACGGAGGGGCGCCGTCACTGAGCAGCCGGGCGCCGTCATTGGGTGGAGGGGCACAGTCACTGGCTTGAGGGTCGCCGTCATTTGCCGGTGGGGCGCCATCACTGGCCGGAGGGGCGCCGTCATTGGCTGGAGGGGTGCAGTCACTGGCCGCGGAGGGGCGCCGTCATTTGCCGGTGGGGCGCCGTCACTGGCCGGAGAGGGGCCGTCACTGGTCAGAGGGGCGCCGTCACTAGCCAGAGGGGCGCCGTCACTGGCCGGAGGGGCACCGTCTTTGACAGGGGATGCCGTCACTGGCCGCAAAAGCACCGTCACTGGCCGGAGGGGCGTCCTCACTGGCCGGAGGGGCGCCGTCACCTGGCCATAGGGCGGCACATGGCTAGGTAGCGGCACATGGCTAGGGGGCGGCACATGACCAGGGGCGGCAACTAGCATGAGGGCGGCATCTGACCTGAGGGCGGTGCCCCGCCAGAACGCGGTACGTGACCTGATGATGGGACCTGGCCTGAGGGCGGCACCTGCCTTGAGGGCGGCACCTGGCTTGAAGGTGGCACCTGACCAGGGGGCGGCATCTGGCCTGAGGGCGGCACATGACCTGAGGGCGGCGCATGACCTGAAGGCGGAACCTGGCCAGGGGCGGCACCTAGCCTGAGGGCGGCTCCTGGTCTGAATGCAGCAAATGTCAGATATCCAACCCTGTAAGCATGTCTATTTCCGCGCCTTCGGCGCGGAAATTGGTCTGCTTACGAGGCCCTTCCGCGCCTTTGACGCGGAGAGGGGTGCAGGGGGGGGGGGGGCGGCCGCCCCCGCCGCCCCTCTGTATCCACCCGCAGGGGGCGGCCGCCCCCCGCCGCCCCTGTATCCGCCCCTGGATGACACGTCCCCCCGCCTCCTGTGGCGCAGCCCCTGCCTAACCACACACCAAATGTGAACACAATCGGCTCAGCAGTTGCCCCCACCCACTCCAAATTGTGTGGCGACGTTTCTGATCCAACAACCCCCGATCTCCGCCACTCTGCCGCTAATGAGCAATTGTTCAAAGTATATTTAAATTCAAGATATTCCGGAAATAATTTAAAGATACTTATTTTGGCTGGGAAATACTAAAACTTTGGAATATTATGACATTTTCATTGGATTTGTATACATTTATCACCAGGTAAGCATATGTTATTTTAATTGAATACCTATCAAGCGAAAACTGACATGGAAATAATTAAATCAGGGTGGGCAACATTTCTTGACTGGAGGGGGGGAAAACGGTTCACTGGGGGGCATTCCCCCCCCCCCCGTTAACATGTTAAAATAGGCCCTGATGGTTCTGGAGTACAATTATTCAGACACCACTATATTCATGTGTAGCACTCATTGTAACAATCATAAAATGTGTTAGTGTTGAAAATGTGCTGTTTCTTGACGCAATGTGCTGCGTGTTGACAAAATATGTTGCATGTTTTCCAAATGTACCAGAGTGCCGAGTTTTATCAATATTGTTAGTCACCGAAACATGAGAAGAAAAAAACTTGCTTTTTAGAGTAATTGGCCATAAGAGCGCGAAAAATGGAAGTGAGTTAGCCTGGCTCTTTGTCGGTGTCAACCTCGAGGTTTTTTCACCTCTGGCCAGCCTCACCGTTACCCAAATTTACACCTACCACCTATTGCCTACCCGAGGTGCGTTACTGAATCTATGCCCTCAGCTTCATTCTCTTATTTCTTTTCTCTTACAATTTTACGTCTTTGGTGCTTTGGATGGTGCTTTGGTGCTTTGGATCCTTTCAAAATATAAACGCCTATCACTATGCAGCCGTGCGCCGCAATGGCAAAAATCTGTATCCTTACTTTCCTTCTGATAGGTAACGTGGCAAACCACAGCTAAAAAAGTGGATCAATAATACAACACATCACATTAATTAATGAAACACATACAAGCCTTACCTCCAGTTGCAGATTAATAATTTTCAACCCAGCCCCGACTCAGCACACGCGTCAACCGCACAAATATGTAGCAAACGCGTAGCTTACGAACGGCCAGGCCGTTGTCATCCCAATGCCTATAAGCTGATCTATAATCTGCTCTGATGACGTCACCAGGGGTATTATTTTTGGATACCTGTGAGTATCCTTGTCATTAATATGATACTTCATACTGTCTAACATACATTATTGATGTTGCAATAATGTACGTTAGACATGTATGACACTTGCGAAGTAGTGTTTCATATATTTAGCTTGCTATGCAGGATATAAGTATTCCCCCGGTGACGTCATGACAGATACTTGCGCGGCAGGGAAGATTCTACCTTATCTCTATGACCTTGACGAACAGCTATCTCTGTGGCCTTGACGAACAGCAGGACTTCTCCCCAGAAAATATAGTTTCGTAAAGTAAGATTCAATTACCTCAAATTTCATCAGAAAAATGAATTAAATATTTCCGTCGGCTAAAATAATTAGCTATATTAATTAGGAGGTGATGAAAGCAACGAATTTCCAATAATTCTGAAATAGAAAGACCAGAAAGGTTCATGCGCGGATCATGGTGGTGCCATTCAATATGGCTGCCCCCACAGTCGTCTGAAGTTCACACACGTCAGATTGCAGCGACGTTCACACACATTCACACAATATGTGTGAAAAAGTAAGGTTTTCGTACATGTTGGGGACCATCTCAAAATTAGGTCAGATGACCGAGAAGACGTTAATTATCGGTTCTTGACTAGCTTTAAAGTCGAGGACCGGCTTTCGGTCCTCGACATACACCGGTGGTCCTCGACTTACCGGTGTGTGAAGGGCAAATGTCCTCAACATACACCGTTCACACACTCACACACACACACACACACACACACACACACACACACACACACACACACACACACACACACACACACACACACACACACACACACACACACACACACACACACACACACACACACACACACACACACACACACACACACACACACACACACACACACACACACACACACACACACACACACACACACACACACACACACACACACACACACACACACACACACACACACACACACACACACACACACACACACACACACACACACACACACACACACACACACACACACACACACACACACACACACACACACACACACACACACACACACACACACACACACACACACACACACACACACACACACACACACACACACACACACACACACACCACACACACACACACACACACACACACACACACACACACACACACACACACACACACACACACACACACACACACACACACACACACACACACACACACACACACACACACACACACACACACACACACACACACACACACACACACACACACACACACACACACACACACACACACACACACACACACACACACACACACACACACACACACACACACACACACACACACACACACACACACACACACACACACACACACACACACACACACACACACACACACACACACACACACACACACACACACACACACACACACACACACACACACACACACACACACACCGCGCTGTTCACATTCCTGCCGGTAGGAGCGGCGGCGGCGCCACCTGTTTTTCGCGTCAGTTGGCTGTCAGTTGAGCGGTGCTCCCCGCCGTGTGCGGACGCCAGCGTGGCTGCTCAGATATATATCGACTTATAACGAGGAAACAGAAAATAGGAACTTGTTACAACTGACCGTCGTAACACACACACACACACCGGTCCCTCCGTGCTGTGTCCTATCCTTGTGTGTCCTATCCAAACACCCCTGCCCTGCGCACACTGACAGGGACGGAGACGCCGCGACGGTCACCGGGCACACCTGTGCACACAGCACAATAATGTGTTATAGTTAACCTAGGCTAGTTATTCATCAACGAAAGCAACATAACTTATACTTACATTAATGTTTTGGAAGGACCGATTCATCGAATTGATGAATCGGCCCTTGATGCTCGGTGCGCTGACGCCGACCCGTTTGGCAGCCGCCTGCAGGATGTGGTCCAGCACCACTGTGCTGGTCCGCATACTCGGAAGCACCAGGTTGGAGTCGGCTGTCAACGGAACCCAGCCCGTCACGTCACTGGCAATCCGGTGTAGTCATGTAGCGGTCGGGTCACTGTCCGGGTTGAATAGATTTGTGTGTAACAACGTGTGCTTCATATCGCTGTTGCTCGGTCGATATTCTTATAACGTAAGTATGACGAGTACTTTCACCGTTATGACATATCACACTAATTTAACATTTCGATTCCACGGCGCATTTTTATTAGACATGAGCAGTTCACGCCGATATCATTATCACTGACTCAGTCAATTTTACGACAAAGTACGAAACGACAGCTGGATATGCCAGCTGTCGCGCACCGGCAGCTGGCATATCCAGACTACTGACTTACCGTGGCGTGGAATAAGGGGCCGGAGATTTTCCAGGAAGTAGTGGAGGGACCGCCAGATCAACTCTGACACGACCACCAGCGCCTCGCCGTGGCTGCGGAGAGTTTTGCTGGCGGTCGTGTACCATGAGTATGAAAGGCGGCCCGAGTCCTCGTCCCGGTACTCCTGTGTACAAACATATTATTAAGATAATGTTAAAACATATGGCCAGTGAAAAACAGTTGTTTGCATGTTTTGCTCGAAAGATTTCCGTAAGACAACTGTTGAAAATGTACGTTGCTGCAGTTCAAAATCATGATTATGCATTTGCTGCAATCCAAAATGATAACCAAATAACACATTGATAGCTTTTGCAATAGTACCTGAAATAAAATAGTTTGCGAGCAGTTAATGGCAGCATAATAATAATTTGTGAGCTAGGCTGATCCTGATATGATACAACACGGCGGCACACCTGTTCATGCAATTGCAAACACGGAGAGAAATAGAAATAGATGTGGAATGCCGGGCCTTGGCTATCTTCGCCCGATGTCTACTTGACCCGATATCGAATACACAGAGCCCATACCTTGGCTTTGGCCAGCTCGGCCAGCGTCGTCCCCCGGATCGCGCCCGTGCGGTACCCACTGAAGTTGCAGATGGAGATGAATATCATCCTGAAAACATACATGGTAAAGTGGAGTGGAGCGAATCTGTCAAGTGAAATCATACTCAAGTGAAAATATGTCCAGACCTCTGCCCTCGCCTTGTCTGAATGAAACTCTCTTCACTAACTCCCGTGAATGAATGTGATTGCAATGTGGCACACTGTGACGTAGTTGGGGAGGGACATGACGAGTGATTATTACGATATACATTTTTGTATTTAGCCCTACTTCTAACACCAACCTCCCTATCTCTTAATGTGTGTAATGTTTGTTACATTTCTTAGTTTGAAGTGCCGCGACATTCTCTCTTGTGTTCTCTAGTGTAAACGTATGTTGTGCGTCATTAGCATCGATGGTGGGGACACTCCTTGGCACCTGTTAATGGATGGCGGTGTCTTGCAGAAATGTTCGCATAACACATGTACAGGTGAGCAGCAGTGTGAGGTCACGCCGCGATACACACACACACACACACACACACACACACACACCCAGGACAGGAACAGGACAGGAACAGGACAGGAACAGGACAGTAACAGGACAGTAACAGGACAGTAACAGGACAGTAACAGGACAGTAACAGGACAGTAACAGGACAGTAACAGGACAGGAACAGGACAGGAACAGGACAGGAACAGGAACAGGACAGGAACAGGACAGGAACAGGACAGGAACAGGACAGGAACAGGACAGGAACAGGACAGGAACAGGACAGGAACAGGACAGGAACAGGACAGGAACAGGACAGGAACAGGACAGGAACAGGACAGGAACAGGACAGGAACAGGACAGGAACAGGACAGGAACAGGACAGGAACAGGACAGGAACAGGACAGGAACAGGACAGGAACAGGACAGGAACAGGACAGGAACAGGACAGGAACAGGACAGGAACAGGACAGGAACAGGACAGGAACAGGACAGGAACAGGACAGGAACAGGACAGGAACAGGACAGGAACAGGACAGGAACAGGACAGGAACAGGACAGGAACAGGACAGGAACAGGACAGGAACAGGACAGGAACAGGACAGGAACAGGACAGGAACAGGACAGGAACAGGACAGGAACAGGACAGGAACAGGACAGGAACAGGACAGGAACAGGACAGGAACAGGACAGGAACAGGACAGGAACAGGACAGGAACAGGACAGGAACAGGACAGGAACAGGACAGGAACAGGACAGGAACAGGACAGGAACAGGACAGGAACAGGACAGGAACAGGACAGGAACAGGACAGGAACAGGACAGGAACAGGACAGGAACAGGACAGGAACAGGACAGGAACAGGACAGGAACAGGACAGGAACAGGACAGGAACAGGACAGGAACAGGACAGGAACAGGACAGGAACAGGACAGGAACAGGACAGGAACAGGACAGGAACAGGACAGGAACAGGACAGGAACAGGACAGGAACAGGACAGGAACAGGACAGGAACAGGACAGGAACAGGACAGGAACAGGACAGGAACAGGACAGGAACAGGACAGGAACAGGACAGGAACAGGACAGGAACAGGACAGGAACAGGACAGGAACAGGACAGGAACAGGACAGGAACAGGACAGGAACAGGACAGGAACAGGACAGGAACAGGACAGGAACAGGACAGGAACAGGACAGGAACAGGACAGGAACAGGACAGGAACAGGACAGGAACAGGACAGGAACAGGACAGGAACAGGACAGGAACAGGACAGGAACAGGACAGGAACAGGACAGGAACAGGACAGGAACAGGACAGGAACAGGACAGGAACAGGACAGGAACAGGACAGGAACAGGACAGGAACAGGACAGGAACAGGACAGGAACAGGACAGGAACAGGACAGGAACAGGACAGGAACAGGACAGGAACAGGACAGGAACAGGACAGGAACAGGACAGGAACAGGACAGGAACAGGACAGGAACAGGACAGGAACAGGACAGACAGGACTAGACAGGACAGACAGACAGGACAGGAGACAGGACACAGACAACAGGCAGAGACGAGGACAGACATGACAGGACAGGACTGGACAAGACAGGACAGACAGGACAGGACAGGACAAGGACGGCAGGACAGGACAGACAGGGGAGCAGACAGGACAGGACAGACAGACAGGACAGGACAGAGGACAGGACAGGACAGGAAGACAGGACAGGACAGGACAGGACAGGACAGGACAGGACAGGACAGGACAGGACAGGACAGGACAGGACAGGACAGGACAGGACAGGACAGGACAGGACAGGACAGGACAGGACAGGACAGGACAGGACAGGACAGGACAGGACAGGACAGGACAGGACAGGACAGGACAGGACAGGACAGGACAGGACAGGACAGGACAGGACAGGACAGGACAGGACAGGACAGGACAGGACAGGACAGGACAGGACAGGACAGGACAGGACAGGACAGGACAGGACAGGACAGGACAGGACAGGACAGGACAGGACAGGACAGGACAGGACAGGACAGGACAGGACAGGACAGGACAGGACAGGACAGGACAGGACAGGACAGGACAGGACAGGACAGGACAGGACAGGACAGGACAGGACAGGACAGGACAGGACAGGACAGGACAGGACAGGACAGGACAGGACAGGACAGGACACACACACACACACACACACACACACACACACACACACACACACACACACACACACACACACACACACACACACACACACACACACACACACACACACACTCGCCACCATAGTGAGGTGGTCTACGGCAAGGAGGCCGTAAGAGCAGACTTACTCCCTGCACTGGACCGCCAAGTCGTGGTCGGGCGCGACCGGGGGGCTGCCGAGGACCGACTGCAGGTACCCCTGGCAGACGGCCTCTATTGTCTTCCGGTCTGCAGCGGTCAGCAGCCGGCTGGGGTCCCGCTTGCGGGACTCGCGGGCCGCCAGCGCCTCAGCCAGCTCTATCGAAGTAAAACGCGTTTATTCAAACCCGTATACATTTGGTTGCGACGGCAGCTGGTAACATAATGCAAATCCTGTCTGGCACTGCAAACCAAGTGTTAAAATAATCCTACTGATTGGGTACTCACACCGTAATTAGTATCTACTTAATGTATGTACTCTGCTGTCACCGGCAGCTGGCAGTACCATACCAACGAAAAAGACATAATATACCCATTCAGTGCAAATTTCGCATATTTTGCAATAAACGAACATGCATTACATGTATACCATCTGACGATTATAAGCTAATCAATGCCTGATGTCGTTCGAAACGCATGCATGCTTGAATATGCCCACAGACTCACGCCGTCGATGCTCCCGGCGGATTCCGCGGAGGCCATGGGCAAAAGTTTCGAAGTACTCGGCCATTTGGCGGCACTTGAGCTCAAATTTGTGCTCTAGTACCCTCTTGCAAAGGTGCAAGAGGGACGAGACAAATCTGGCTCCGTTATCCGGCCGAGTACGAAACTCTTGCCTGATGGTCTTGGTCACCTGCCGGCCATAACCGATGTTAAGTGATGCTGCTGTTGATTATTGGAGCCGTATGTGAATATGTATTTTTGTATTGCCCCTTTAATCGTACCCGGGCTCTTCAGAGGCGAACCGAGCATTGTCAAGCAGCATAGGAAATACCGTAATAGTGCATTAAGGGGAAGCGTAAAATGTCCATTGTTGATACATTCTTTCTTTAAGCACCGAAAACAGATTTATCCACTTTGCTATACAGCTAACCGAACGCTTTATTAGTTTCACATGTCATGAGAGAAACGTACAAATGGGCTTGCGCCCATATGTGTATGCGTGTGATTATGTATCAGTGAATCATTGTGTAGTTCGCAGTATGTAAGAATCAGTGTGCCCTGAATGGTGCGTTGAAAGTTATATATTTAGTTGATGTGAAAGGATTAAAAATATATTCTTAAAACGAGTGTCAGCGAAGGGCGCCTCCGACGCCTTTCGATAAACAGAGCCGAAATCGCCGTGAGGTGGCAGGCCAAGCAAACAAATAACCTAACCAAACTAATTGCTGTATAGGTTAGGTCCAAGCCAAGCCAAGGTCAGGTTAGATTACGTTTGTACAATTTTGTCCTGCCACACCCGGCCGCCCGCCAGACTGCCACGGCCAGTGTCCGTTGAGGCCCCAGCTTAGTAAATATTATAACAAATATCACACATATGCTTGTGCCCATATGTCACGCTGGTGTGCGTGTGCGTGTGCGTGTGCGTGCGTGCGTGCGTGCGCGTGTGCGTGTGCGCGCGTGTGCGCGTGTGCGCGTGTGCGCGTGTGCGCGTGTGCGCGTGTGCGCGTGTGCGCGTGTGCGCGCGTGCGCGCGTGCGCGCGTGCGCGCGTGTGCGCGTGCGCGCGTGCGCGTGCGCGTGTGCGTGTGCGTGTGCGTGCATCCTTTCATCGACATCGGACCTGAAGACGCCTCCAGCCAGCCTGCTCCAGCCCTCCACCGCTTCCGGGTGCGGAACCCTGACCACGTGCGTGTGGCAGGGTTGTAGACCCTTAGATAGGTAGACTCTAGATATTTTTAAGTAGGTAGACTCATTAGATACAAATTTTTTATTGGCAATAGGCCTCCTCCACGGTTTAGGTCCCCTCCAGTCTTGAGAAGTTAATTTGCAGTTGCCAACACGTTCTGTCGTGTGTGGCAATTAACGTAAATAGTTAGCCCCCATCCTTCCCCTCCTGAGCCACGACGATGGCTACCCCCCCCCCCCCCCGGAACCCCGCCCCCCCCCCCCCCGACCCGCCCGACCCCCCTCCGGGGTTCCCCGTCTCGCGACCGCCCTCCCCCCTGGACGGTCCCCCTCCCAGCCCCCCTCAGGGGCCCCGCCCGCCCCGCCACCCCGACCCGCCCGACCCCCCTCCGGGGTTCCCCGGCGCGCGACCGCGCGCCCCCCTGGACGGTCCCCCCCCCCCCCCCCAGCCCCCCTCAGGGGCCCCGCCCGCCCCGTCCAGGGGCCTGGCAGTCGCCGGACTCTCGTCCCCCCGACCCACCCGACCCCCCTCTGGGGTCCCCCGGTGCGCGACCACGCACTCCCCAGGCCGGCTCCACTCCCCGCCCCCCTCAGGGGCTTCCCAGGAGCCGACCCGGAGCACAGCTCCCCCCCCGACCCCACCCCCCCGAACGGGCCCGCTCGCCTCCTTATGTGGCGAACGGACGGACTCCCGTTCCAAACAATCAACCCGTTCAATGTCCGGCGCTGGCTGGTCGCCATGTGTAGTGGCGACGTTGCCAGCGCTAAGCCCATCCGATCAGGAGCCCTCCTGATCGAGACGCTGACGTCCGCACAGAACGTCCGTCTGATGGGTGTGACAGAGTTCAACGGAGCGAAGGTCGCCGTGGAAGCCCTGGCGCACCTAAACTCAGTGGAGGGTCTGGTGTGGTGCCCAGACGTGTCCGCCCTCTCGGAGGACCTCATCCTCCGAGAGCTCGCACACCAAGGGGTGTGCGAGGTCACGCGCCTCTCGCCCACCAAGAAGCGGCCCGAGCAGCCCAACCCGCTGATTCGGCTCCGCTTTAGAGGCAGGGAGCTGCCTACCCACATTCATTGTGGGTACGTGGCCGCCCCAGTCAGGGAGTGGATCCCGCCCCCCCCCCCCCCCCCCGGCAGTGTCAGCAGTGCTGGCACTACGGCCACCTAAAGTGGACCTGCCGGGTGCGCACCGCCACCTGTGGACGGTGCGCAGGCGAGCACGGCACCGAAGGGTGCACGCGTGCAGCACGCTGCGCCACGTGCGACCAGGCCCACCCGGCCTGGGACCGCCGGTGCAGAGCCTGGGGCCTCGCTCGCGAGGCTGAGCGCCTGAAGCGCATTGAAAGGAGCGACAGTCGGCGCCCACCGGACGCCCCGCTCTCCCCAGGTCTCGCCCCCGGCGCTTGGCCGCCCCTCCCCCCTCCCGGAACCTCCCCCCACCCAACCGGCCTCCCGCCAGACCCACCAACCGCCAGACCCCCCGACCGCCATGCCAGTTCCCAATGGCACCTCTGGCTGCCCTCGAGCGCGAGGCTGCCGCCGATCCACCGGCACCGCGCTCCCCCCGCCCCAGCCGAGTCGAACATCGACTCAGGCCCCGCCTCCCCGGCCTCCGCAGCACCAGCGGAGTGCCGACTCTCGGAGGACTCCTCGGACGACTCTCTCATGAGAGCCGTCTCCCAGTCTATCGCCCGCAACCACGCCCCGCCCTCTCGCTCCAACTCTCCGCCCGCCCGCCCCGCCCACTCCCCTCCCCCGCCCTCCCGCTCCAACTCCCCGCCCGCCCACTCCCCTCCCCGACTCTCGGAGAGTGACACCCAGTCAGATTCCTCGCGCTCCCACTCCTCGCCCTCCCGCCCGGCCGCCCGCCCCCGCAGGCATACTCGAGCGACCTCCAGGCAAGGCTTGGACAGTAAAAGTAAATCTAAATGAATAATCAACAGTCAGAATTTGTCCTCCAATGGAATGTTAGATCTTTAATATCCCATTGGGGGCAATTCAAACATTACGTCTTAAATAATAATCCGTTAGTAGCCGCTGTTCAGGAAACCCATTTTATTGACGCCGACTTTAATAATTATACCTTGAAAATCGCCGGCTATAGCCTTTACACAAATAACGTAAATGCATCACCTCGCCGAGGCGGCTCGGCTTTGCTTATTGCAAACCAACTTTTGCATCATCAAATCGACCTTCAAACAACCTTAGACGCAGTCGGCGTTAATATTAAAATCGCTCAGCTAGAAATAACTCTCATCTCAATTTATTTCCGTCCTACGGAGGACATAGACATTGATTCTTTTTCCCAGCTTATTACAAATATTAACACCCCATGTCTGATTATGGGCGATTTCAACGCGCATAGTCGGGCTTGGGGCTGCCTTCGGAACTCTTTCCGAGGCCAAATTGTGCTGGACCTACTGGACCGGCATAATTTGGTCTTCCTTAACGACCAATCACCCACACACGTACACCACTCAGGAGGCGAGGTGACTTACAGCGCCATCGATCTCGCCTTCGCCACACCACGCATCGCGACTCTTTTTACATTTAACGCACAAACAGACCCTCTTTTTAGCGATCATTTCCCAATTCACTTAGAACTCCAAGTCCCTTCCGGACAGACAAATTTTTACTCTCTGCCTAGATGGAACCTTCGCAAAGCCGACTGGTCCTCCTTTCAAAAACACATTGACACTAGTCACCCCGCAGACTCCCAGACCGACATTAACACATTTTTAAACACTATTCTCGCATCAGCACACCAGCACATTCCACACACACGCACACACACACAACACCACCCGAGGCAGCGTACTGCCCCGTGGTGGAACACAGAATGCCAAAGAGCTGTTGCCCTCCGGAAAAGAGCATTTCGAAAATTAAAATCTTGTATAACTGCAGAAAACGAACACGAAGTACGGAAAACCCGCTCTTTGGCTAAAACAATCATTGACAAAGCAAAAAAAGAATCTTGGCAGGAATTCTCATCTACCTTTAATCGATTTACCTCCCTCTCAAAAATTTGGACATTAATCAAATCGTTTTCAAATAAAAGACCACCGGCATACAAAATCCCACACTTACAAATACACAACACATCTTACACGCTTCCCCTAGAGGTGGCAACACAATTTGCACAACACTACGCTAACATATCATCAGCACAACAATGTACACCAACTTTTGCTAACCAACTTAACGATCAATTTCAATCTATCAGCTTTGACTCTAATAACGTATAAATATACAACTCTCTTTTTACCAACCCAGAGTTAACGTACGCTATAGGTAAATGTGGTAAAACTTCTGTAGGGCCAGATCAAATTGACTACTCCTTCTTTAAAAACTTGACAGAGACTGGTCTCACCAACTTACTAACAGCCTTCAATACCATGTGGTTTGACGGCACTTTCCCTGAATCTTGGCATAATAGTACGCTAATTCCTATAATTAAACCTCGCAAACCTAAATCTTCTCCCGCTAGCTATCGCCCTATTTCTCTAACTAGCTGTGCATGTAAACTATTCGAACGCATGGTTAATGGACGCATCAGGACATACATTGAATCAAATAATTTACTTACCCCACACCAAAGTGGTTTTCGACCTGGTCGTTCCACTGCGGACAATTTAGTTGGTCTTATCGACTCTGTCCAGCGCGGCTTTCGAGGGAGAGAGGTCACAATTGCCCTCTTTCTTGATTTGAGAGCTGCGTTTGACAGTCAACAAAACCGCACTTCTAGTAAAGGTCCATAAGGCCGGAATTCGAGGTCGACTCGCCAAATTCATCCAAAACTTTTTAGAAAATAGAACTTTTAATGTAAGGTGCGGCAACACATATTCTCCAAATCAAAATCAGGACCACGGTGTCCCACAGGGATCGGTCCTCTCCCCGACCCTATTTTTAATTATGATTAACGACATCTTCAGAAATATTAATAAGATCGACAAAGGTCTCAAATTTTCAATGTACGCTGATGACCTGGCGGTGTGGTTCTCGCACCCGAGTGTCGATCAAGCCAGCAAAATGTTACAACTAGTACTCATTGATATAAAGGTATGGTGCGACCAATGGGGTCTGGAAATTTCTCCAAGTAAATCTGCATCTCTAATTTTTTCAAAGAAACCTGCATATGTGGAACCCTACATTCCATTAAAATATAACAATCAAATTATCCCTTTTGTCAAATCATTCAAGTATCTGGGAATAACGCTAGACACACGTCTCTCGTTCATCCCACACTTCAATGATTTAGTGCAGAGATGTACGCGACGAATTAATATTATGAAGTCATTGGCTGGTCGAGAGTGGGGCGCAGATCGCGCCACTCTCCTCCAACTATATACTTCCCTGATACGCCCAGTACTGGATTATAACGCATTCTTATTTGATGACATATGTTCCAAACAAATTAAAAAATTGCAAACTGTCCAAAACGCTGCCTTGCGCATCGTGACTGGAGCCTGCCGCACCACCAACACCACAAACTTACACATCGACACTAACATTCCCACACTCTGCCGCCGACGCAAATACACACTACTTAGATTCTACGCCAGAGCAAGTTCACACCCCACACGCCCAACATTCCACATCTTAAATCACCCCGCACCCACTAGACGACAAACACTACTACAAAAACGACACCCGCTTATCAGCCACAGAATCAGACAAACACTCACACTATTCAACATCGCTCACCTCACCACAATGCCAACGCCACCACTCACACCTCACTGGCTCGACACAACACCAGACACACACCGCCTCTTCACACACAACAAAAACACAGTCACCGCGTCAGAAACACTCTCACTCTTCCACGAACACAAAGCACAACACAACACATACACATACATATACACAGACGGTTCACGGGGCGAAGGCCGAACCGGTGGTGCATTCTACACAAACACAGTTAGCAATAACTTTAGACTTCCCGACATAAATAGCGTATACACAGCGGAATTGTCAGCCATTTTATTAGCATTAATATATGTCAGAAAAGAAAAACTTAAGGAAGTAGTCATTTGCACAGACTCGTCCGCCTCGCTCACGGCCATTTCCTCGATTAGTGAATGTAGAAACCCGATAGTATTTAAAATCAGACAACTAATCAAGTATTTAAACAGTAAAAACAATAGTATTAAATTCCTCTGGATCCCAGGACACACCGGTATCCCGGGAAACGAGGAAGCCGACAGACTTGCGAAATTGAGCCTAGAATTACCTTCAGTAAACCAACTTCCAAGTCCAGTATCAGACGTGTTAAATTATATTAATTCTCAACTTAGCATACTGCGCCAGAGCGAGTGGGACGCCGCTCCGCATTTTCATCTTTATCCATCTTTATCCAATTAAGCCAAAAGTCCAACATTTTATATCTAGTCATCAGAATTGTAGAGAGAAGGAGGTAATTTTGGCGCGCCTCCGTCTCGGTCATACAAAAATTACTCATTATTATATTATGGAGAATCTCCCGCCACCAAATTGCCAACATTGCCCAGGTTATCCGCGCTACACAATCAAGCACTTACTTATTACTTGCCCAGTACACAACGATAAACGACAGAACATTATTAATTACACACAACAAAATGGCATCACATTAAATCTTCAAACACTGTTAGGTGATAGTTATCCTGAATTGATAGGTCTCCTCTTAGATTATCTCTACCAAACACGTTTAGCTAATCAAATATAACAGGGGTTTTTGGCCTTGCGCACTTTTGGCCCACCGCGCAGGTTTTTTCCCCTTTGCCTTAGACGCTGTTTTTTTTTTATTATTCAGGACTTTTCGCCCAGCTAAATACACCCCACAACCAGGTCTCGCCGAGGCGCCGGAGCCAGGGAGACTGGCAACAGTCTCCCGTTGTGGCAATGACGGCACCGCCACGGCTCCATCAACACTGACACTGTACAAGTGTATTGTAATAAAAATATGTATGCATGTGTGTCTCGTGTTTGACTTATTTTTGACTTTGAACGAAATACTTAACGTAAAGCTAGATATTATTTTTGACCTTGAACGAAATACTTAACGTAATGCTAGATATTATATTTGACCTTGAACGAAATACTTAACGTAATGTTAGATATTATATTTACTTTGAACAAATAATTTTTCCGGGTACAAATAAACCGGTTAACGTAATTAGTAACGTAAAATAGCTGCCCTAGTCCCTAGTTTGCTCCGGGTCACATAAACCGGTTAACGTAGTTTTTTGCCTGGCAAATTGCCAGAGGTCATTGCCCCTCCCCGGAAAATGGCTATAGGCCGTCCCGGGAAGAATAGGAAAAAAAGAAGAAAAAAAGCGTGTGCGTGTGCGTGTGCGTGTGTGTGTGTGTGTGTGTGTGTGTGTGTGTGTGTGTGTGTGTGTGTGTGTGTGTGTGTGTGTGTGTGTGTGTGTGTGTGTGTGTGTGTGTGTGTGTGTGTGTGTGTGTGTGTGTGTGTGTGTGTGTGTGTGTGTGTGTGTGTGTGTGTGTGTGTGTGTGTGTGTGTGTGTGTGTGTGTGTGTGTGTGTGTGTGTGTGTGTGTGTGTGTGTGTGTGTGTGTGTGTGTGTGTGTGTGTGTGTGTGTGTGTGTGTGTGTGTGTGTGTGTGTGTGTGTGTGTGTGTGTGTGTGTGTGTGTGTGTGTGTGTGTGTGTGTGTGTGTGTGTGTGTGTGTGTGTGTGTGTGTGTGTGTGTGTGTGTGTGTGTGTGTGTGTGTGTGTGTGTGTGTGTGTGTGTGTGTGTGTGTGTGTGTGTGTGTGTGTGTGTGTGTGTGTGTGTGTGTGTGTGTGTGTGTGTGTGTGTGTGTGTGTGTGTGTGTGTGTGTGTGTGTGTGTGTGTGTGTGTGTGTGTGTGTGTGTGTGTGTGTGTGTGTGTGTGTGTGTGTGTGTGTGTGTGTGTGTGTGTGTGTGTGTGTGTGCGTGCGTGCGTGCGTGCGTGCGTGCGTGTGCGTGTGTGTGTGTGTGTGTGTGTGTGTGTGTGTGTGTGTGTGTGTGTGTGTGTGTGTGTGTGTGTGTGTGTGTGTGTGTGTGTGTGTGTGTGTGTGTGTGTGTGTGTGTGTGTGTGTGTGTGTGTGTGTGTGTGTGTGTGTGTGTGTGTGTGTGTGTGTGTGTGTGTGTGTGTGTGTGTGTGTGTGTGTGTGTGTGTGTGTGTGTGTGTGTGTGTGTGTGTGTGTGTGTGTGTGTGTGTGTGTGTGTGTGTGTGTGTGTGTGTGTGTGTGTGTGTGTGTGTGTGTGTGTGTGTGTGTGTGTGTGTGTGTGTGTGTGTGTGTGTGTGTGTGTGTGTGTGTGTGTGTGTGTGTGTGTGTGTGTGTGTGTGTGTGTGTGTGTGTGTGTGTGTGTGTGTGTGTGTGTGTGTGTGTGTGTGTGTGTGTGTGTGTGTGTGTGTGTGTGTGTGTGTGTGTGTGTGTGTGTGTGTGTGTGTGTGTGTGTGTGTGTGTGTGTGTGTGTGTGTGTGTGTGTGTGTGTGTGTGTGTGTGTGACTGCTAGTTGTGTCTTTGGAGGTGGGCCACATGGAATGAATTATGGGAAGCCACATTTGTGAGACACATTGCAAACCTACAGATGGATACACTTACCGCTCCGCATCGCTCATCGGTTGTCAATACGCGCCGCCAGTCGATGTTCGTTGGCTGGCCAGCCATCTCCAGCACCTGGCTGATGGCCAGCGACTGTGTGCGCTGGGCATCCCGGTACTGCAAATAGAGAAAATGTTTTAGCGACGACAAAAGGCAACATCACTGCAACTTGATGCTGTAATGAAGCGTAGCTCGATCAAATATTCAGTCACAACAATCCGTTAACCCTATGACAACGACAAATGGTTGAATTGTTTGTCACGAAGAAAACGGAAATGGGAAGGAACCAATTATCAAACAATCCCCTGCTATTAAAAACACGATATCACACAATTTGCAACTCACCTCCCCGAGGTGGGAGAAAAACGAGTTGTCAGCACCGTCTCGGCGGAATAACACGAGGAGCAGCCTCCCGGGCAGCACCTCGCCGGGAAGCAGTGCCTCCTCCTCGTGCATCTCTCGCGCCAGACGGCGCTGCTCAATCTCCAGCTGTCAAGAGACGCGGGGCAGGTCAAGCAAGGCGCAGAGTGTTATTTTTAGTCATTCAGCTTTTATGATAAACCGGCAAACCTGTCACAAAATTCACTAATTTTAAGAATTGCCGCTTCCGTAGCAGTTCAGATAATGTGACGCACATAAAGCAAGGTTTAAGGATTTATTATGTAGGCTGTTGTGTTGCTATCATTTGAAAATGGGACGCAATACATTCTAGATAAAACAAGTATCGTTGATTATTTCACTAAAGTAGATGTCGGAAAATTTGGTGAATCCACTCAAGATGTTAACGACAATATAAATGCTGGCATTTGGGGAATATTTTAAATGGACGCGAATGCTGTTGCTACTACATAGAAGTACTTACGGCGACGGCAGGCCACGCCGCCGGGTGGATGGGGACCCCGAGCTGCCTGCCCGCCCGCTCACTCAGCGCACGCACGCACTGCAACAGAGGAAGACGGAACGTTATCGAATAACGTACGACACTTGAACACCGTGAGTGGTGCGTGCCTGTGAACACAACTCCTATGCCCAGGATATTTCGCCTCTAAATAATCAAGATTAACACGCAAGTTACTAGGTGGGCTATTTTTTGTCCCCCCCCCCCCCAACCCCTGCAGACAGTGTCTAAGTGTCTCGTGTGTGGACGGCCAGGTGACATGGACTCACCAGTATGCGCGAGAAGCGCTCCTCATTGCGCAGCCGGGGTCCATCTCCACTCGGGTGCTCCTGCCGTAGGTGGCGGCAATAGTTCGCCACCCCATTCTTGCCGGTCCCGAAAGTCCTTTCGGGCCGGCAAGCGGGGCAGCGAACCTCCGAGCTATAACAGCGTGTTCAGGTAAATATCAGACCTTTGCCATACTATTGCATTGTAACTTATGCCTTCCAGCACAAAAGTGGAGCGTCACTTACAGTGGATAAAAACGGGACATCATAAGCCTAACCACTATGCGAAAAATGCGTTACAATTAAGGATAATACAAAACAATTATAAGACAATGATAAATAATCAAAACATGTTTGGCTGATTGATGAAATAACTCTTATAAACAGGTGTCTTATAAACAGGTGTAATTTTGACGAATAACTAAAGCATTTTAAGTTTCATTTAAATTAATTCAATTGAAAACGACAATCACACTGGACGTGACATTCCAAGACATGGTGTTCACGAAGACGAATAGCGAGCACAGAAGCAGCTTCGACCCGCATTGCAATTATGAATCAGATACAAAGCTTATCACTGTACCGACAGAGCTACAAGGCGGACATAATTACTCAATTCTGCGTCAATAATAACAATATTCACATCTTATTTTAAGACGTTACAAACAAATATGTATAATGTTCAAGGACCAGTGTTTCGGGAAAACACGAACAAAATCAATATTAAAGCGCACGAACAATACATATGCTGTACGATAAAACAAAGAACAGAGTAGCTTACGATTGTGCGCTGTTGTTGAGGTACGTATGCACCTCCTTCAAGCGCACCATTTCTCTGGCGCCCTTGAAGAAGGTGCTCTCCGTGCCATCTGGATCATGCTGCAGCAGGTAGGTGGCATGCGCCGATGCCCTCTTTTGTGTATTATACACATTGCCGCAGCAACAGGGCACGGCATGCGGCTCTACCTGCGCTGTTGGTCACAGAACGGTCTCTTGTAATGACATCACGGTGAGCCATTCATGGGGGTTCATCAGCAGTTCACACCCAAACACGACGCAATGATTCCTGAGTTGAATTGAACGTGGGGAAATCAATAAAACTGTAGTTCACAAATTGTTCAGGGCAGATGCAGTCGGAAGATGAACACAAAGATCCCAGTTATCGTATTACGCCAATTTAAGCAAACACATATGCAATAAGAAAAGAAAGGATAATTCATTCTAACTTGAGTGGATTTTGGATGAGCGCATACAATATTGGCGGGGATAATTTAGATTAAAAAAATTGTGAATACCGGCGCATTCTAACCTAGTTACTAAGCGCCTAATTTAATCTCCTTACCAAATCCATCTGGCACGGCTTCCTCCCCGATGCATTCGTCGGGGTGTTCCACCGAAGGCTGAGGCTCCCGCGAGGTCTCCGGCTGGGACTGCGGCGACCTGGGCTCCGCCTGGGTCGCCAGCAGCAGGCGCCTGCGGACGGGAGAATTCGGCAGGCGCCTGCGGCGCCAGGCCGAATTCCTCCAGCCTGGCCCTCTCATAATAGGGCGCTACTGCAACCACAATGCGGATACCGTTGGCCGGCTCGGTGTCCACCACCGGACCGATTGGAAACGGCAGTGGACCTGCCTGTGAAGGAGAGGCATAACAGTGCCACAACACATCGCTTTTCGAACTAATATTGGAGTCGTTGTTGCCATTCACATTAGTTTATCACGCACGAATATATATATATATATATATATATATATATATATATATATATATATATATATATATATATATATATATTAATTATATGAATGCGTACTCACAGGTAACATTGCCGCCGGCATCGGCTGGGGCGTCCAGGCAGGCGGCTGGTGGGCCGAGGTAGGCGGCTGGTGCGCCAAGGCAGGCAGCTGGGACGCCGAGGCAGGTGGCTGGGACGCCCAGGTAGGCGGCTTGTGAGCCGAGGCAGGCGGCTGCGGCGCCGAAGAAGGTGGCTGGGACGCCGAGGCAGACGGCTGTGGCGCCGAGGCAGACGGCTGTGGCGCCGAGGAAGGTGGCTGGGACGCCGAGGCAGACGGCTGGGACGCCGAGGCAGACGGCTGTGGCGCCGAGGAAGGTGGCTGGTAGGCCCAGGTAGCCGGCTGGCGCGTCCAGGAAGGAACCTCGGGAGGCGACGGGTTTTCTTGCAGCATTAGCTGGGGCGGCTCCCATGAAGCCGGCCGAAAGTTGTCAGGCCACGCCGGCCACGCCTGGGACGCCAGTGTTCCCGGCTGGGAGTCCTCAGCCGGCTCCTGGGGATCTGCCGCTGCTGGTTCTGCCGCTGCTGGTGATGGCGCTGCTGGTGCTGGTGCTGGGTCTGTGGCGGACGGGTCAATGTTGCCACTGACGGCCGTAGATGATGGCTGCTGGAAACATGATAAGACAATACTGAATACATGCAGACATGATAATGGAACAATACAGCCCTGTATACATGATAGGACAACACTTAAACTCTGATAACATGATAGGACTAATATGAATACATGCAGGCATGATAGTACAACACAGAAATCCTACAGATAGGACATGATAGGACTAATATGAATACATGCAGGCATGATAGTACAACACTGAAGTCCTACAGACCGATGGTGCAGCATATCGATACAAAGGTACAAGTTTTTTTCCTCAGTTTGGCAGCACATCTAATGATATGCCTCTGTAAGGATTTTTTTTTTTGCACAGGTGACAACAGATGTAGACCTGTAGCCCTGCAGTAAACAGTTGCTTACCAGAACGGCGTGGCGGTACGCAATATGGTATTGCGCCAGCCGCCTCTCCTGGCCAAAAGAGGCGTAGTGGCGCTCCGCCGTCAGCAGCGAGTGGGCTCGCGCCTCGGCTGCCGTTTCGGCGCTCTGCTGGAGCTGGCCGCTCTCCCGCAACTCCCGGTCCTGGAAACGGATACACACAAACACACACGTCAGATACACAGTGGGATCACTATCACCATTCCATGTACGCGCAAAAACAATACGTTTTAGACATTTCTGGCTTCTTATCAATAGTACATCACATATAGCCGTTGATGAGATATAGGCGCTAGATAAATGCAGTTAAATATTATAACTGAGGTTTAGTATCCCATTAAAAGCGTCAGACATATCCTCTACTTACGGTTATGTTCTGAAATGCCCGGTTCATCGAGTTGATGAACCGGGCACTCAGGGACGGAGCGAGGTCGCCGACGCTGGAGGCCGCCTCCTGCAGCGTCCGGTCCAGTACCTGGGTGCTGGTCCGCAATCCTGGCAGGACCAGGTCGCTGTTGGCTGCCAACATTGCGCAGTCCCTCCCGTCACTGGCAATACGATGCAGTCATTAAGCCGTCACGAATCCTGTCACTGCCCGGTGACACGGTCCCACAACCAGGTAACGTTCATATGCAAACATATACCGCTCTGTTATTAGTAGTTTGTCGGATATATATATATATATATATATATATATATATATATATATATATATATATATATATATATTTAACGAAAACAGATGCTCCCTATCCCTGGAGGTGAGTTTCCTAGGCTATGACTAGCGTTGTTGCCGTCACATACTTTACGCTGCTATTCAACCACTCCACGACACAATGTGATTATATATGACCAATCAACGCCGATAACATTTATCGCCGACTCAATAGTGTCGACAGTGTATGGAACATAACTAGAGTACCTTATCAGCAGCTGGCATATCCAGACTCCTGTGAACTGACAGGGCAGCTGACATATCCAGATTCCTATGAACTGGCTGGCCAGCTGACATATCCAGACTCCTGTGAACTGACAGGGCAGCTGACATATCCAGACTCCTGTGAACTGACAGGGCAGCTGACATATCCAGACTCCTGTGAACTGACTGGGCAGCTGACACATCCAGATTCCTATGAACTGACTGGTCAGCTGACATATCCAGACTCCTGTGAACTGACAGGGCAGCTGACATATCCAGACTCCTGTGAACTGACTAGCCAGCTGACATATCCAGACTCCTGTGAACTGACAGGGCAGCTGACATATCCAGACTCCTGTGAACTGACAGGGCAGCTGACATATCCAGACTCCTATGAACTGACTGGCCAGCTGGCATATTCAGACTCCTGTGAACTGACTGGCCAGCTGACATATTAAGACTCCTGTGAACTGACTGGGCAGCTGACATATCCACTCCTGTGAACTGACTGGCCAGCTGACATATCCAGACTCCTATGAACTGACTGGCCAGCTGGCATATCCAGACTCCTGTGAACTGACTTACCTTGGTGCGATGGCACGATGAGGGGACGCAGGTGTTCCAGGAAGTATTGGAGGGCACGCCAGACCAGACCGGTCACCATCACATACGCCTCTCCGCGTGTTCGGAGCGTTTTATTGGCAATGGTGTACCAGCCGTGGTACTGGCGGCCCTCTGCGTCCTGGGTCATCTGTGTACAAACGAATCAGTCGTTTAATGCTGGAACGTGATGACATATGAACATAAGTCAATTGCAGGAAACAGTTGTAATATTGCACTTCACTGCAATGCAAAATGCTCGCCATAGTACATTCGCTGCATTACAGGCCAATATATAGATGTTGCATCAGTTGATTACACAGTGGTATCCTAAATGTGTTTGTGAGTCATTGTCACCATACGATTGATTGAGGGACCGGCCGGGCCTGGCTCCCACCAGTAAAAAAGCGGTACGCACTTATAATTTATAATTGAAACACGCATTAGCATTAGACATGTATGTTGCTCATCGGCGACACTCACCTCCAGCTTTGCTAACATGTCCCGGTAGTGGATAATTTTTTGTTTTGGTTTGGTTAGGATAAGGCCGCTTCGGTCTACTTGGACCATTGCGCAGCCATGGGATGAAGGAGAAGGGGTAAAGTGGGTCAAAATGGACGCCGACCGGGCAACCACCCATGGACAGGCCCTTCCCCGCAGCACGAAGCTGCGAGGAGAGCCCACGCCATGCAGACGGCCACCACTCCCAGGGGGGCAGCTCGAGGCCACCACATGCCCGGTGGCCAGCGACCACCAGACCCGGGGTAACGTGGGCGTGACAAAGGATGGAGGACCGGCAGTCGGGAGGATCAAAAGGGATCTGTGTGGATAATTAGCCGTACCTGTGCTTTGGCCAGCTCGGCCAGCGTCGTCCCCCGCACCGCGCCCGTGCGGTAGCCGCTCAAGTTGCAGGTAGAGATGAAAATCATCCTGGAAACATGCATGGCACAGTTCAATATATTTGCGTGTATGGGACACTGATATATGGTGTTCGCGAATACGCTGTCACAATTTGTGTTTATATTCGCAGCTACTCTGCACGCCATGGACACGCACTCTGCACGCATTATAACACATTCAATATATTAATTTGAGGGGTGGTTATATGAATTTAGCCACGAGATGCACAAAGCCGGATAGGTACATATGAGTAGAAGCGTGATGTCACGGTCATGACACACACATCGCGGTGGTCGTACGAGCACACTTACTCCCTGAACTGAACGGCTACATGTCGGGTGGGTACGGCCGGGGGACTTCTGAGGACCGCCTCCAGGAAGGCGTTACATACGCCCTCAATGCTGGTCCGTTCCTCAACGGTGAGGGCTTTCGCGGGGTCCCGTTTCCGGGACTCCCGTTTGGCCTTGGCCTGGCTCATGACTGTTGAAGTGAAGCGCATGTCAATTCAATATTTATATACATACACGATTTGGATGACATCCAGGTCATTGGCATGACCTCATGGGTTACCAAATAACACAGGATCTTTCCATTGGGTATCAACAGTTTGCTCTCTCACAAGCATCTCGCTTATTTATTTTATTAAAGTTTTAGCTAATTTAGTGACAAAACGCCAAGGGGAGTCGATTCCCCCCCCCCTCTGAAAGGTCACGTATGTATCGGACCCTGTGTTGGTGAGGGTTAATCAATAGGCAACTAGTCATCTGTAAGTTACAGCATCATCTTATGGCGACATTGGTAAAGTAAAGGCAATACATTCTGCAATCACAATTTTATGCAAACATCGATCAAAAAATGTGCTTCCATTTTGAATTGTTATAAATGACAGCGTTCTAGACGTCGCTCGAAATGTATGCGTGTTTGACCGTAAAACTGACAGAAGACTTACGGTTTTGGTAGTCTACTCGGAGACCACGGAGACCTTCCTGCAGCGTAGAGAAGGTCTCCGCGATCCGGCCGTACCTCAGCTGCCACCGCCGATGCTGCACCCGGCGGCAGAAGTTCGAAAACGCCTTCAAAAAGCGGTCTCCGTTGTCGGGCCGCGACCGGATCTCCCGCCTCACGACATCCATGACCTGCCGGTGATGTGGGGGCCAAAGCGGCGTTTGTTGTTAGCTGCTAAAACAAATGGTGTGTTAGGCGATATGATAGGCTATATTATACAATGGCGATACGATGACGATATACGGCATGAAAACCGTACAATGATTATTATCATTGCTGTAATAATCAACAGTTTATAATGTACGTCAGATACTAATTATGTGAGCATGACTGATAGACCGGTGATTAATATTGAATTTCATCATAGCCAAGCTGTCAGAGAAGGCACCGTTTTAAAGTCAGCAGTAGCGGAGGACTGCAGATGGAAGTGTTCAACTCACAGCGGTGAGCCGATCTTTGTCGGTGGTGACCCACCGCAGGTCAATATCCTCTGGAAGGCCGGCCAATTTCAGCACCTGACTGATTGCCATGGAATTGGCGCGGCAGTCTTCGCGGTACTGCAAATACAAAAATCGTGTCAACAATGACACAAGGCACTATCACGGCGAAATGTTTTTGAAGTGAAGCAGAGTGTAATATTCTGCGATCACGTTTGGGGAAATTTTTATTCCTAGGACATTTCAATTATCAATGGCATTTACAATGATCAATGACATTAACGTTGCATTCTATAGGCAGATGCATAGCTCATTGCTCTAACGATATAACTGTTAAGATATAATTGAGATTACTGTGTACCTTATGTGAAAATATATCAACATTATTGTATTAACTACGATGAAACGCTAGTTATTAGGCACGCTTTGATTGAAGATCATGTTTTAATTATGACGTGGTAGAACTAGACCGTTTCATCGTTTGTCGTAATTAAAACGCAATAATTTAAGACCGCTGTCGTGTAACAGATTACCAGTGATTAATTTGTATGTTTCTGTTATTCATGTATTGTAAAACACCTACCTCCCCCAGATGTGTGAAGAGTGGGTGGTGAGCGCCATCCAGGTGGAGGGAAGGGTTGAGCAGCTGCTCAGGCAGGGCGTCACTGGGCAGCAGCAACTCCTCCTCATCCAACTGGATGGCTCTGCGACGTTGCTGGACCATCAGCTGTCAAAAAGACACGTGCAGATGACGAAAATGGTATATTAGACGGCTTATTCAGTAAAAGACCATTACATACGAATTTCATTACAAATGTTTTGTGTTTCTGTTGCAGCCACTAGACATTAAGAGTTAGATAAGTAATGGATGGCTTTGAGCAGTTGCAAGCTGCCAATGGTATCAGGATTTCACATCCAGAGCTATGAACAACGGGAACACTTAACAATTAATGGGTATTTGCTACACAGTGATATACTAAATTGTGGTCACATGACGATAATTTTCCTTTGAACTGACTTGATCTGATCTGACATGACCTGAACTCGACTTAATGCGATGCTGAGAATGAAATTGACCGTCAGATGTATTATTTGAACGGCGGGATACAGCGACTGAACCTATTTACTACCACTTGATGCTTCAAATGATGTTGATCTTGCGTGACATGCCATAATGTCAAGGTCAGATAATGTCAGGTCAGGTGAAAATCAAACATGCCATGAAGGCCTTGCAAACAGCACCAGTTTATTTAATGGCTCACATACGTTTGAATAATAACAATATTGGCCTATTCCCTTGCAATAATACGGTAACGTCAAGGTCTATTATTTCGCGTTCTGATGATATTGTCGAAGAACAAAGAGGGAAGGAGGAACCCCCACACAGCATCAGTTCAAAGGTGGCCGGGAGTTGGGTTAAAGTGTATCGTTGAATTTTCAACAACTTTGTTACTGGCATTTGTATTTCACAATTGCCAACATTAAACATTAATCATTTATGAAGTTCCATGGTTATATACGTATGCGGTTTATCCACCCAAAATATATGCAAAATAGGTGGTAAGGTGAGCGACTTGAAGATTTGGAAGGGACGCCAATGCTGTTTTGGCGAAGTGGCTGAACTTACTGCGATGGGCGCCCACGCATCCGGGTGAATCGGGATCTGCAGCTGCAGTGCCGCCCGCTCCGTCAGTGCACGAAGGCACTGAAACGGGGAGCAGACGGAACGTTACGGCTGTGTAACGAGCGGCACATGAACACATTGGGTGGTGCATACCTGACCTATACACGATTATCCTGTACACTGAACATATCGCCTCAAAGTTGGTTGTCTTTCTCTCATTTAGGGCAGCATTTCGCTGCCCTAAACCCGACATTCCGCATATTTGAATTTAGACCATCCAAAATTGTGGCCCTAAATTTATACAATGCAGTTCAATGGGGAAAGTCCACAGAAAAATTTACAGCCACATCGGGAGTGATGCCCTAAATTTGGTTAGGCCATCCAACACATTTCAACAACTTTGGCAAAACGTTTGTTGAACTCTGGTGGCTGTCGTGACTCTTCATTCAATATTTTTAGAGCTTCGGTTTTAGGGCAACATTGTGAAGGAATTTGGTAGCATTTTTCCTGGTGCGCCATATTGGCATCATTTGTTGTGCCTTTTTCTTCCAGCGTTTTATTGTTATAACAGTATATACGGCCTTAGTCATAACATCAGCAAAAATAAATAGTAACAACATCTTTATCATCTTTTTGTCTTATGTCGTCACAAAAACTCTAAAGGTTTTCCGAATTATTTACTAGCACGTGACCCAGCATTTATCACATTAGCAAGTGCCCATCACAACGACTGACCAATGGCGGGCGCCCGTTTCCATGACGTCATAAGAAGCGTGTGTATCTATTTAGTGGAAGACCTAGTTAGAAAGACATTCTTGTCAGGTAATGCGATTTGCGAAAGTGCGGGTGTTTGTACGGAATTGGGAGTTTTTCTTTTAAAAGGTAAGTGAATTAATATATATATTCGTATATATATTGACCATGTCACGATAATTATATAGTACACAATTTTAGTTATCTTTGTACTCTCTCGATCGTTGTTGCGAGTATATAGTAATATAGAAAAGTATGATATGCGCCATGCGGTACCCTCCACGAAGCTACGCGTCCTAACCCAACAACAACAGCCATGCGGTACCTGGCCTACCTACCCTGTTTGACGTCCATGCAGGGCAAGGCCCTAGATACTCATGCAGGGGTGTAGTTCCCTATTCAATTGAGGGGATTAAACCACCTCAATATATTGCTCAGTCCCCTCAATGTTCTAAAAAAAATAGAGATATAGGAAGACAATGATTAATGTGGAGTTATAAGTTTGAATTACATTCAAATCTGGACTTTCTCCGCATCAGTTAAGTCATTCAGACTCAGAGCTTTCGATATGTACCTATTCTACATATCTTTGTCAGCGAACGTTTGTAAGAATGATGTTACATAGGTTAAATATTGTAACCTATTATATGTAATTATTAGGAACGCTTGCTGACAGATATGTTAAATACTTCTCAAAAGCTCTGAAGTCTGAGTCCGAACAACTTAACTTGTGGAGAAATTCCTGATTTTAAGTTAATTAATAGAAATATAGGCGATATTCTGCTTTTGCACACCTTTATATAGGCAAATTGAATATTGTATACGAATTCGCGGCATGACACAATGCGCAATTGCTTATACAAATTTGGAAAATGGGAAAATTAATTAATTAAGTGTCTGGCAGTCTTTCCTTGGCGGTACCTAATTGCTAGCCCCTGGGGCCCTTCATAAAATATTAACTTTCAAGCGGGCTACAATTACATGTTTAGCTAGTCTGCCGAGTTCCGAAAAAAGGCGACGCAAAGACACAGACAGGCACCCGGAAGCTGCTTCAGCGGTGCCCAGCTTGCTGGACCGAAGAGCTAATAGTGGGGACCAGGCCAGGACCATCTCCCCCCAGGCTCCTCCAGATCCACAGGGACCATTTATGCGTGGAAACGTCGTTCTTCCCCTTTGCTGCTTTCAAACCATTTGCATTGTTACTAGTTGTTTGTTACAGTTTGGTTCATATGTATACAGTTATTATTATTATATGTACTATTGAGCGCTGACTGCCACCGGTCATTGTGATTTACTATCAGAGGCTAATGTATATAAAAAAAACTACCTTCATTTCAATATTTTTCATCATACCGAGATGTGTACCAGGAAAAGGGGTTACCTGAGGCTTGGCTCCACTTACGGTCTGGCTCCAATATGAAAATTTCGTTTTCCACGACCTAAAATTAACATTTTCACGTCCATTTCACAGTCCATTTCAGCAGGGGCGCAACCACCTATACGGACGATACGGAATGTCCGTACCGGCGCCCC
>JAXIVJ010000237.1:0-15000 GCA_036785665.1 Chirona hameri | reverse complement strand
TACCATTAAGTTGTTCTCACTTTTTTAAATTTTGTGCTTAAAGTTAAGTGTTTTTTTTAAATATGTTTTCTTGTTTGATAGTCCATCACATTCATCTAATACTTAAAACCGTTTGGCTCTATACATTTTATTTTTTAAGTGACAAGAATTCAAACTTAATTTGTAATTGTACTTAAAGTTAAGAAATTTGAAAATTAAGTATATCATATAACGTAGGCCCAACTATTGGCTATCCAGAACCGAAATCGGTTTGGTGCTATATATTTTGTTTTTTTAAGTTATAGGCATTCCCGTCTACCATTACATTGTTCCGAGGACTTGGAGCTATTTTTGTAGAAGTAAAAAAAAAATCCTTGTTTATTATTACAAAATTGCCTTCGGTTACCCCTAGCAATATAGAAAACCAAACTACTTTTTCAAAATAAAAATTACAAATTTTCAAAAAAGGTATATCTTTTTACGAAAAACTGATTTCTTTCAAAAAGCGAGTATTAATAAAATAGATATTCACATCAGTATGTCATGAAAAATAAGACTGTTTACCATTTCTTTAAATACTGAATATTTCTCAAGTTATTGTAAAAAAAAAACAGATTAAATTGACATTAAAAAATATCGAGTCATTTTTCTCGAAAAAGACAGATTAAAGGGTCTCCTTACCTGTAAAATGATGCCCCATTCATGCCGGTTCCAAATATAATTTTGTTTTTAAGATTCTTCAAATATTGAACAAAATATGAGTATAAACGTTGAAGAAATTGAAGAAATTGACTGCAAAATTTATCAAAACGCGAACCTCATTAACTCAAAAAGTAAGACCGGAAGAGGCAAATAAAAACATAGATTCTTGTTCAGATCGCCTAGTTCTACAACATCCATCTGTCGGAACTCAAAAAACATTTCCGAAAAAAAGTTATGGATATATATTTTTGGTGATGGATAACTAGGTGATGGATAAAAATAAAACAACATATTTCGAATCCGAAAAGAAATGCAGCATGCTCAGTGTTTTTAATTTTAATCATATTTTGTATTGTGAAAAAATGTGTAACTTTTTTTTGGGTGAAAATTCAGATTATTCATCAACTTGATAATTCAGTACCCCATATCTTCAAAACCCCTAAACTGATTTTGGATTTCTTTGTTTGATAACATTTGACGTAAGACGGTCTTTCTTATCCTTCAACACATTTTTCTAAAAAAAATGCATATTCAAAAACCTAAAATTTAAAAACATAATTTTTTACAATTTTTCACATTTTAAACTTCAAAAATATGGTTTTCATTCAAATTAAGAACTGCCAAAAGATGGGGTTTGTTACGCCGCATCTTTATTGGTTGTTTGATTATACAAGTTTTCTCAAACAAAAAAGTTACGTTCCAAAAACTTTTGCAAAAAACATGTTTTTCTAAGTGACCCACCAGCTCAAAAAAAAATGTTGTGAAGGATTTCCGTACCTTAGATACAAAGCCCCATTCATGTTTAACACAAATATATACTTTGTTTAAAGATTCGATCAATAATGAGCAAACTGCGAGCAAAACAAGGACACATAAACCAAAGACATCAAAAAGTAAAATGTGTGTAACTTTTTTAAAAACTAGGTTTGATTAAAACAAAAAAATAGGTTAGTATTCTCCTCAACGAAAGCGATCGGAAACTGTTCTACGAACTTAAAAAAGTTGCTTAAATTGGGAGTTATCGAAGAATCCGTTTTCGGGGGTAGATTTGGTCCATTAGGTTAACAAGAGGGGTGTCAGATTTGGTCCTTTAGGTTAATTTGTAAACGGAAACTTTAATAACTTCTTAATTTTGTAAAGGATTTCAAAACTGTTAAGTGCACTGGGCTTGCCGTCAAATTCCCTTCCTTTAAAAAAAAAACAGAAAAGATATAGTTATTAATAAAGAGTTTAGACTTTTGTGAAAGTAGGAAAACCAGGTAGGTGAAGGATCATAGTGTTATAGGACACTTACAAATAAGACAACTATTTCGTAAATCATACTTCTGATCTTTTGACAAAAGTAAGGTCTCTTAATTTGGATTCAACCTAGCCCGCAACTTTCCCTGTATCTTTTCCAGGGACCAAACCTAGCTTATGTCTAGTTAGACTGCATTATGTACCCGAAAGTTCCTAAATGAGAACATGCCCCGACATTTCGGGTCATAAAAGCTTTAACTGAAAGAATTTCGTTATTTCCCAATTAGGACTCCACCAAAAAATGTTCAGGCATGGCGTCCCTGATTCGGTAAAATATCGTACAATGAATATTTAAGGAATTACAGCCTTGCAAACAGGGGACCAAATTTATCCCAAATGGGGGTAGATTTGGTCCCCAAAAGGGTAGATTTGGTCACTTAGGTTTAGTTCCAAAAACTTGTCAAAAAAACATGTTTCTCTAAGCAGTCCACCAGCTCAAAAAACGTGAAGGATTTCTGTACCTTAGATACAAAGCCCCATTCATGCTTAACACAAATATATCCTTTGCTTAAAGATTTGATCAATAATAAGCAAACTGCCAGCAAAACAAGGAACACTTACACCAAAAACATCCAAAAGTGAAATGTCAAAAGTGAAACTTTTTTTAAAAACTATGTTCCATTCTAAACTTCAACGGATTCGTGTTCTACTCGATGAGAGCTATCAGAAACTCTTCTCCGAACTTAAATGTTGCTTAGATCGGGAGTAATCGAAGACTCCATTTTCGGGGGTAGATTTGGTCACTTAGGTTCACAACATTACAGATTTGGTCGTTTAGGTTAATTTGTAAACCTTAATAACTTCTTGAGTTAATGGATTTCAAAACTGTTTAGTGCACTTGCTTTGCCGTCATTTGCTCTACTTTTATTTATTTTATATAAAAAAAACAGAAAGGATATGATTATAAATAAATAGTTTCAACTTTTGGGCAAGTTGAAAAACCAAGGTAAGGAAGAATCGTAGTGTATTACAGAACATTTGGGATAAAGTCACCTAATCCTTAACATTTTAAACTGAGCTTTTAACAAAAGTAAGGTTACTTAATTTGGATCAAACCAAGCCCAAAGAGGACCCTGTAGGTTTTTCAGAGACCATACCTAGCTTTTGTCTAAGTTAGACTGCAATACGTACCCAAAAGTTCCTAAGTTGGAACATGCCCCAACATTTTGGGTCATAAAAGCTTAAATTGAAAGAATTTCGGTATTTGCTCGATTTGGAATACATTCAAAAAATGTATAAGCAAGACGTCCCTGATCCGGAAAAATATCGTACAATGAATAGGTAAGGATTTAAACCTTCCAAAGAGGCGACCAAATCTACCCCAAAAGGGGAGAGATTTGGTTCCCAGTCGATTTGGTCGCTTAGGTCCAGTAAAGTATACATTATATGATAAGTGTGAAGCGACGCAGTCTGTGACATCGGCCACCAGAGGTGAAAACGTACTGGACCTCGCCATCTCGCGTGGCGGTGTCGCCGTCTCCGAAGTCCGCGATCGGCTTTTCGCCTCAGATCACCTGGTGGTGGAAACCCGCTTCGCCGTTAGCGTCGGTGCTGCTCCTCGAGCCACGAGATCGCGAGTTTACAACTATAGGCGCGCGGACTTTGTCGGCCTGCGTCGGGCTCTGAGATTGCTCCCATGGAATGTGTTGGAGTGTGTAGATGTAGACTCTGCTGTTGGCATGTTCTATGACCTTGTATTCGCTGCTGTCAAGGATTACGTGCCTATTATTGAGCTCCGTCATAAATTTCCTCCCTGGTTTGACCGGCATGTTCGCGAACTTCTTCGGGAGAAGGAGCAAGCTCATAGGCGCAAAAAGAATAATCCTTCCGCCGAAAACACTGCTTTACACGCTAGAGTTAGGGCCGACTTCAAGCGTCTGGCTGACCGTAATTACCGCGATTATCTGACTGGACTGATCCGCGAATTCAAAGACAACCCAAAGCGATATTGGTCGTTTGTTAAATCACTTAAATCGAGTGGGAAAGTGTCACCCGTTCTTGAGTACGATGGCTGTGTATACAAGGATGTCATTGCTCGAGCGAACTGTTTTAACGCATGTTTTTCGGAGAAATTTAGCGATCCCCATATTAACGACACACCGGAGCCACCAGTGCTAAACTGTGCCGGGCTATCAGCCTTCCATGTACCGCCCGGCCGTGTGGCGCTGCTTTTGCGGGAGCTCAGTGCGCACAAGGCTTGTGGACCTGACGGTTTAAGTGCTCGCATTTTACGTGAATGTGCCGACGAGTTTGCGATCCCTCTGGAAATTATATGTCGTCTGTCAGTGCGGTCCGGGGTGTTCCCTTCCGAGTGGAAGCGGGCCAACGTAATACCTGTGTTAAAAAAGGGCTCTAGAAAGCTTCCAGAAAATTACCGACCCGTTTCCCTTTTGGCAATTTGCTCTAAAGTTTTGGAGAAGGTAGTGTGTGAGAGCTTGCTTCAGACATGTCTTCCCGCACTGCCTGTCTCACAACACGGATTTCTCCCAAAACGTTCTTGCATAACTAATCTAGCATGCTTTCTGGAACACTGCTGGTCCTCACAGGCCAAGGGATCGCAGACGGACACGATATACACGGATTATTCGTCCGCTTTTACCAGTGTCAACCACAGGCTACTTGTATACAAACTTCGCCATTCATTTAACATCACAGATCTTGCATATAGCTGGATCGAGTCCTATCTGTGTCAGCGCTCCCAGCGAGTCATTCTCGATGGGAAGCATTCCGACTGGACACCAGTTTTGTCAGGTGTGCCGGAAGGCAGCATTCTCGGTCCGATACTGTTCGCCTGTTATGTCGCTGACCTTCCAAACAATATCAAAACAGGCTGTTTGGCTTATGCTGATGATGTCAAAAATTTTCATCGCATTCAAAATCGTGAAGATACCGTTTCCCTTCAGGCCGACCTGGACCGTCTTAGCGCATGGTCTAAAATCTGGCACTTGAAGCTCAAGCCAGCTAAATGCAAGACTATCTCATTCACTCTTCGCACGGCCCCCATTCGCTGTACCTATGTATTAGATGGGCATCAACTGGAGAGATGCGAACAGATGCGCGACCTCGGTGTCATATTAGATGCTAAGCTGACATTCGCCGACCATGTAGATGCAACCGTAGGCAAGGCCAACCGCATGCTCGGTTTGCTCATGCGTAGTGTACAAATGTCTCCATGCTCTCGCCGCCTAGATTTCAATCACCCCGCAATTTTGTCAGCGTATAACGCCCATGTGAGGTCCGTGATTGAATATGGTAGTATTATCTGGTCTGGAGCCGCAGCAACCCACTTAAAACGCCTCGAGCGTCTGCAACAGGTTTCTTATGTGGTTAGGATGTACAAACCAGCGCCGTTGTCCCGCCTTGGACTATTCTTCGCTGCTGAAACATTTTAAATGTCAGTCCATCAAAGCTCGTTTCATCCAAGCCGACATAAGATTTTTGCATTCGGTACTTCGTGGCCGCCTTGACTGTGGACATCTAGTGTCAATGTTTCACCTGTCTGTTCCCACTCGACGCACGAGACACACTGGATTGTTTCGTGTGCCGGGTGGTAGGGTGAATTCGGTACGGAACAGCTTTTTATCGCGGCTACCAGCGACCTGTAACAGATTTATCCAGGAAATGCCAGAGACCGATTTATTTTGTTCAACTGCTTTTAAGTCGCAAGCTTTTAAGTTTGCATGCTGTGAAGGCAGTTATTGATTCCCATTGGCGGGGCAGCGGTGCCGACTTTTTAGTCCCTTGCCCTACTTTTGCGTAGGGTAGCGGGATTCACTTATTTATTGTCATTGTCATCATGTCTTAGGTATGAATGCGTGAATGTATGAGGATGCGTGTGTTGTGTGTTTTGACTACAGCCGTAAGTGGGCTTCGGCCTGTGGTTGTTTTATAACTAATACACGAAATAAGTACGTAGGCTACCTACCCATCGCTTTCAATAAAAGGGAAGGAAAAACAAAATGTATTTGTAATTTCAAAACCTACTAGGGCGCTAAAGAATCGTAAATGCATAGGAGGCCTGCTATTTGGTGTATATAGCATACCAAATACCGATGCATACCTAGTGTTGAATGCCTTCTTAATTATGTTTGGCAATCACTCATCCAATGTTACAAAGATGACTGCTCTGAGACAGACCAGAATTTCAATCAATTTCAAACGTTTTGAACGTGCAGTCTTCAGGACGGCTCCATTCACATAATGGACGAACTATGCCTAGAAACAATCGGAATAGTGACAGCCGTGATATTTGGTGAATCTATGCGAGGGCGTCCCGACACATGTGGAGCGTGACACAGACACAGAAAAGGTACACGGAGACCACCCTCCCCGCGGTCTTAGGACAGTAGCATGCCGCTGTGCTGGCGAGTCACACGAGCAGCCGCCGGACGCTGGCCAATGCCGAGTGAGTGTGGCCGCACGCACCGGACCAGCAACGACAGTCGGTCAGCGGGCCCCCGGCCGGGACACGTGGAGGGGAAATACTGCTGACCGAGCAGGGAGGGCATCAGAAATCCGGGACTAACCTTTCGGAAGATCTGTAGTTCTCTATTGAATACAATGCACCGCAGGTGAGAACGCACGCGCGTGAGACCACAATGTGAGCGAGCGAGTCCGGCACATCCGACTCGTAACGGCTGCCGTCACCTCTGAGGCCTGTTCACGGGGTCTCCGGCTGCCGCGGCTCCCGCGGCCAAGAGGGCGGGGCTTAATCGTCAGCCAATCACGAAAGAGCAGATCCGGCAGGAGAGACTCTCCGTTCTGCGGCTCTTGCGGTTGCTCGGGAGCAGCCACAAAAGAGCTTCGACATAAATGGCGCGCGTCTGACAATGGTTGCGCACTGTTTTGTTGATATCGCGGCTCACTGGCGGTTGTTTGACCAAAAATTACCACTCGTAGTGACTCGTAGATATTCATGTAGTTGAGTGGTTTTGAAAAACATTGAGGGTTTTCATGAAATTGCCTATTCGTTGCGAACGCTACCCACGTCATTCATCGGACGCCATCAGCAGCCGCAAAAGTGTTCAAAGTTGTTCAAATTAAGCTCCGCCTCCTGGCCGCGGGAGCCACGGCGGCCGCAGACCCCGTGAACAGGCCTGGTAACACTTGAGCCGTGACGTCACCAATTCTACAGCGAGCCGGCCTTAGCATGGTGGCCTATGGGAAAATAGGTGGTATTCGGGTTGCAATTTCAAGCATTTCTAGAATAGTTCGTTGAGCAGATGATACATAAATATGATGTCAAAGGCCTTGCCTATTCAAATCTGGGGTCGTTTTGACAAAATTGAGTCAAATTTTTGCCCAACAAATTGTTTTATGGAACCCTGCACGCCTTACAATAGGGGTCACTTTCAGCTGATCTGTCGGTAATAAGCGTCAGATTTCACCTTTATTAACGGTGCGTCAATACCGCCATTCAGCGCACCCGCGGAAGCGAAGGTGCCATGCAGGCTTTTGTTACCATGGCAACCACCGCGACTCAACTAATCCAACAACTGGCAAACATGGTTGATGTCTTAGTATAAACTACAATGTTTGAAATATTAAATGTCTGCCTCACTATTTTGCAACAATTCAAATCAAATGGAAATTTAGTTGTGTTATTATTTCACTCTTTTAATTCAGTACGCCAGCATTTGTCTGTTTTTGTAAGAATATAATTGATACATTTTGATGCACTGGGGGTATACTAAAAACATGTGGTATAAAACCTAGAATCTAGTGAGAAGTTGGTGACGTAGAAACGAGACAATCTGTTGTTCTATCGCCTTGGCCAATAGGACCGGTTCAGGGGGCGGAGCGACTGACGTGACGTCACTGTCAGGAACGGTTTGCGATTGGTGCGCGGGTGGCGGCGAGCGATCGAGACAGAGTACTTGTGAGTATGTTCAAGTTTGGCGACTGCCATGGCTACGTCACGCCTGGTTCAAACTATAATAAACTAACTATATTACCACATCAACTATTTATGGTATGTTTTTGGAATAGTTCTCATTTTCTTCTAGAATTTCAACTATATAGTAGGATATGGTAATCACATCGGAAAATATCTGTAAAGAAAACGAAATATATTTAATACAATTTTATGTGTATTCCAATGAAAATTATATTTAAAGTTCACTAGTACATCAATCTTATTGGAAAAATGTATATAAACACCATTTAAACGATACATCACAATTAGTCAGCTGTAACAGAGTTTGCATTCAGGCCGGAAATTTCGAAACACCAGGCCGCCGCCGGGACGGCCGGCCGGCGGCGGCGGCCGGCCGGCCCCGCGGTGGTACAGTCTCTGGCAAGGCGTCGCAGTGGTTCTCACCAACATGCGGCCGGCGCGGCGGCGGCGGTGTACAGCCTTTGACAGCGGACCCCCGCTCCGGCGCGCCGTGCGGGCGGAACATGCCTCCACTCGACCGAGAATTGTGGACGATTGGAGTGTCTCAGGTAAAATTGGAGGCCATTCCAGGAATATTGAAGAAACGAGCTTCCCATTGAGCATAAATATTTGTATCCATCTCTCTTAGATAACAAATTAAAGGGGGTAGCTACAGAGGCGTAGCCAGGGGGTGCGAATGGTGTTCCTGCACCCGGGAGATTTGCCGGGCCCCCTATGCCCGGCTGCAATCACGGCCTGGCGGCCGTCACTTTATGTTGTTGTAAAATACCATGAGAGAAGCGGATCCAAAGCCCTCTCACACAATACAAGGACCTTCCTAGTATGTCAGAGAGCCCTATGATGAGGAGGAAGAACCCTTTCGTGAGCCCTCTCAGCAGGCACGTAGCAAAGAGGGGGGGGGCCCTACCCTGTTGGCCAGGAAGGCCCTTTTCGGCGCCCCGAAAAGGGCCGGTTTTATGCCGGAAGCGCGGCCGGCCGGAAGCGCGGTTTTATGGGTTCTTTACCACGCGAAGCGTGGTCTTTAAAGAGTTTAGAGCACTTCAGAGGCCCTTTAGGGCCACCAGGCCCCTCTCTGAAAGACCAGAGAGCTCCTTGGACGTTCAAAAGAGCCCTGTGCATGACATAGGGGCCCCTGGTCAGACCGAAAGGGCCCCTGAGCGGGTCAGAGGCCCCCTGAATACGTCGAATGGGCCCCTAGCCAGCACAGAGGGGCCCCTGGGTAGGTTGAGAGGCCCCTGGGTAGGTCGAGAGGCCCCTGAGCATGTCGGCAGGGCGACACAGCAGCCCGCACAGTCCCTTGCCACGTCATAAGGGCCCCTGGGCAGGTTGGAGAGCCCTTGGACAGACCCAGAGGGCCCCTAGGAAGTTCAAAGGGCCCCTATGCAGATCAAAGGGGCCCCCGACCAGGCCGAAAGGGCCCCTAGGTGGGTCAGGACGGCCCCTAGACATACCGAATGGGCCCCTAGTCAGCACGGAGGGGTCCCAGGGCAGGTCGGAGGGCCCTCGGAGCATGTCACAAGGCGACAAAGCAGCCAGCGTAGTCCCTTGCCAGGTGGGAAGGGCCCCTTTAAAGGCTGGAGGGTCCCTGGATAGACCCGAGGGGCCCGGAAAGTTCGAAATGCCCCTGTGCAGATCGGGGGGGGGGGGGCTGACCAGACCGAAAGGGCCCCTGGGTGGGTAAGAAGGGCCCCCGAACATGCCAAATTGACCCTTAGCCAGCACGGAGGGGCCCCAGGGCAGGTCGAAGGGCCCCTTGAACATGTCGGCAGGGCGACAAAGCAGCCAACGCAGTCCGACCAAAAGAGTCGCTGGGCAGATCGGAGGGGCTCCTGGGCAAGTCAAAGGGGCCCCTAGCTAGACCGAAACGGTCCCTGGGCCAGTCGGAAGGGCCCTTGAACATGCTGGATGAGTTCCTAGCCAGACTGGAGGGGCCCCTGGGCAGGTCTGAGGGGCCCCTGAACATGTCCGCAGGGTGACAAAGCAGCCAGTTCAGTCCCTGGCCAGGTCGGAAGGACCTCTGAACAGGCCGAATGGCCCCTTGACACATAATAAGGTCTTCTTGGAAGGTCAGAGAAGTCCCTGGTGGGACCGGAAGGGCCCAAAGCACGTAGAGCTCCCAGATGAAGATTAATTACAAAGAGGACTTACTCCACAAGAAACGATTAAAGTCGGAGCTTTCGGGTATATTGTAACACCCTTCGTCAGCGATTAAGAAGCATTCGGTAACAGGTCATTGCTCGTCTTTAAGACGAGCAATGACATGTTACCGAATGCCTCTTAATCGCTAACAAAGGGTGTTACAATATGCCCGCAAGCTCCGATTTAAATGTGTCTTGTAGAGTAAGCCCTCTTTGTATTTAATATATATCACCCACTTTTCGTTAATATATATCATGTCTTTTCGCGGATCCCAGTTGAGTCTCTGAACAGGTCAGAAGGGTGTTGAAAAGGTCGGAGGGGCCCCTAGACGATCTGAAGGGACCCTGGGCCTTTCAACAGTAAGAATGCAGTTGTCCAGGGAATCAAACTCATTTTTTTGCGCCGCTCCACGGCGCAATTTAACTACAAATTCAATTATATGCGGGTAATAAAAATAACGGGCCGTTTCTCGGTGCATTTATGCGTTATGTTGCTACTTTCCTATATAATTGGCCAAAATAGTTCATTTTAGCACTGTTTTACTGCACTTTTAAACGCAAAATAACATGTTTAGAGGTCCGCACCATACGCAATGCGACGCATTGATGAGAATGACGAGAAATATTTAGGTCATAACACTCAAAATTTTCGCGCCGCTCCGTGGCGCAATTTGCTTAAGAGTTCCAGGTCTTGAGCTTAAAAAATATCTTAAGTTGGTATAGTATAGCTGATTCCAAATTGGTGTAGCTGGTTCTAAAGTTGATATGCCAGTTTGCTAACTCCAGCTCTTAAAAGCTGGTATGGCCCATGCCATACCTGTCATACTGCATTTTCCATCCGTGTAACGTGCCTTTTCATCCGTTTTGTTTGGCCCTTTCAACGCTTGGGAAGGGGCCCTTTCAGCGCTCTGGAAGGGGGCCCTTTCGAGGCGCCCCCCCCCCCCTGGAAGAAATCCTGGATACGTGCCTGACTCTCAGGGCCTGGAATGAGCCCAAATGCCGTTTCGGATATTTATGGGGACTGCCCCCCCCCCCCCCCCACTGTGACGGCCCCCCTGGCCGGTTGCACCTGTCCCGAAAAATGTTGGCTACGCCCCTGGGTAACTATCAAGCCACTTTGCATTGCCTTAACACGGTGGAGTGGGATTCGACTGCCATGGTGATGTCACGACTACCAAACAACTTGCGCCCCCCCCCCCCCCGGGTCGAGACGCATGCAGTGACGTCATCCAGAGGGGGGGGACTGGGACAATGGCCTCCCCCTTGAGCCTCGATAGTCCCATAGCCGCAAGGGATAGCCGATGGCAGTGACGCGAAACTAATTCCCTTCCGTTTTTGCCCAAGGTGCAGGTTCCTTTGAAAGCCACGGAAACTGCCTATACAGTGATATGTCAGCGACACAATGGAGCAATGGCCAACGTTTAGACCCTGTATGTCTATACAGGGCTAATTGGCAGTGGTCTATTCTGGTGTGTGAAGACCCATTCTAGTTTTAAAGGGAATGTTTCACCCCTCTGAAAGTTGTCAAATATACGCTGGTTGTAGCAGACTTGTCAATGATTCAATGTGAATCGACTACTTTTGATTGAATCATTCTTATTTCAAATGAATGACTCATAAATCGATTCACTTCATGCGCAAACCTGTTGTGAGTCACTGATTGAATCATTCATACAGAGAAAATAGGCTGATTGAATCATTCATTGCTCAAAGAATAATTTGTTTTTGGTCGAACAGCATAAACTGTCCACAAAATATGCCAGCGGCCCAGCATTCATCTGTGCCCTGTGGACAAACCAGGCACTTAATGGCCAATTATATGAGCTCTGTGTCCTGAGCTGTAGCCTTTAATTCATATATGCGTAAAGAAAGCGAGGCTTTGTGTCCAACTCCAGTGGGCACAAAGCCACTGTTCAATCAGCCCTAACTAGGTGAATACCTTGGAACTGGTAGGGTTAGGGGTAGGTACCTAAATACTTAGAAAAGGTAACTAACTCATACTTTGGTTCATAAACCACACAGTACACGCACACCTTTTTCACACGAAAAATTATCAAAAGGTACCCACCTTTTCCTAATTTCTAGGCTATACCATATCAAAAACTAAATCATAAACAAACATTTGCATGACCTCCGCATGTCCCAAATATTACTGTCGCATCGGCGCCGCTTTATTCCATATCATGCTTTATAAAAAATAATACCTAATGCAAAATCAAAATAAATGTTCTATTCGCTTAAAAAAGTGAAACGTAAAGTCATTAATGCTTTTGGAACTTGGAATTTGCAATTATAATAAGTATTATAAATATCATTTTATAATCAAAATAAACAACACGCGTGTCCAATTGGCTCACATTCACATTCACATTCGGAAATACAATCGCAGATTATTTGGATTGGTTTCAAAATTGGTACACCGATAGATCACGACCTAGTGATCATTCTGGTACAATCCTAGAGTCGCACATTCAAAATCAAAGGAGTTAGAGCAGGTCAGATAGGTTTAAGGTCAAACAGCGGACTATTCCGATTTGCATGCAAATTAGCACACTGGTAGAACACATCACGCTCACGCTCACGCTCCCCTTATCACGCTCATGAAATCTTAGAGTCGCACATTCAAAATCGAAGGATTTAGAGCAGGTCATATGTTTAAGGTCAAACAGCAGACTATTCTGATGTGCATGCAAATTGGCACACAGGTAGAGCATGACCTCTCTATCACGCTCATAAAATCGTAGTCGCACATTCAAATAAAAGTAGTTAGACAAAGGAGTCGACACTTCACTTTAATGTTGAGTGATTGAATCAAGATTGAATCATTCATTATGGTAATGTTGAGTGATTGAATCATGATTGAATCATTCATTATGGTAATGTTGAGTGATTGAATCATGATTCAATCATTCATTATGGTAATGTTGAGTGATTGAATCATGATTGAATCATTCATTATGGTCCGTGAATCACTGTGAATCGACTCATGACAAATATGAATCATTGACAAGTCTTGCTTGTAGTCGAAAATATGAAGTAAGTGCTGCTGAAAACGATGGTGATATTTTTTCTCTCTCTCGAAAAGTCACTTAACTTTATACAAATTAAGTTTTTAAATTTGGATGATGACTTGAGCTATAGACCGCCGCTGATTGGCTGACAGAGTGGGATTGACTAACAAAGTGGCTGTCAATCAATCAGCGGCGGCACTAGCCTAGACCCCATTTTGCAAATGAGAAATTAAATTGCTTAAAAACGGCTAAATTTTGGGGAAAATGGCCAAAGTATTTTCGATATTTAGATAACGGCCAAAGATAATGGCTATCTAAGTTCAAAACCAATACAAAGGGGAAGCATTCCCTTTAAGAGACCCAATTCAGCCTTAAGAGGGCCCACACCAGCATTCAGAGACCCACTCTGGCCTATGGACGGCCGACCTCGTCCTCGAAGGGCCCATTCTGACCTATAGAGGGCCCCTCTGGCCCCAAGCCATGGTTTCAGAGGTTTAGTTCTTCGCAACTACTCGGTTAATGTGACTGCAAATTTGCACCAAAACGTTGTCCCCCAAAATGTGGTAAAAATGTCGTCTCAAATGTAGGAAATTCTGCCGACATTGTCTAGTTCAGGAGCAGCGCGTGCCGACAAACAACGCCGGCTTCCCTTTGGCGGCGGTGGTGGTGTGGTTGCGGCACGACCCGCCGGCTTCGCGCTCGGACGGGCCCGGGCTGAAACACCCGGTCACGTGACCGCCTGCGGCCGGCGAAGGATGGTGACCGGGGTCGCCGTCCCTGGTATGCCTGTTTAACTCCAGCTTGTAGAGCTGTTTCACGTTGGGAACTAACGCTTAAGCAAGGGGCGGATCCTGCCGGCCGTTGGGAGGGGGGCAAACCGTTTTTAGCGGAGCTTATCTACCCCCAATTTCGCATTTCTTCCCGGAATTCTAGGCAGGTGCAACAGGCCTTTGAACAAACTTAATGGCCCTGGGTAAGCTCGAGAGGCCCCTGGGTAATAATGGCCCCTTGGCAGCTTCGAGAAGTCCCTGAACTGAGTCAATGGGCCCTGGGTAGGCTCTAATGAGGCCATGGGCAGGTTCGAAGGGCCCCTGAACAGACTCGATGGGCCCCTGGACTGACTATAATGGGCCCCTGGGCAGGTTCAGAGCTCTGAACAGACTCAATGAGCCCCTGGTCATGTTCGAGAGGCCCCTGAACAGAGACTCTAATTATCCCATTGGCAGGCTCGAAAGGCCCGTGAACAGACTCAATGGCCCCTGGACATGCTTAAGAGGCCCCTGGACAGGTTTTTGGGCTCCTAATTGGGCTCAACGGGCCCCTGGACATGCTCGAGAGGCTCCTGGGCAGGTTTTTGGGCCCCTGTGTGGGCTCAATGGGCCCCTGGGACATGCCCAAGAGGCCCCCTGGGTTAGCTTCGAAAGCCCTGCAGTGTCTCTGAGGGCCCTTGACATGCACCAGAGTGACTCGCCTGGTTTGAGGACTCATCTGTGGCTTTTTCAAAGCCATTTAGCTAATGCAAATGATATCTGGACCAATCTCGCTAGGGCCCCCTGTGACCCGTAAGGGGGGGGGGGGAAATTACCCCACTTGCCCTCCCCCCCCCACCTGGCGCCCCTGATTGTATTATAAGAATTCGATAAGTGTAGCAATACAAATCCACGAAAAATATCAAAATATGTGGAGATCACCCCAATCTAGTCAGGAGCAGGTTTCGCTAAGGAGCGATTTCACCACCAATTTCTAAACATTTCTCGCATATTTTCGACTAACAACAATGCAATACCGGCGTGGTATTTTATTCCCAGAAAAAAATGACTTTGTTTTGCAAATCTGAACAATATTGTGAAGGCTGCTGTGCGGGAAGGATTTGGCTAGTGTTGCGAATTAAATGTTCTGGGAAGCATTCAACGTCACCGGTTATATGCCAATGACAAAAAAAATTAATCCGTGGGTTATTACAACTATCGCCAAC